>CM061540.1:3610000-4077500 GCA_030864215.1 Capsicum pubescens | reverse complement strand
TCTTCTTTTAATAAATACGTATTATATTTGAATTTGAATTTGAATTTAAATGAAATTTAAATTGAAGTAGAGTTCTATTTTCTTAAAATCTCTTTTATATTACGTGGTACATAGAAATAGGATAATAGTATCTTTTAAATGCACTGACCTGCCCTTTGTTCTTTTTTTCTTTTCTTCTACCACCCTCTCTTCTTTCTTTTTTATTTTAAAACTATTTTTCGGGTGATTATTTGTCTGTTATAGGCTACTAGAGGTCAGTATAAGTTGTATTATGAACAGATGCACAATTATTTGATTGTTACAGATTTTTAGTTTGTTATTATTGCACACACAATTTTTTTTTAAATGTAATCAACTATTATGACATTTAAATTTCAAATTCAAATTTGAATTGGAGTGAAGTTAACTTCTAACCTCTCTATATATACTCCTACAATGATGTACACACTAAACTTTCCTCTCTCTCTTTTTACTGTTGTTGCATTCTTCATATTATTTATTTTCTTGAAACACTTTTGATTTAATTTCTTTATTTTTATATGCAGATGAGTGATGATCATATTATTGGCTATTTTTCTTTTGTATATACAGGCCCAAATTCAAGTAAGTAATTTGTTATTTTAATAATGTTTGTTTGATTTTTGATAGAAATAATACATTTGCTTGTATAAATGAAAAATGAAACTACGTTTCTCTTAAGATTTTGAGTCGCATATTAGCTTTTTAAATGCTAACTTTTATTACCATTTTTATACTATTAGTTTATTAAAATAAATGTTCATATTTTTTTGTCGTATATGATACTAAAATGTTAAGTATCACGTAATATTTATTAGATCATATTTAAAGAAAAACTATAATAACATTATAATTGAAAAAATAAAGTACAATTAATAATTAAAATACATGTTTTTCTGTAGGGGTTCGGTCCCCATAAACTTCTCTTAGAGTTTCTAACTTTTTTTTTTTTTGGGGGGGGGGGGGGGGGGGGGGGTAAACATTAGAGTCTCTAACTTATGTATGCCAACAAACAATAATATTTACGTTTTAATTTCAAATTAATTTGCGACTGATATTTTTACGAATTTTTATTATTAATCATGTTGTACTCTTATTAAGATCTCGATGACAAGCGTACAAAACCAATGTTGTTATTGTCACTACATGGATTGGTCCATCTAATAATAATAAATAAATGAATAAATAATAAACAATAGTAAACAATATGTGTTGGTACTGATAAATAGTAGTAGGGATAAATATAATAATTATAATAAATAAAAAAATTATTTAGATTGAATTCAAAAAAATTTCTAATTAAAATTTATAAATTATAGAATAAATATGCATTTAATTTGAAAAAAAATAAGGATAAGGTAAGAATAATAAAATGATCTTCTTATAACAAATTGATATAATATAATATTTAAATTTGAATTTAGATAGAATTTGAATGGGAATGGAATTCTAAATTCTTAATATTTCCTAAATTTATAATATTTACTACTATTTTTATAATATACATTAATAATAATAAAAATAATATATTAAATAAAAATAAAAATATAATAATACTAAAGTAACAAATAAATAAATAATATAATATAATATAATAAATAAACTCTTACTATTCATAAACTTTTTCCTTTTAATGGTCTAAAAAAATTCTTAAATATTAAATAAAAGATTAAAAATATTAAGATAACTAATAATATTATTATTTAGTAGTACACACGTAGTACATAGTAATAATAAAAGCAAAATATAAGCAAGACAAGATGCCACATGTAAAGCTACTAAAATAGCCACGTGAAAATTTTTAAGACAATATTAAAAAATAATTTAAGACAAAATTAAAAATATTGTAATAAAAATTTTGAATTGAGAAATTAAATATTTGAATAAATTATCCCTTTACAACAAAGATTTTCACTATCTTAAAAATAGAAACTAATAATTAAAGAGTTCTAATATATATATACTATTTCAAACTTATCTCTTATAAAATTTAAATGTTATAAAATATATTTAAATATAATTTATTTACATATTAGGAAAATATAAAAACTATTGATGATAATAATAATAATGATAAATATGCATTTAATTTTTAAAAAAATATTGAAAAAATAGATAAAAATATAATATAACTAATGTTAATAATAGTAGTACACACTTAGTACATAGTAGTACTTTTAGTTATTTTTTTAAACAGGCGTGGTAGTAGTAGTACTGAATAATAATAATAATAATAAATAATTAAAAAAATTAAAATAAGTAAATAAATAAATTGTAGTAGTGGGTAGAACATAGTTATAGTGATAGAAGAAAAAAGGTGAGAACTTTTTTTTAAAAGAAAATAACATGTGAATTAATCTTAGTGATTTCAAAATTTCTCTTAATTCAAATATATACATTATAAGATAAATATGTATTTTATTTGAAAAATTATGGATAAGGAAGAATAATAAATTGATCTTCTCGTAACAAATACATATTATATTTGAATTTGAATTTAAATGAAATTTAAATTGAAGTAGAGTTCTATTTTCTTAATATCTCTTTAATATCTATATAACCAGTATTAGTGGTAGAAACAATAATACATAGTACATTTCAAATTTATCTCTTTTAAAATTTAAATGTTGTAAAATATATTTAAATATATTTTATTTACACATTAGGAAAAGATAAAAATTATTGATAATAATAATAATGATAATTATGCATTTAATTTTAAAAAATATTTATAAATATTGAAGAAAAAGATAAAAATATAATATCTTTAAATTGTGAATAGTATAATAAAGAAACATATCAAATTGAGGAGGGGGATTTTTTTTTAAAAAAATAAAAATAAATTGAAGAGGGGTGGAGGTGGTGGGAGGGTGGGAGGTGGGTGAGGGTAGAGAAAAAATATTTTATTTTTGTATTTCATTGAGAAATAATATCATGGTTGATTTTTTTTAAGATAATAGAATTTAACATGTTTGAACAAATACTACAACATAAAATATTAAAAATATTATTTTAATATTATCCGCGCATCGCGCGGGTACGTACACTAATTTTAATTATAGAGACAAAATCTAGTAAAACGTACACAAATCCCAACAAGTTTATTCCTAATTACTCTTTATTCCTACTCTTTGTTAAATTATAAATAATTCCTTATTTTGTAATTTTTGATACATAACTAGCATCCGGATATATAATTTTGAAGTCGAGATACATATTTTGAACTTAATAACATAAGTAGTTAATTACTCCATTTTTGCTCGGATACATAGTAAGTATCCAGATACATAATTTTGAAGTTGAGATACACATTTATTTCTGAAACTATTTGATCGAGATGCATAATATATTAACCAAATCAAAGAGAGATACATAATTAAAATTATGTATCCAAAAATTTATGTATTTGTGAATGTATTCGACTATTTAAAAATAAAATAAAAAATTAATTAGTAAAAATAAATTATGGTGTTACGTAATTTTCCCAAAATCTACATGGCGGCCCGTAAATCAGCTCCCTGCCCTAGAAACTGTGTTTGGGCCCATCCACAAAATCCAAAAGCCCAAATAGAAATATATAGATTCGGGCAACCCGGCCCGGAAGAACTCCATATAAATACCTTGATCGTCAAAAGCTTTTCCATTAAACAAAGTCCCTCTTCCCAAATTCCAAGTATCTGCAGCGAGGTAATTTCCCTTTTTCCGTAGATTACGTATACGTTATTTTGGCACAAATTTTGGTAAACTCTTTTAGATTAAAAATTTGATCAATCTTTGAATTTTGTACTTATTTTTTCGTCTAGTGATTTCGTCTTGCTTCGTTTTCCTTTTGTTTTTTTTTAATTACTACTCGTATTGATGGTGATGTCTGGGTCAGTGTGCACGCACCTTTAGTTTAATTATTCGTGATACGTGTCACCTACCACTGAGAGGAGGGTAGAACATATGGCAAAATCATCTAGCGTTTTGTTTCTGCTGTATTTGAACCTGAGATGACCACGAGGCTACTACACCCTTGGGTACTCCTTTTCGGTTTTTAGTTTCGTTTTTATACCCTAAACCTATTAGTTTCATTTTGGGTCTTTTCATTTTTTAAAAAATATATTATAATTGCGTTGTCTGGGCCAACTTGTGCGCACTTTAAACTAATTCTATGTGATACCTGTCACCTCGGGATATGCAATTAAAAGTGACAAATAGGTTTGTCAACTAAGTAAGGTCCTTCAACGACGACAACAACAACAAACCCAGTGTATTCCCACAAAGTGGGGTCTGGGGAGGGTAAAATGTACGCAGTCCATACCGCTAACTCAGAGGAAGTAGAGAGGCTGTTTCCGATAGACCCCGGGCTCAAGATAGAGAATAGTATACCAAGGTTGTAATGAAACATGAAACAAGATGAATAACATAACAGAAATAGGAGAGAAGAAACAATAACAATTTATATCAGAGAAATAGGAAATAAGAGAAATACGAACAAAACGAAATATGAAAAGAAAAAACGGATACTCCTGTAGTAGTAACATACACTCACAGACCTAAGACACCCACCACACCCAAACTCTCCTAACACCTAGCCACAACCCACATACTCACACTAGCCTTCTACCCTAATCCGCGACCTCCACACCTTCCTGTCTAGGGTCATGTCCTCCGTAAGCTGAAGCAACTCCATGTCATGCCTAATTTTCAAGTTTTAAAAATTAGGTAAGAGTGACAGATTTTTTTCAGTTTCCAACAACAATAGAAGTTGTCCCAACAACTTTCAAAGTTGTTTGACAATTGTACGAAGTTGTTGGACAATTGAATAGTTGGTGAGAGAACTAATGCAGTTGTTGTACAATGCTCTCCAGTTGTTTGAGCCACTTTACCTTTTTAACTTAATATTATTGTGGGATCCACTTGTCACTTTTAATTAATTGAAGACTGTAACCTCTACCACAAAGGCTAGAGCATATGGGAAAATAATCTAGCGTTTTGTCGATTTGAACCTAGGACTGAATTGGTGCTCAACCGACTTCATTGACCACTAGGCTACACCGTTGGGCGTTGGGTGCTTCTTGTGGGTCTCTTTTGGTTATTAGTTTCGTCAGCATACCCTAAAACTATAGATTTAGTCTTTTCATTGTTCTCACGTGATGAGAATTGGAAGCTTTAGTAAAATGGAGTTCTCTTTCTCGAATCTGAACAAGATTTTTTGGCAACAGTGTGATGTCTAAAGCTCTACTCTTATTGTTTGCCAGACCAAGGGTCTCTAGATTTTGACAAAGGGTTGATCAAATTGTTAATCAATTTGGCATTTAGGATTTCAAGCTGATTTATATGGTTATGCTTATAGGTTACTTTGAATTCTATCACGTTGTTTTGGCACAAATATTAGTAAAATCATTTTGCTTTTTTTGTTTTAAGCCTGTTGGTACATGTTAAAAATTTATTATTATCTTCCTTCTTTTTTCTTCTACTGATTTCAGATTGTTTTGCTTTTGTTTGGGTCTCTTTGGGGTTTTAGTTTTATCTTTGTGCACTAAAACTACAAATTTAGTCTTCTAATTGTCCTCCTGTGATGAGAAATGGAGTTCACTTATTTAGTTTTTAGCAAAATGGAGTTTCCTTCTTGAATCTGAACAAGGTTTTTGGTAACAGTATGACGTCTAAAGCTCTACACTTGTTGTTTGCCAAACCAAGGGGCTCTAGATTTTGCGAAGACGGGACGCTAATGAAGAAAAGGAAACAAAAAGGCAGGACACAGAGAAAGGTAAATAGAAAAAAGGGCAAGTTGATGGAGGTCACCAACACAGACGAAAGAGCAGTTAATGTGGACAAGATCTCTGAGTTGCCTGAACACATTTTACATCACATCCTTTGTCTTCTCCGCTGGCCAACAGATTTAGCAAGAACTAGCATTTTATCTAAGAAGTGGAACGTCATTTGGCAATCTTTCACATCCTTTGATTTTGATCAGAGGCGCTTCCTATGTCTAAATGGTGCAGATAAATGGGATCATATCCAACCTTTACCTTTGGATAAACAGAGCATAATTTACAAACAGGTGTTTAGGGAGTCCCTGGGGGGTCCAGAGATGCCACTAATACAAAAGTTCATTCTGTTTGTCGAGAATACCTTAACAACCAGAATTGACCAGTTGCCAAGTATACAAAAATTCAGGCTGCATGTCTTCTTTTGTGTTGATCTTTTCATTCCCCTTATGGATCGCTGGATAAGTATTGCTACTGACAAGAATGTTAATGAGCTTGATATCCATGCAAAAATGAGTGGCAAATTTTACGTTCTGCCTCAGGCTGTCTTTGTGTCCAGGACAATTACTTCATTGAAGCTCTATGGATGTGGAGTGGGTGATTCTGCTGCCATAAAGCTCCAAAACCTGCGGGAGTTATCCATGAAAGCAATGCGTATCAATGAGAATATAGTCCATAATTTTGTCCAGGGATGCCCTTTGATCGAGGATATGCGACTGATCAATTGCTATGGTTTGAAATTCGTGCATGTTTCATCTCTGCCTAAACTAAATAAGTTTGAAGTATATGAGCCATCCAGCCTCAGGTCAATCAAACTTGAGGCACCCAATCTTGAAACGTTTTTGTTCCATGGGAAGAAATCTTCAAAGTGCAAATTAATGTTAGCAGGGTGCGGAAATCTTAAGAATTTGACTTTGAGGCATGCACATATGTCGGATAAGACCTTTCAGGAGCATATCTCCCACTTCCCCTTACTTGAAAATTTGTTCCTGTTGGAATGTCAGACGTTGCAGAGAATTACAATATTGAGTGACAAGCTGAAGAAACTCTCTTTGTTAAGGTGCCACAAACTAAAGGAAGCCAATATTGATGCACCAAATCTACTTTCATTTGAATATACTGGTGCTGAGCTCCCTTTTTCTTCCATGAATGCTTCACGGCTGCAAGAAGTGAAGCTTCAATTGAAATCCCAAAAACAGAAGTTTGTGCAGAAATTCATTGAAGGGTTTGATGGCAAAGGTTTCAAGTTGTTTCTTGCCTCCAAACAGGTTTCAAACTCGTCAAACTTGTTATCAACGATGATTGTATATGTCTTTCTCATATGTTCTAATATTTGTTTATTTATTCCTGTGTCATTTATAGGATGTGCATATCTATGATGAATTGAGAGGACTTCATCTTCCTCATTCCGGAGTATACAAGATACAATTGACTAAATCAGCAAGAATGCTGGAAAAACTTCTCAATGGCCACTTGCGAGATTTTTACCCAAAAAATCTTACCTTAAAGACATCTCTCACAAGCGACCTCCTCGCGGTAAGATGACCTCCATCTTAATTGGATCCTTAAGTCATTTTCTAGTTCAATGCCTTTTCTCACTATGGTGGATAGGACTCATTGTTATTTTTTGTGGAGTACAGTTCATACAGGAGAGGAGATTGAACAAAGAGAAGACTCCTAGCTGTTGTAAATTTTACTCAAAGAAATGCTGGCGGCATTATTTAGAAGCCATTAAAATGTCTGAGTATCCAAATGCTTCTTCTGCGGAGAATCCTAGTATAAGCTTGGAATTACTATGGAACGAGGATTTGCCTCTGCTAGAAGACTTGGGGATGACAAGAGAGTTTCTGGTGCACAAGGATACAGAGCTAACAGATACAGACGAGTAATACATAGGACATATATTCATTAGCTGTATTTATCAAGTCATCAATTTGGACTAATTTGCGTTTTTAGATTATTTTGCGATCAGATGATTTCATCGGATTTTGGTTGATCCCGCCCCTTATCTGTACCAAACTGAGCATGGTCAAAATGAAGAACGTTCTTTTCATGGGAGTATCTAAATAATTCGTCAACTCCATTTCCTGATTGTTGGTTTTGCATGTTATCTAGACAATATGGTAAGTAGATGTTAACAGCACCTAAACAGAGGAAGTTAAGTGCTGTCTCATAAATTTTAAATTCTCTCTGCATATTTCAGCCTTCTCTTTCTTGGTGGTGGTTTGAAGTAAAGGAATCTTTCTTTTACTGATTAAAAAGGTGCATTTAGTGATTATTGGAATAGACACTGCTGCTCATGCAGTACGTGTGTTATCGCGCTACCGATGCCATCTCTGTCTCTGTTGCCTTTGACATAGGCATCTGATTCTCACCAAAAATTTCAACCATGATAAGATTTGCACCGTCTCCACTACTGCCTATAGAAAAGATGTAAAGGTAGGTTCTGAAGAATGGTAAAACTGGGAATCAGATACTTCCTGCTACAACAATGGCTTCTCCCATTATATAAACACTACAACAATGGCTTGGCGTCTGCCGCTATATAAAATCGGTCCTTTCTTGAAATCAAGTTGATCAGTTTTTGGCATCGATCTTTGCATTGACGGGGATGGACAGGGTAGGTTTTCAAATTTAAATTTTTGATCCGTCTCTGAATGTATGCAAGTTTCATTTGTTTGGGCTATGCTATGATAAGATGGATGAACTAATATAAAATGCGTGTAGAGGGACCAAGGAAGCGAAATAAAGAAGCCAAGGGACCAGGGAAGCGAGATAAAGAAGAGGATCGTCGTTGGTTCATGGGGTGGTCATGGTGGAAGCCCATGGGATGATGGCAGTTTCAATGGAGTGAGAGAAATTACACTTGTCTATTCTCTTTGTATAGACTCCATCATTGTGGTCTATGACCAAAATGGCCAGCCTTATCGAGCAACGAAGCATGGAGGAGTTGGAGGCAGTAAAACAGCACAGGTGACACATTTTAGTACATACACTGCTAATATAACAAAGAAATTTAGAATACTAGTGTAGCTTCACTCACTATAGCATTATGTCAGTCACCAATTAATTTAGCACTTTTTCTTAATATAAAAATGAAAATGGACATTAGGAGATTGCCCAAGACCATACATGAAACGATAATCTGATCCCTAAATTAATGCGCGACACTTAAGTTCATCGAATAAATCAACAATAGGATTGAGTCTAACTTTGATGCCAAAGAAGTGAGTCTCGACTCTCGAGTGTAACTCAACCCTAAAGATTGATACAAATCTTGTTATTACTACGTATCTTGACGCCTATAAGTGAATCTGTATTCCAGATCAAGCTGCAATTTCCAGAAGAATACCTAACGAGCGTGAGCGGCTACTATTGTCCGGTGGTGTATGGTGGCACTCCTGTGATAAGATCCCTCACTTTTTGCAGCAACAAAAGAAAATTTGGACCATTTGGAGTTGAAGAAGGAACACCATTTTCAATGCCAATGGAAGGTGGCCAGATTGTAGGCTTTAAGGGAAGAAGTGGGTGGTATTTAGATGCTATTGGCTTCTATATTGCTAAAGTAAAGACAACTACGGTCTTACAGCAGGCTCAAAAAAGTCTCATGAAACTTGCATCTTCTGTATCTATGAACTACAGACATGGAGATGAACCAAAAAAGAAGTCCTATTTTTTCAAACCAAGTACTCCAAAAAATGAGGCATAAGGGAACATGACCTCAAAATTCGAATCAATCAACCTGGATCCAAGCCATCCAAAGAAGAAAGTTTACGTAGGGAAATCTAATTAAAGTTTTGTATTCATTCATAGCCTGTAACTCAAGTATCTGTACTAAAAACAATAAAGTAAAGATGATGTTAAATGCCCATAAAACTTTGGCCATAATATTAAAAAGTCTATAATAGCCTTTTGAAAAAAAAATTCTATTTTTTTATAGTCAAGGTAATTAAGCATTAAAAATATGTATACTCCCTATATTGCAATTTAATTGCAACACAAATTCTTAGGCAACAATATCAATAGTCTTATACCATTAAAATACGTATGTATTTTTTGCTATAACTCAAACACCACGTTTACTGTCTATTTTTTTTCTCATGTTCTTCTCCGACTTTCTCTCCTTGTTACTAAAATGATCTCTAATTCTTTAATTTTTTTTAAGTATATGGTTAAATAAAATTAAAATATATATTTAAATAATTCTCAGGCATAATTTGTAAGATATCGCAATGCCGACAACTCAACATACCTTCAACCTGATAAACGTTGACACTTACAGAAATTATTCATAGAGTTCACATCTATCGAGAGATATAAGTGTTAATCATATAACTCTTTCGCCCCTATATTACGACGATTTGATAAATTATGAATTATTACTTATATTTGTTACTAAATGATCTCTAATATTTTTTTATTATTATTTCGCTTAAATAAAATTAATATATATATATATATATACATAATTTATAAAATATTGCGATAACAACAAATCACACATACTTTACACTTTGTAAACCGATAAGTCGAACCACTAGTTCACTAACCAAAATGTCATTATAGATTATTGATTTCGATTCAATTTTGAACAGTCGTAGCTAGAGTCAAAGATGTTATGTTCAAATTTAAGTACTGATTATCTTTTATTGTCACAACAAAAATTCTTACTATGAAAGAATAAGCATTGACTGAGATCATGCTGAAATATTGAGATTTTTATCTAATTATTTTTTTTTAACTTGAAAAGGTGTAAAATTATACTAACTGAAATTAAGAATGTCAATCTAAGTAAATGTATTTAAAAACGTATCTAACAATAATGATTATGTTTTAAAATTATACTTAAATTAACAAATAATGAGTATGTGTGAAAATTGATAAATTCTAAACGTATTTATCACTGTATGTTTCCAAATACTGAAAATAATTTCCACTGAAAAAAATATTGAAGTGCGGAGGAAAAATATTTTAATAAAGAATTAGAATTAGAGAATTTTTTTTACTCGAGAATTAGAATTAGTAAAAAATTATGTTTAAATCGGTTTGAAAATACGTTTCAATTTTCACAGTATGTTTCTAAATAAGTTTGATTGAAAATTATAAACGTTTATACCAATTATGTTTAATGTATCGATGTCTATTATTTCTAAAGTCTTTTGAATTGACGACTGAAATATTATCAATTTTTTAAAATTTTTTTATCTAAATCTATTAATAACAATTAATAAAATACTTAATTAAAGATCATATTAATAACAATGTAAGTAACGATTCACAAGTTATTAAATCGGAGTAGACAACTTGTTACAACATCATATGACTCTCTTAGATTGATGTTGACCAGGATTGACATTTACAGATTATATGTTTTTATTGTTTCCTATAATGTGTCAATATTTATCATGTCTAAAGTGTTTTGAGTTTTTGTTGTTGTTATTGAAATATTTTCAAATTAGATTAAAAGTTATTTAAATATGCAGTTTAAATTTGTATAAATATATTAATTAATATAATTACTTAATTATAGATCATATTAAATAATGATTTACAGGATCAAATCGACGTGACATAGGAATACAAGTCTACCACATTAACGCTGGACTCTCTTTTGTTGCTGTTAACTAGGATCGACACAAATGAACTATATATAATTTAATGATTTTTATAGTTTGTTAATGTCTAAAATATTTGAAATTTTGTCTGTTGTTATTGAATTGTTTACACATTAAATTTTTAAAACTAGTTTCAATTTATTTAAATATAATATTTGATAAAATTATTTAAATAGAGGTTATATATAATAACAATCATAAGTAATGATTCATAATTTTTCAAATTGATGTAACATATGGGTTCAAGACTGTAACATCAATGTGTGACTCTCCTAAGTTAATGTTAACTAGAGTCGACATATATGAACTATATGCATTTTATAATTTTTATATTGAATCGATATCTATCGTGTCTAAACTATTTTGAGTTTTAATTGCCATTGAGAATATTTTTAAATTATATTTAAATAATTATCTAAATACGTTTTAAAATTTATTTAAACTCAATAATTGGTAAAATTACTTATTAGAGGTTATATTAATGGCAAATATATATAATGATTAGCAAATTATTGAATCAAAGTAAATGTATTAAGTTCTATATTACAAGAATAAAAATAATTACCTATAGAAAAATATGAATTTTTTTAGTAGGCATGTTCTATTGATATCTCTTTTAATTTAATTGAAGGAGCAGTCTTGACGTTGTTGAATTTACTACATTCTCAATCCTTTAGATTAAAATTTTTTAAAAAAATACACAACAAGATTTTAAATAGCTAAAAACTCAGAGAAATAAATTCTTGAAGTGAATTTGTATCATTAAAAATTTTAATAATTTATCTTGTCTAATTACATAATTTTAATAATTTATCTTGTTTAATTACATAATTTTAATAATTTGTCTTGTCTAATTACATAATTTTAAGTAATTTTATTTTTCTGTTGATAAATTATAAAAACAGAATGTCAATAAACTTGAAAAAAAATTTACTTTTCTAATTTTTTTTTAATTATTTTATATTCCAAATTCTCATTCTAAAAATGTGGCCAAATGGAATAACTGTCCAACAAAGACAAATAAAATTGTTTATAATTATTTTTAAATTATCATTCAGTCATTTATATATCATTCTAAAAATATCCAGCAATTTTAAAATTATTTTTAAGTTTAATATTATTTTAAATTTAAAAAATTATTCAAATAAATGAAATAACTTAACGTTTTTCTTCTTTGTTTGTATAGATATTATTTTGAAATGCAAAGTCAACAAACAAATAAGTAAACAAGTTAGATGTTCAATCCCCATGTGTTGGAAATAGCTAGAAGAATAAATGAGGAAAGAAAATACTCCCTCCGTCCCATTTTTCCGTCCCAAATTGGCTAAGTTGATGTCCCATTTTACTTATCAAGATAAGACAAACTTTTCTTTTCATGTTTTACCCTTTGCATTAATTAACTTTTCTTTAAATTAAAATGTAAACATCATTTAATAGGAATACTTTGATAAACTAGTCATGTTATTTATTATTTTTTTTAATTGTTGTGCCATCCCAATTTGGGACAAGTAAAATGGAACGGAGGGAGTATAAATTTGGGAGAAAAGGGTAAGAATGTAAAAATATAAACCTATTTACAATGTGAATAGACTTTATTATCAAATTTGAGTCATTATGGCCACCTTTACTGGGCAAAAGGATTTTTCCTAAAGGAAGTAAAATGATTTAATATATATACATTTGTAGTATGAAATTAATGCTTTGGCTTGTATAAATAACATAAATACAGCAACAACAACAAACTCAGTGTATTCCTACATAGTGAGGTCTAAGAAAATAACATAAATACCAACCACATAGTGAAGTCTGGGAAAATAACATAAATACCAACCTTTTAAAAGTAATTGCACTCTCTCCCACTTTTTTAATTACTTTACTCTCTCTCCCTATTAATATACATAACATAGCCGACATATACATAACATTCTATGTATATGTGAGATTTTTGTAATATGTTTAGGGAGTTGAAATTTTTTATAATATTGAAAACATAAGTTGTGTATTTGTGTAATTTTTAGTATCTTAATTGATCCATGCATATTTCCAACCTCCCACGATATCATTCACAGTAAATGCAAATCCCTATGGTATCATTTGAGAATCTCAAATAAGAGTGTTGGTGTACCAAATCACTTAAAAAACAACACCAAATATTTCAATTGAAGGAGTGAAGAAGTACTTCAGAGAAGTGAAGATAACAGGACTAAATTGAAAATGCACAAAGCATCATCAAATCTTTTACCGATCAAAAGGTGAATTAATTTCTTACAAAACTTATGTTCAGCACTCATGCTTGTTTGATCAAGGGACAAAACTGACACACGTATAACCTGCAATACCTCGTTACAACAATTGAGAAATGAGCGAAATAATACTTCCGCCTCCAACATAAAACGCAAGTTGTCTTAACTGGCTCTTCTTCAAGAATGACAAGATGCTGAACCTGTTTTCTCAGCCAAATAGTGCTCAAGCATATCTTCTTCTTCATCATCTGTCCACACCAAAAAGGATTGAAGAGAAAAATAATCATGTCATTTTGATCAACAAACAAATAAACAGAAGTAAAACACAAACAAGAACGAGAACAAGAAAATTAACCTTCAAAATCATCATCATCAAAATCAATATCATCCACATCTTCATCAGATTCTTCAGCAATAGCTGTGGCAGCTTTCTGTTGACCAAAAAGAAAAAGCCACCACTATTAAGCAACAGCCACACATAGCCATATCATGAACACAACAGCTTATGCAGTAATAGCACCTCACACCCAAATCAAATGAGCTACCACTACATAGAGCAAACAATCATAACTTACAATCATTCGCCAAATACAGTTGATGTAGTTGTACTATTTTAACCGGTCGAATTAAGGTATGGCCAGGGAACATTACTAGCAGCTAGAGTAATCACAAGGAAAAGGAACAGGGCACAGAGAGGCACTTTTATCACACACGAATCTTTTCTCTGAGCCCCATAATCCTCGTCTTACTAACACCAAAATTCTGACAACATTAAAGTAAAAGATAATAGGGAAAATACTGAGATCAGATTTAAAGTATCTCATAAAAATCAGGCCAGAGGGTATTTATTTGCTTGCATTTTACTTTTCAATCCTGCTGAATGCAGAAAAACATCAGTATTACTTCGTTATCAGGCCTTAGACTAATGTCAGTATATTTTAGCAAAGAAGAATTGGACCTTTGTCTTGATATAACATTGCCTTCACATTTTTTATATACAAAAAAGTGAGACAGACTACCCAAAAAGGGATAGTCTTATGGAGCTCCGGTCAGTATCTACAAATTTGAAACTACAGCTCGGTGTCCTCTTTAACACAAATCATTTTGATGGCCACTATAAATTTCAATTCAGCAACGCAAGCATCAATGAGATTAAAATAGCATGATTTCCTAATTAATTTAGAAACAGCAACATGCAATAGAATAAATTACCCCACTGGCTCTTCCACTTTCAAACCATTGCCTCCCTGTCAGTTTCTTTTCCTTCGACACAGAAAGTGCTGAATCTGGCATTAACCTGAACATTGATATACGATTTGCACATCAGGAACAAAATAGCCAAATTTGGAGAAAAGGAAATGCAGAAACTTAGTTGGCCAGCCACAAGCTTCTAAAGCAAAAATTTTGAAGGAAAAGGAGTTTAAGAGGTAACATAATATGGCAATAATCAACACATTGTCTATATACTCATCGATTCAACAATTCCTAACGTCTGACACACAAACCTGCTTAGATGCCCCTGAACTCTACAAATAAGAAAAAGAATAAACATTTCACTCTGGCAACAACAAGCCCCTAAAGTTATCCAATATTTTCACAGATTTGGAGTTGATGATTTGATTTTACTGTATGCAGCTCACTGTCATTTCAGAAAGTATAGTGCTTCTAGTTTTATTGGATGAAGAAGACCCACTTCAGTGCTACAAATTTGGTTGAGAATGAAATGCAAGAAACTTACTTGGCTTTTTCCAGAGCTAGTTCAGCTTCATATCTTTCTCTCCATGCCAAGAACGTTTCAACGGTAACTGCTTCTCCGTGTGGTACAATTACCTGAAGTCAAATGAGCAATAACAATTAAGTGGTCAAGATTCAGAGCCAATCCATCAAAACAATAAGTAACATGAAGATTTTCCAGTAGGTAGTTCAAAAGAGCCACAGAATTGCTTATAAATATGTAGATGCAAGCTAGATCTGCAAGGTTTCCTGAAGCTGCAACTAACAAAATTGAAGTGTTGGTCACCTCTGACTACCTTGACTAAGAGAGAGATACAACTGTCTTACCACTCAAACTAGCAAAAGTCACTATGCTCACATTGTTGACAAACTTTGGGTTGATTTCAAGTACATCCCAATATCTTGGCCTGGCTGCCCCCTCTTAAATCAACACATAAAGTACATTTTTCGCTCATCTTATAAAGTGACATTAGAAGAATATATGTTGGAGCCTGATTCCAATTACCATCAGAACAGAACACACCTTTTCTTCCTTTTATATGCCCCACCAACTCCCAACCCCACCCTCTTTACCCTTAATTATTGAGTGGATAAGTCATCAAAATCATACTAAATCAACCTGGTCTTGTCCAGTATTATCGAAGGCGCACACTTAATCCCTGAAGGGAGGCACAAAACATGTTGAGCGTTTTGCCTAGCTTCATGAACGCATCAATGTCATCATCAACGCCGTAAGACATACTTTCCTTGCCAATGAGCGTAATCCTTAAGAGGCAACACTAAATAATTGATATTCAATCTATCATATTTCTTTGTTCATACATTTGTTATTGTGTATTATAATTCTTAGTCTTAGACTACATATACATATTTGTAATTTTTTTCTCCAATTTGCACCTTTCTTCATTAAAGCCCACATTTTTTTGCACTTTGCTCTTAAAGCCCCAATTCACCTTAGAGCTTTTTTGCACTTTTCGGCTTTGACAACACTGGTTTTGTCTACTCATTAGAAGTTGTAGGGAATTCACGATTCATGCATCAAAATTACAGAAATATCTGATTTATGACTACTCGAGTTTGCAGTTAATGAAAGCTCATTTCACATGCAACAACTCAATAAGGACGGAAACTCATTTCACATGCAACGACTCAATAAGGACAAAAAAGAAACATACTTCCTCTTTTTTGGCTTCATCCACTACAGCATCTTCCTCTCCTGTCTGTTGAGCAAATCTTTCAGACAGCCAGTCTTTAGCTGATGAGACCAATGTGTAGATCATGGCCATGCCAAGATTCTCACCAGCCTGCAAACACAAGCATTAATATAAGAAGCTAAGACACAAAAAAACATGTGCACGAAATTACAAAAGAACAACACTAGTTAATTCCATAAATTATTCCACATCAGTAGATAAATGTTAAAGACACGAAAGATGGAGGAAATAAGGCTTCTTTTAGGAGCCTTCAGGGTAAGGTCAGAGACACTTCCACAATAATCAGCCACATTTTAACTAGCAGAAGAAACAATATTTACTCAGGAGCATATTGCATATGATCAGGGATTGAAACTTACCTCTTGTTCCAGCTTCTCTTTCAAGATTTTGAGATCTCCAGAATGAATTCCTTTTAAACTAAAAAAACAAGAGAGACCTCTTAGATGTTGTTATTGTAATAGTAAAGCAAAACTAAGATATCTACTAGGCACCTCCTGTTAAGTTGACACAAAAAATGAGTTCTACTAACAGATCTGCTGTTAAGAATATTAGTGAAGCTTGTAAACTGTTTGAAGCACGGAAAAATGGATCAATCACTTATTGATTAAAGCTTGCTGGATCACATTAAAATTTGAGTTCTTTATTTATTTGGTCTCCCCTACAGTTATTCATCTTAGCAAGAAACTACACAAAGGACATGCCATTTATGAAATGTTGAATTATGGGTAAAAGTCCAATTCAAGTTACAAGCAACAAAAGAGCACAAGTTACATTCGAAGAACAATGTAAGCAAAAAAATAAAATACTACACGTTCTGGGACGGCGAATCCTAGTGCAAATTTAAATTACCTTGAGACATTCAAAAGTGGAGGTTCATCCGGATATTTTTCTGTGTGTGAGAATATTAAAGCCAGTCGAACTGCACCAGATATTTGGTACCAATCATTGTTAGCGGAAGCTCATATACTTAAAGAAAAATAAGTAAGAAAGAGAGCTGGAGTGGAAAAGGAAATAACTGTGGGATAAATAGTAAAACCTGATGATTGTGAAAATTCTTCATCATCATCCTGTACAAAAAGCAAAGTTCTAAGAAGTAAGAAAATAGTAATCAAAACAGCATAAATACCACTGGCGAAGGAACCAATGAGATGCAAAGTTACTTTTCGCTAGCGCAACAATAGACAAGGTCAAACAGAAGCTCAACTAAAAGAATAATTCCGTCCCTAGGCACTATTATGCTGGTTACATCATCAATTTTGAATAGCCAAATAGTAAATGATACCAAAATTACTATGTACCTGAGGAGAAATAGTAATTTGGAAGCATCGATTTGAAGTGTTTAGCCCACTTTCGCTGGAGTGAATTTCTAACAGAACCACCACAGTAAAGTCATCCAATAAGATATGACAAAAGAGAGCAAGAACAAGCTACAAACTGAATCTCTAAAGAATAGTTGTGAACCTTTGAATTCATCCATAAGAATTGCTTCCAATGCTTCTATTTCCATCTCTTGTTCCTGCACATAGTCTAATTCAAAGTTCCAATAAGACGGATATACTGATCGCAATCAATGAATTCAATTGTAGATGCACCAATATATTCAAATTCTGTATAACATATGCTTAGCACACTTTCATCTAGTAGTTGGTTAGAGTTATGCAAGGATTAGTTATGCGCGAATCTGTATGTTATTTATGCATATTTTTAAATTGCAAATGAAACACAAGTTTATACATAAATAACCTACCTCTTAGACAGCAACCAAATATGGTATTACTAGCACGATTTAATAACTCCATACATCATCTCCAAAACAGCTACCAAACAACCCCTCAAGGTTTATCACGCGCTAAAATATGCAGCCTTAAGTATTGAATTAAATTTTTGTTGCTATTTTATATGTGAAAAATGGAAAATTTGGCCCTAAACAGTACTGATTTAATAAAAAGATCCAATTTTGATCTGTAATTCGTGATCAAATAAGCTCAATATAAAGCAACACAGCTCAAACACGGAACTCAAAATCAAGAAAAAGAGGTCAAATAAGCTCAAATTTGTGAGAAAAAATCAAATCTTTTTAGGGCAATTTACCTGTCATTTTTGCTCTTTGATGAGTTTCTCAATAGCTCTTCTTTCTCAATAGTAGACAGAGTAGATACGAGGGGGGGGGGGGGGGAAATGGAGTTGTGTCCAATGGAGTAAGGCTGCGACGTCGTATTTGAATGTCTCTGCATGAATCTAGGGTCAACAAAAACACACTGAATACACAGTGATCGTGAATAATCACAGCCGTTCATCTCAAACACATCTAAAGTTAATTCTTTATAATTATCAAAGACTCCTTTGTGGTTTCTTTCGGTGTCACTTCAGTTCATAATGTTTGCAATGTTGTATAATATCTCAATAAATTAGTTTAATGTCTTTTACCTTAAATTATCTTTCAAATTTATATTTCTTATGTTTCAATTTACGTGTTATAATTGAAATTTTGCAATTTTGCAACCTGTCTGTGTAGGCTAATACTCTAAAGTATGCATTAGTTGATTCTCCTGATTATGTTGTTTGTCGGTCGGTAATAAATTATTTTGATTTATTTATTTGAAGATAAAGATAACTCTAAGTAACTAGTTGGTAAGGTGACAATTGAGAAGTTAGTCACTTGCAATATTTGATTCTTAGTAAACTTATTCATATTAGCCATTAAACATGTCACCCTATTGAAATGATTAAGGGCTCGTTTGGCCATGAAATTTTTTTCCTTTTTTTTGGAGTTAAAAATTGTGGTGTTTGGCCATGAAAATTCAGAAAATAATTCCGAATTTTTTTTCTGAAAAGGGAAAATAGATTTTTGTTGTTTTCACAATTTTTCAACTCCAATTTCAACTTTTATTATTATTATTACATATAACCCCAATTTTTTAAATTTTTACATAAAACTCTCCTTATAACATTACTTTTTCAATATTACGTATATAGCAGTTTTAAAAAATAAGATAATTATAATTTCAAACTTAATGCTATCCTAATTAATATATATCTCTTTTTCTCTCTCATCATTATTTTTATCCCTTATTTAATTTTCTCCCTTATTTAAGACATTATTTTACTGTTAATTTATATTTATACCCATAAATATATAAATTATTATATTTATACCCATAAATATATAAAGTATTATATTTATACCCATAAATATATAAAGTATTATATTTATAATAGAAATATACAAAGTATGTTATATATAAAGTTTATACCATGTATATACCATATACACACATATATAAATATACAAAGTATTAAGAAACATACTAAGCATATTTATAATATAAATATACAAAGTATGTTATATATGAAGTTTATACCATGTATATACCATATACACTCATATATAAAAATACAAAGTATAAAGAAACATACTAAGCACATTTCTATATTTATGGTATATGATATAATATACCATAAATATGCAAAGCATGTTTTACATAGAAATAATTTATTCACACACAGTAAAATCTTTCATGTATAAGAAAATTAAAGAAATAAATTAGCGGCACCCTAAAATTTAATAACAACTCATCATTTCCTATTTTTTAGGAACCGAAAATGATGGAAATAAATTAAATAAATTTCTAAAAAAATAAATTTGTTTGAAAGATAATATTTGTTACCTAAAAAACAGGAAGCAGTGATCTGTTAATATAACATCCATATTTAGAATTTTCAAATATGAGAAAACGGCTATTAATGTAAATATTATATATGTCATAATTAAAATTCATTAAATATGGCCATGTATATGTAATTATTTTTATAATAGTGGCTAATTGTATTCTTTTTTCATTAGTAGGTAAATTTTAGTTGGGTGATTTTGATAGTTTGTAAAAGTTAGGACATAAAATCATATTTAATTTTCTTTTTCAAAAGTCAATTTTTTTTTTCAAAAAAGACATAGTCAAATACAACTTCAACTCCGGAAAATTTTAGTTTTCATGACCAAACGGCTACTAAGTCCATCCATCATTCTTTTCTATGAACTTGATAGCTTATTTACAAAAAAAAAAAAAAAAAAGTCATTAATAAATATTAGATGATTCAGGTTTGTAAATTTAGTCAAGCAATTTTCTCATCTATTTTAATGTCTGAACTTGATTGAAGTAACACAATATATAACAATTGATACAAATCAGTCCACCAAGATGTCAAAAGAGTCCACAAAACGTGAGAAGAACAAGCAACACAAAGGGATACAAGATGACAAACACAAAAACACACGGATTTGTAAAATAATGAAAGGATAGATAGTGAGACCAAGATTATTACAAGATTAAGAACCAAGTATATTTCAACATTAACCCCTAATGAATGTAATAATCAAAACCACACTCTTACGGTGACCGCCGAGATAATCGACTCACCTCAAGATCCACCATTTTCAAACAAAGAACAATATTGGCTTTTTCAAGCCCTATACTAAGGATGACTTTTTCAAGTCTTAACTAAGACTATACTAAGGTGGTCTACTCTCAAGAGAGATGATTTCAAGTGTTTCAATCTTTCATCTTTCATAAACTAAAGAGAAAAGACCTAATAAGAGACTATATATAGCCTAGCTTATTACATAGTATAATGAACCAAAATACCCTTAATGAAAGGGAAGGTCATGGGTTGTTTCTTTAACATGTGCAAACCCCAAAATACCCTTAATGAAGGGTGCTTCTTCAATGCTCCAAAACCATGGGGTCACACTTCAAAACTTGTAGTCTCGAATTGGCATAAAATGTAAGCCCCCACACAATCTTCCACACACGGATTTGTTTAATGACATGCTCAAAACGGGTCCTCCATGTATGTTCTCATATCCTCGAGGTGACCAAGTCTTGAGCCTCTATGTATTGGCCTCTAAAGATGTCATCAAAAGATAAGATGGTCATTTATCCCGTATCAGCTATTTTGGTGTAGCCTATAGGAATTTGAAAATTTATATCCATGTAATGCTTCTAAATACAAATTAAAAACTAGAGAAAATAAGATTTTTTTAAAATATTTAATTTTCACAAAATCTTACTCAAAGAATACTTGAATAAAAATGCAATAGAAGAACCTTGTTGTGATATATATCAATTATAGTGAATGTCTATCAAGATTCTTTAAGATCTATTTGATGTCTATCAGGATTTGATGTATTTGTCTTTTAGTGTGAAACTAAAGGCAAATCCCCCCTATAAATAGAAGAGTTTCCTTCATTGTAAATCATCCCTCAAGAGAAGAAATAAGAATCACTCTCTCTACTCTTCTTCTTGTTATTTCTTGTTTTATAACACGTTATCAACACGAGACTCTACCGTCTCAAATTTGAAGGCTAAGGCTAAGGTATTATTATTTTTCTTCCCTTTTTTTATATGGCTAACAATCTTACAAAGTGTGAGTTCGTTGCCCTTCAAAGTTCGGGCAAGAACTATATTTCATGGGGGTTGGATGTTGAAATCCACCTAGATGCTATGGGTCTTGGAGACGCGATAAAGAATGAAAATACAGCATCTAGTCAAAATCGTGCTAAGGATATGATTTTCTTGTATCATCATCTCGACGAAGTTTTGAAAATTGAGTACCTTATTACTAAGGATCCACTTGTATTGTGGAATAGCCTAAAAGAAAGGTTTGACCACTTAAAAATGGCCATCCTCCCGAAAGCACGATATGAATGGATGCATCTAAGATTTCAAGACTATAAGTTTGTTCATGAATACAATTCGGTCATGTTCAGAATTTCTTCTCAATTGAAACTATGTGGAGAGACGGTCAATGATAATGATATGATGGAAAAGACGCTCTCCACTTTTCATGCCTTGAATGTGCTCTTACAGCAACAATATCGAGAAAAAGGTTTCAAGAAGTATACTGAACCGATTTCTCATTTTCTCGTGGCTGAACAAAATATGATTTGTTGATGAAAAATTAAGAGAACCGACCAACTGGATCTGCACCATTTCCTGAGGTGAATGATGTGCACGCTCACCATGCTAGGCGTGGAAAAGGTCACGGCCTTGGTCGTGGATGTGGTCGTGATGACCAAGAAAGAAACCTTGTTCCGGGTGTTAATCATTCATCGAATAAAAAGAGAAAAGATGAGAAACGTTAAGCAATTACTTGTTTTCGATATGGTGTAAAAGGACATTATTCACGTGACTGTCGTGCTCTCAAGCACTTGGTTGATCTTTATCAAGCATCACTAAAGAAGAAAGAGAGAAATCCCGAGGTTAACTTTCTCTCTGAAAATAATGTTGACGTCACATGCTTGGATGTATCAGACTTTTACAAGCACTCTGAAGGAAAGATTGGTCACTTGATTGGTGATGGTTCCGAAACATGGAAGAATGAATGAATTTTAATTTTTATTGATAAGAGTTAGTGAATAAAGAATCATGTAAAAATAGTTATTTGCATGAGTATTAGTTTTTAAATAGTATTGATTGTTTTATTATTGTCATAGTTCATTAGATAATTAAGTTGGTTTATTGTTGTTCTAAAGTATATACTTCAACAAGCTATTCTAAAGTTTAATTTGATATGTTGCACCCGCATCCATGTCAAATGCAGATATCACCCGATGTTACTTTGACTATTTTGTTTGATTCAATATTGATATTTATTTCCAGGGACGGACCCACGTGTAATTTTGGGGTGTTCCGGCACCCACTAAATTCGACGTAGATTAGGTATAATTATATAAAAAATACAAAATAAATAGTATAATTTATTAAAATGCACCCAGAGAACAAACATATGGTTGGGTGCAGTGGCTTGAGGATATGACTCCTATGTCTAGTTTTTTGGGTTCGAATCCCTACAACAACATACTAATTTTTATAAATTTTTTTGAGCACCCATAACCTTGAAATCCTGGGTCCGCCACTATTTATTTCGATAGATTAAAGTTGTAAACTTGTACTATGACTTTTGAACTAAGTTTTGTGAATAGAAGAAAAAAAAACACGTGATTGTAACTTGCAAAGAATATAAATGAACTTAGTGCTTAGTGCCCACAGATTTTGTATTCATATGCTTTTAATTTAATTTAATTTATTTTTTTTGGATATGTCACGTGCTAATAATTCACCACCAGAACACTATTGTTCTTCTAACTTATTGTTTAAAACTATTGAAAAAAAAATGTATCTTTTTTTCAGTGAAATATTATGAGCATAAAAGTTGTGAGATTTTGAGTTGGACATATTTTTTAAAGTAAAGTGTGATTAATAATTTTTTATAGTATAAGTTTTCACTTTGTACAAAAATTTAATATATATCTTATTTGGTGTATGTCATTTTATTGGAAGATATGGATAATTTTCAAGAAGATATTTGTTTGATTGATTCTGGCACTACACATACAATATTCAAAGACAAGAAATATTTCTCTCATCTAAACATGGACAAGATTACTGTTACTACAATTTATGATAGTGCTAATTTGATTGAAGGCTTCAGACAAGCCATTATAATCTTGCCCAAGGGAACTAAACTCATCATAAATATGTCATGGTTACTCCTAAGTCTCGGAGAAACTTGATAAGTTTTAAAGATATCCGTGAAAATGGTTATCATATCAAGACAATTGATGAGATGAATCTTGAATATCTTGGTATCACCAAGAATGTCTTTGGGCAGACATGTGTTATTGAAAAGTTCCCTGCTTTATCTTCTGGCCTGTATTGGACAAAGATTTGTGCAATTGAGGCACATCCTATAGTAAACTGGAAGTTTACTGATTTCGATATTTTCGTACTTTGGCATGATCGTTTGGGACATCCAGGATCAATAATGATGAGACGAATCATAGAAAATTCAAATGGACATCCATTAAAGAACTTGAAGGTTCTTTCGAATGGTGAATTTTCATGCAATGCTTGTTATCAAGGCAAGCTGATTGTGAGGCCATCACTAACAAAAGTTGGGATTGAGTCCCCCGCGTTCTTGGAACGCATACATGGGGATATTTGTGGACCCATTCACCCACATAGTGGGTCATTTAGATACTTTATGGTCCTAATAGATGTTTCATCTAAATGGTCTCATGTGTGCCTTTTGTCATCTCGCAACTTGGCATTTGTAAAATTATTGGCACAAATAATACGATTACGGGCACAATTTCCCGATAATCAAATTAAGTCTATTCGCCTGGGTAATGTTGCAGAATTTTTATCCTAAGTATTTAATGACTATTGCTTATCGATTGGGATAAGAGTGGAACATCCTGTACCCCATGTTCACACTCAAAATGGCCTTGTTGAATCATTAATTAAACGTCTACAGTTGATAGCAAGACCATTGCTTATGAGAACTAAGTTGCCCACTTCTGTTTGGGGTCATGCAATTTTGCATGCTGCAACACTTGTTTGTCTTAGACCGACAAATTATCATAAATTTTCTCCATTGCAATTGATTTTGGGTCACGAGCCTAATATATCTAATTTGAGAATTTTTGGGTGCGGTGTTTAAGTGCCTATACCACCACCAAACCGCACCAAGATGGACCCCCAAAGAAGGTTAGGAATTTATGTTGGGTTTGAATCACCCTCCATTATTTGCTATCTTGAACCATTAATGGGAGATATATTCATTCCTCAATTTACAGATTATCGATTTGATGAGATAGTTTTTCCAAAATTAGGGGGAGAAGATAGTGACATCAAAAGAAAAATTTTGTGAAAAAATTCATCACAATCTCATCTTGATCTACGCGCTTCTATTTGTGAGCAAGAAGTACAAAAGATTATTCATCTGCAGAGAATTGCAAATCAAGTCGGACGCATTTATAGATTTGAAAAGGATCACTAAATCACATATTCCTGCAGAGAATGTTCCAATTCGAATTGATGTCTCTAAAGGACCATCCACTACTATCATAACTAATGAATCTAAAGCACGTTTAAAGCGTGGCAGACCATTAGGTTCTAAAGATCAAAATCCTAGAAAAAGAAAAAAAAATGGTCAAAATAACAATACGAAAGATCCTCATATGGAAACTCAAGATTTGAGCAATGTTGATATCCCTGAAGGGATCAATGAGCCTGAGACTCAAGAAAATGAGGAACTATCCATAAATTCAAGTGATGTTGAAACTAATTTGAATCAATCTGAAATAGTAGTGGATCATGTCTTTGTATACAATATTGCAACGAAAATCATGCAAGATAGTGAGGATCTTGAACCTCGATCTTTCACAGAATGTCGACAAAGAAATGACTGGCCAAAATGGCAAGAAATAATTCAATCTAAATTAAATTCACTTGCCAAACGTAAAGTTTTTGGACCTATAACTCAAACACCTAATGTTGTTAAGCCCGTTGGCTATAAATGGGTCTTTGTGCGAAAAATAAATGAGAAAAATGAAATACAAAGGTATAAAGCACGCCTTGTTGCACAAAGATTTTCACAACGGTCTGGTGTCGATTATGATAAGACATATTCACCAGTTATGGACGCAATAACATTGTGTTATCTTATTAGTTTCACTATCCATGAGAGACTTGAAATGCATTTGATGGATGTGGTAACAACCTATCTATATGGTTCTCTTGATAATGAGATATACATGAAGATTTCCGAAAGATTTAAAATACCGAAAGCATATAGTTCAAAGCCTCGGGAAATGCATTCCATTAGATTGCAAACATCATTGTATGGTTTGAAGCAATCTGGACGCATGTGGTATAACCGTCTTAGTAAATATTTAACTAAAGAAGGTTATACGAATGATGAAATTTACCCATGTGTTTTCATAAAGAAAACAACATCGGAGTTTGTTATACTTGCTGTCTATGTCGATGAAATAAACCTTATTGGAACACCAATAGAGCTTCAAAAGGTAATTGATTACCTAAAGAAAGAATTTGAGATGAAAGATCTCGGAAAGATAAAGTTATGCCTTGGTTTGCAAATTGATCATTTGACAAACGGTATCTTTGTCCATCAATCAGCCTACACAAAAAAGGTGTTGAAACGATTCTATATGGATGAAGCGCATCCATTAAGTACTCCGATGGTTGTTCGATCACTTGATGTGAATAAAGATCCATTCCGACCTCAAGAAAAGAATGAGGAACTCCTTGGTCCTGAAATACCATATCTTAGTGCAATTGGTGCACTAATGTATCTTGCAAAATACTACAAAGTGTGATATTGCCTTTTTAGTAAATTTGCTAGCAAGGTATAGTTCTGCTCCTACTAGGAGACATTGGAATGGGATCAAACACATATTCGGTATCTAAAGGGGACTACCGATATGGGCTTATTTTATTCTAAAGATTGCAGTTCCGATCTTGTTGGTTATGCTGATGCTGAGTACTTATCTGACCCGCATAAAGCTCGATCTCAAACAGGCTATGTATTCATATGTGGGGGTACTGCCATAGCTTGGAGATCAACAAAGCAGTCTATCGTAGCCACTTCATCGAATCACGCTGAGATTATAGCTATTCATAAAGCAAGCCGAGAATGTGTGTAGTTGAGGTCCATAATACATCTCATTCGAGAAAAATGTGGCTTGAAATGTGACAAAGTACCCACGATTTTATATGAAGATAATGCAGCATGCATAGCACAACTTAAATGAGGATTCATAAAAGGAGATAGAACGAAGCACATTTCGCCAAAGCTCTTCTACACACATGAGCTCCAAAAGAATGATGATATTGACGTACAACAGATTCGTTCAAGTGACAATGTGACTGACTTATTCACCAAGTCTCTTCCAACTATAACTTTCAAGAAGATGGTGCACAAGATCGGAATGCAAAGGTTCAAGGAAGTTCTTATTAGGGGGAGCTAATACGCGTTGTACTCTTTTTTCCTTACGAGGTTTTGTCCCACTGGGTTTTACTTGTAAGATTTTTAATGAGGCAGCCTATATGCGTATTGTTAGACATTCAAGGGGGAGTGTTATGATATATATCAATTATAGTGAATGTCTATCAAGATCTATTTGATGTCTATCGGGATTTGATGTATTTGTCTTTTAGTGTGAAACTAGAGGCAAATTTTTCCTATAAATAGAAGGGCTTCCTTCATTGTAAATCATCCCTCAAGAGAAGAAATAAGAATCATTCTCTCTATTCTCTCTACTTTTCTTCTTGTTCTTTCTTGTTTTATAACAAACCTCAAATTATTACTCTATTTTCAATCCTTGTAAGAATATTTTTTAATAAGTCAAATATTAACAATAAGTTTTTAAAAATTTAAAACAAAACATAAATCTACAAGATTGTAAAAATCATTTTATTACTTAAATAAATTACTCCCTCCGTCCCAAATTATGTGTTGTCATTTTTTTTTTGGTCCGTCCCCAAAAGAATGTTGTCTTTCCTTATTTGGTAAGTTTTTAAAAACACAATTACAATTTTATCCTTAGTGGTCCCACTTGATTTTAAATACTATTACTCTTTTTTTTTATTTGTTTTTTCAATTAAAAGTGGCCCCACTTGATTTTAAATACTATTACTCATCTTTTTAAGAAGGGTAATTTTGTAACTTTAACAAAGTCAATAATTATTTCTTAAATATCGTGTCCGGTCAAATGGCGACACATAATTTGGGACGAAAGAAGTATATTTTTACCTGACTCAGTTTCTTTGAGGCTGCTAGTCAAGAACCAGCTACGGCTTTACATGGATAACTTTTTCATCTTTAATAAATATATTGGAGTTTCCTTCTACACTTGAGCTAAAGAAATGAATGCACAAAATTATGAATTTTTCATTACTCATGGTACTATTTGCAGGGGCGGAGCTGCGTGGTGTTCAGGGGGTTCACCCGAACCCCTTCATCGAAAAAATACACTGTATATATATGGTGCAATTTTTTTTTCTATGTGTATATATATTAAACTGAACCCCCTTAATACAAGAAAAATAATTGGCTCAGTGACAAAGGGGGTGCAACTTTGCACGTGTGAGACCCCCTGGTCGCGGGTTCGATACCCAATTATAGCAAGAGTTTTGGTTTTTTTTTATTGCTTCATGTGTTTTAGAATTTTAAAAAGAAAGTTTATTTCTAAAGACCAAATGATGTTGTTTCCCACATTAAGTTTATTTTTAAAGACCAAATGACGTTGTTTCCCCCACTTTCAGAAAAGGGTCAAATTGAATTAAATTAAAAATTATCACTATTAAGTTTCAACTTTGTTTCACTCTCTCCTCCCTTTAATTCTTGAAATACCCGATACCCAATTATTTTTATCAATTTAAAAAGGGCTTTCAAAGTGTTCTTCATCCTCATTTGCACTAAATCTTCAAGTATGTCTCTTAATCTATTCTTTAATTGTTGAAATTGCTCTTTCATTTCTTGTTTAGGGTTAAAAATTGGGTTGCAATTTCTTTCATGTTTTGATGCTTGAAGTTGATTTATCTTTTGTATGTTGTGTTTATTTTGGTGTGTAAGTGACTGTGGAAGTATTGAGTACCCAATTGGATTCAAAATAGTAAGAATTTGAATTGCACACCAAGTGTTTGTCAAATTTTCCAAATGAAACCTTTAAGAGTTTTTCTATGATTTTTAGGAAATTTCTCAGTGATTATGAGTTGTGATTTATGTTCTTTGGTTTATATATCATGTGTTAACACAAATTGATGAAAATAATTCACGTCTTACTTGAATTTTGCTTGATTTTATTTTTTCAAAATATCTTACTGCTTGATTTTTGTAAATTCTAATTAAGTTCTTACTTTACGACAATCACAACATTCGATGAAGAAATATTTTACCACTATCTCAAAATCAAATTTAGTCTTCACGATTCCGAAATCCAATTTAGCCTCTCCTAATCATAATCAATCTCATAAAGAAGAAAATGTCAACCATTCTGAAATAATATTGCCTCCTTCTCAAGAGTTTGATTTAAGTTCTTTAAAGTTTGATCCGGGAAAAAGAATTCCAATATTGAAGTATCCTTCAAAACATCGTGATCTTATTAGAAGAACGTATCTCTTGAATGGTCCTTGTCAACCTCGTTTGAAGCCTCATGAGTATCCTCAAATAGATATTTTTGGATCAATGCGGCGTTTCAATCATGAATGGTTTGATGATGTATATCATGATTGGTTGGAGTATAGTGTTAGTAAAGATGCAGTCTATTGTTTGTATTGTTATCTTTTTAAAGACAATAGCATTCATCAGGGTGAAGGTGAGGTATTTTCAACTACGGGATTTAGAAGTTGGCATAAAAAGAAGAGTCTTGGAAAATATATTGGTCTACCAAATAGCATACACAATCAATCAAAGAAGAAATGCCAAGATTTATTATGCCAACGACAATTGATTCAATTTGGATTTGATAGGCAATCGAATCAAATTTAAAAAAGGATATTTCATTCGCTTAACTGCTTCGGTTGATGTAGTAAGACTTCTCATAACTCAGGAGTTTGTATTTCGAGGTCACGATGAATCTAAATCATCACTTAGTAGAGGTAACTTTCTTCAAATACTCTCATGGTATGCAAAAAAGTGTGATAAAATTCGTGACTATGTGCTAGAACATGCTCCTCTAAATGATCAAGTGACTTCTCCAATGATTCAAAAAGACATTGTGACTGCATGTAAAATAGAGTCAATTAAAGCTATTCTTGGGGAATTAAATGGTGATTACTTTGCTTTACTAGTTGATGAATCTTTTGATGTATCTCGTAAAGAGCAAATGACTATTGTATTGCGATATACTGATAGAATGGGATTTGTAATGGAGCGTCTTATTGACATTGTTTATGTTCAAGATACTAGTGTTTTATCTCTAAAGGGGGCAATCGTTAATTTACTTGCTCAACATTTCTTGAGTCTATCATCCGTGCGTGGAAAATGTTATGATGGGGCAAGTAATATGCAAGGTGAGATAAATGGTCTTAAAATGTTGATTAGTCAAGAAAGCAAATCGGCTCATTCTATCCATTGTTTTGATCATCAACTTCAACTAACTCTTGTTGGAGTCTCAAAAAAGTGTATTGAAGTGGGAAAAACTTGTAGTGTTAGTTTCAAATATTTTAAATGTAGTGGGATCTTTCTTTAAACGCATGGATGAACTTCGAGATTCTCAAAAAGATAAACTTCAAGAGGCATTAGATATGAGTGAAGTTACTACCGGTAGAGGCTTGAATCAACAACTTGATCTATCAAGAGCTTGTGATACTCGTTGGGGATCCCATTATAAATCTTTTAGCAATTTTATTTTGATGTTTGGCTCTATTCTTGATGTTCTTGAATCACTTGTTCTTGATGCACGAAATATGGATGAAAGACCCAATGCAATGGGACTTCTTGAAGCTTGTCGAACATTTGAGGTTGCTTTCATGTTGCACTTGATGAGAGATATTTTGGCTATCACAAATGAACTTAATAAATGCTTACAAAAAAGGAGCAAGATATTGCAAATGCTATGCTACTTGTTGAAGTAGCAAAGAGAAGGTTGCAAGTTTTAAGGGATAATGAATGGGATTCTCTTATTGATAAGGTGTCTATATTTTGTACCCAACATGATATTTTGATACCTAACTTTGAAGAACCATATGTTAGCTCTTTAAGATCCCGACGTAAACTTGTCAGCTATACAGTCTTACATCATTACCGTGTTGAAGTGTTTTGCAATATTATTAATTGGCAACTTCAAGAACTCAATGATTGTTTTGATGAGGTGACGATTGATTTGCTCCATGGAATTGCTTGTTTGAACCCAATTAACTCATTTTCAAGTTTTGACATAAAAAAAATAATGAGAATGACGAAGTTATATCCAGACGACTTTGATGAATCTAATATGGGTACTCTTGAGAATCAACTTGCAAGTTACATTATTGATGTTCGTGATGTTGATGAAAGGTTCTCTGATCTCAATGGGCTATGTGACCTTTCCAAAAGATTAGTGCAGACAAAGAAACATTCAAATTATCCTCTAGTATTTCGCTTAGTGAAACTTGCCCTACTTCTACCCGTTGCTACCGCATCGTTGAAAGAGGCTTTTCGGCAATGAAGTATATCAAGAATGACTTGCGGAGTCAAATGAGTGATGATTTTTTTAGTGGTTGTTTGGTGCCTTATCTAGAAAAAGATGTATTTGATAATATTTCTAATGATGCTATTATTAAGACATTTCAAAATATGAAACCTCATAGAGTACAATTGTAAATTGTAATAATGTATGTACTTGCATTTTGAATAGTAAAGCTATAATGCTAGCTGAAATTGAACGATGTTCAGGAGAATCTCTTGGCTTCCTTTCTTTTTCTTGTTGTCACCTATTTGTTTAGCGTTGTCTTTTGCTGTCATAATATTACTACATTGCCCAGTGTTTGAGCATTATAGGCTCCAGGAGTAATTAGTTGCTTGGACAATTGCGTTTTTTATTCCTGTTGGCTTCCTGTGATCATGGGTATATTGGTGTTGACTTTTGGCCAAGATTTGTCTGATGGAAACTGTGGCGCTTTACAAAAGACGGGTAATGTTGCTAAAGATAAATTCGGTAATGTAAGTCCAAATTATACCCAAGACAATATTTTTATAATTTTGTTTCTTGTTTAGAAGATAATTTTTTCCTAATTCTATCTCTTTCTTAATTTTAGATATTGTAGTATGCTGCTACAAAGTACAAACTACAGGACATGAATTTTGTCCTGCTCTATGGATACTCTACGGGAGTTGAATTGTCCACAGACAACGTGGTTGCGGAGTACTTCTTCGACAGGTTTGTTTTTTTAAATATATATATATTGACGAACCGTGTTAGAAGCAGAGCCAAAAATTTTGAACTATTTTTACCATTGTAGTAAAAAAATTTCTTATACGAAGGGATTCATGTGTGAGTATTGAACCTCTTATTGTGACCCGACTAACTTATTTGTGGATATTAGTAGCATCCTTACTTATGTTGAACCCCTTTGATAAAGATTCTGCCTTCGCCACTGACTATTTGGATGTCAAAACTAAAGTATACAACTTTTCCTTTTATGTGTAAGCCAACAGAGATGATGTAAGTCAATAGAGATGAAAAAGATCTTCCTCATCAATATTTCAAAAATTAATGGATTACACCTTTCCAAATAACTTTCCACGATACAAATTATAAGTAGTCAAAAGTTTTATAAATTTACATATAGATTTTATAAGCCGCGCCATCCCTAGTCCCTAGTGAGTAAATTAATGCCAGAAAAATTAGAATTCAACTACCTACTCAATGCTTTAGTTAACCGGGTTAAACCAACAATTTACTTATTTCATGTGGCAAATTATTGCAATTATGACAAAATAGAGGGGCATATTTCTTCAATCTAAGAAAGGGCCCCACAAAGAAGTACACAGAAGAGGTATAGATATCTTATTGTACTACCTGTCGTGCTGAATCACAACACTTTTTTTCCTTTTCCGAAAATAAATTAATTATTTACACAACAAAAAACCCCCCCCACACTCTCTCTCTCTCTAACGAAGACGGTCCCCTCTCTCTCTCTCTTCTCTGAAGAGAAAAAAAGAAGAAGAGATACTGAAAAGGGTACTTTCGATCCATTTTTATTTGTTAGTACTAAGAAGCTACTCTTTTTCTACTTCATTGTTCTCAACTTTCACCTTCTATGCAGCCGCCACCTCACTTTCTTTGCTTATTTCTGCTATATATGTATGTATATATGTACTTTTTTTACTCTGAAACTAAAATCTCAATGTGCTTTAAAGTGAAACAGGAAGAAGAAAAAATGGAAGTACTTTGAAATCTAAATAAATAAGGAGGTGGGGTTTTTTTCTTTCCTTTTTTTTTTTGGTAGAAAAATGGTTTTGGAAAAATAAGGAAAGAATCATATTCAATATTCATAACGGAAGTTTTTTTGTTGTTATTTTTTCCCCAGCTAGATCTATTAATCTCTAGCATAAACTCTTCAATCGATTTTTTCAATTTTTTTTGTCTGGTTCATTTGTTTTTCTGGTTGTTTTTGATGTTTTGGATATCTGGGTTTTGTGTTGCATGTAAATGTTTATTTTTTTTCGTAAATTTTATGTTAATTTAAGTTTTTTTTTTGTTATATGGTTTAAAGGGTTTTGTGCATTTTTTTGATGACAGGTAAAGAAGTGATTTTTGTGGGGCTTTGGAATGCTGTGGACGGACTGAATTTTGGGATTTTTATTTTCCATTTTTTACGGTGCATTTTTGGGTGCTTTGAAGGATATGGGGAGTTCTGGTGAGTCTATTGTGAAAGCCATTGATGCTTCGGTTGGGGGGTTGGTGTGGGTCCGTAGGCGTAACGGGTCGTGGTGGCCTGGTCGGATTTTGGGGTCAGATGAGTTACCTCAGAGTTGCTCTGTTTCACCAAGATCAGGGACTCCTGTTAAGCTCCTTGGAAGAGAGGATGCAAGTGTGTAAGTTTCTGTTAAAAAATTACTCTTTTTATTTCATATTGATTGGTTATGGTTATTGCTCCTCTTTTGTATTCTGTGTTACGTTTTCCCTATTATTTTCTGTGGCCTCTATACTTCTATATCCGCTTAGCTGCTCCCATGTTTGCTACTTGAACTGAGGCTGTTCCGGAAACAGCCCCTCTACTTCGAGGAGGTAGAGAAAAGGTCTGCGTACACTCTACTCTCTCCCAAAACCCCACCTTTGGGACTACACTGGGTTTGTTTTTTCTTAATTGTGTGGTTTTCCTTCTGTGTGTACTACCATCTCTTAGCTGACTTTGCCTTTTCTATTTATTTATTATTATTTTTTAATAATGACGCCTTGCTACTTCTCCGGAGGTAGTGGTATGGACTGCGTACATCTTACCCTCCCCAGACCTCACTATGTGGGAATACACTGGGTTTGTTTTTGTTGTTGTGGTTGTTGTATTTTTAATAATGGCAGCCCTTCAAGTAAGGTAGTTTAAGTTCATTATATGTTTTGCACTTTCTCCTTGCTATTTGTTTGAACTGGAGATGATTGGTGGTTGCTGGAGGCGTGGACATATGTATATACTATTTCTCCATCTAATGGTTTTCTTTTAAGGGTTAAACTACGGTCCTTTCTCCTCCAATTTTGGTTTTCTCGCACTTTAGTTTTATCGTTCCCACTTCGAAACTTGTGAAAGATGGATGAAAAAGAGATTAGATTCCTCTGTGCAGTTAGTTGATGTTTTGTATGATTAGAATTTGGATAGGATTTGATAAATTTCTCTTCTATAGAAGCAGCAATGGGACAAAATGAACGTAAAATTCATGTTGTAGAGTCAGGTGAAAGAAATGAGGTGAGCGAGTGTATTGTTCAATCTTTTGTCGCTGCTAAGGTTGTCGTGCTCACAGTTCACTATAGTTATAGGCTTATAGTGTCCGCTTAGAACAAAAATGTTACATAGTGCTATAATAGAAGTAAGCAGATGAGGCTCATTGTGATGTTGTGAAACTAGAAATTGTGGGAGCTACTTCTGACAAATAAAATAAGTATGAAATACCTACTGAAATAACTTAGTGTGAAGTATATATAGTAGGATTTTATGATATGTCTTGAAGAGTGGGTCAGCGATGCAATCTCTTACTTAAGGTTTTAGTATATCAATTAAGCTTTCTTATGGTGATTTCCTTGTCGTGAAACGTTCTATACTGCTTGTGCCATTTGTACAGTACGTACAACAGTTTCTGGCTTTGGAAAGTTAAATTTAGGGAGTGAGATCACATCTTTAGGTGTTTATTGGCATTTGTCAATTAACGATGCTGATTTTTTTTTAACCTTTTCCTAGTGTTGTAAGCACTTCGTCATGTATGTGACGTGCAGGATTTTATTTTGGCAACATGGGGAATCTTCCTTCCATTGGTAAAAGTTGATTTATCAAGCTAGCTGAGGTTACTATGTTCCTAACTGTGGTTCTTGCTCAGTGGCATCAAGGACAGAAGTCATTTGGAGCGCGTTTATCATCTATTCCTATTGCAGAGTCCAGTTTTAAATGTTCCTGGAAAATTAATTCCAGTTCAAGTGACTCAAAGTTCTTGTAGGATACTAAAAGCATCTTAGTCCTTTTTCTGTAGTGGTACCAGCTTCTCCCAGATATGGAGACATTATTTTTTGCTGATCTTTTGGCCTGGAAATCAAAGAAAAAGGAGACATCAGTTCCCTTGCTATTATTTAGTCTGCTAATGTTCCCGCAATTCAGACTTGTGGTGTTCCTTTTTCACAATCCTATGTCTTTTACTTTTGTCATTCAGTATTTATCATCTTTGTATCTTTTACATGGACTTGTTTTCAACTTGCTTTTCCCATTGTAAAGAGTACCAACTGTTGAAGTGAACATTTTCCTTTTCCTTTTAGCTCGATTCATGATGAAGTGTCTAATAGCTGCTGCTGTTTCAGGGACTGGTACAATCTTGAAAAATCTAAGCGGGTGAAAGCCTTCCGTTGTGGGGAATATGATGAATGTATTAAGAAAGCTAAGGCTGCTGCTGCTAATTCTTCAAGAAAGGCTGTCAAATATGCTCGAAGAGAGGATGCCATTATTCATGCTCTAGAGATTGAAAGTGCTCGTCTCGGGAAAGACCATCCAGATTTTTTCTCGAGAATAGATAAAGAAGATGGAGAGCATCATACCATGGAAGGATCACATACTTCATCTAATCCTCTTGAAGATGGTAAAGAGTTAAACGAGGAACTGACTAGTTCTGGAAACAATTCAAATTCTGCACAAGAATTGTCTCAATCTGGTGTATCATTTGAGGCGCCAAATCTTATAATTGCATCTGAGGAGCAACCTGTATGTGAGGCACGGAGGAGAACCCCAAACGACTCAGAGGATGATGGAACTGAGGGAAGTAAACGCATGAAAGGGCTTGATGACCTAGGGATGGGTGTGGTGCCATCTCTGAAAAGGAAGAGATCTCAGGTGGCACATGTTCATGATTTTTTAAAGAGGAAGAATCGTCGCCGTCCCTTGACAAAGGTTTTAGAGAGTACAGCAATGGTGTCTGTTCCTATCATGTGTGAACAACTTCCTAGTCCAACTGGCTCTACTCTTGCCGGGGTATCTGAAAGTAAAGTTTTTGGGTTACAATCTAACGAGTCTGGGAAAAGTTTTCCTACAGTACTAAATAACGACACAGATAGTATCTCAGTTACACATGGAAATGGGAAACCATTGGATGCATTTGGCCACACTCATGATCCTTCCCTTGTTGAACACAAACAGAAAGAGATTGAAATTTCCAGTATTTTGGGGTTGTCTGAGAATAGTTCTTCTGACAGATTGTTTGATGTGCCCTTAGTTGCAGAAGAGAAACAATCTGCAGGTATTATGTGCATTAGCAGAGATTTCCTTGCATTTACTGTTTTTAATCTTCACAGTAGTAGCAGTATTTTTAAAGGCTATATTGAGATGCGTTTAAGCACTCGATTAAAGCCAGGTTGTGTGTTTGGCCTCACTTAGGCAGGGCTACAGAGCATGCGCTAAGGTTCTAAGGCATGCACCCTCATCATCAATGGGTATATCTGTAAGTGGACGGTACTAAACAACAAGTATATTCAACAACTGATTACATCAATTGTTAGAAAACAATATGAGTAAATTTTTAGTGATTAGCATTAAGAAGTGAAGAATTTGGTATAAGGAAACTTTCTTAAGAAGCATAAAACAACATCTTTTCATCTATATCAGATATTTTAAATAATTTTTTAACTTGACCGTTGTGATTTTTTGCATCATATATTTTGCTTAGTTATAATTGTTTCTTATCTTTTATCCAAAAGTTATTGTTTATATTTGTGGTTCTTTTTCCTTGCATTATATATGCATATGCGCACACACACACAAACACACTTATTTTACTTGAGTCGGAGAGTCTATTGGAAACAACCTCTCTACCATGCAGAGGTAAGGTTTGCGTACACGATACCCTCCCAAGGCCCCACCTATGGGATTACATTGGGCATGTTATTATTGTTGTTGTGTAGTAGCTTTCTCCGTGTAAAACCACACTTTAAGTCGCGTTGCGCTTATAGCCCCATTAGATGTTGGCACTTTTTGCTGACTAATACTGCATTGTAACAAGGCTGGCTTGTTCTCCTGGGGTGAAAGGGATATTTTTGGTATCATAAGACCCCAATGATCCGGAGTAAACTCAAGAAATATTGTCCTTGTGGCACATGTGCTACTGGTGCATGCACTGAAAATGGTAACAAAAACTGGCCTGGAAGGACTTTTTTGCTGATCTGTTAGTTGGAGATCCACAATGCTTTTCCCTTGGAATCTTCTGATGGATAAACTCTGTATAATATGGTGTAGAAAAGCATACATACAACAAGATTTCATTTCCCTTCACTTTAGGAGGACCTAACCTAATGTGTTGTGTTCATGGAAGCCTCGCATATTGGTCTTAGGCATCAGACACAAATTTAGTTAACTGATGTGAAGTGCTAGATTTTGGTTGTGGCTGTTCTGGTGATACATTCCTCTTAAATTTGCAGTTGGTTTTGCATTATGAAAGTATTACTTAGAGTGGGTCACTCTTCACACTTCCATTTTTGTTCTCTACTCTATGTCGAGGGTTTGGCAGATTAATTAGTAGAGGCGCCCATTTTAATCTCATGTTTCCACATGACACTCTTATTTTTATACAAAAACCTTATACACCAGCCGTTTGCCTATCTTGAACTTCGTAGCTCGCACTATAAGAAACTTCTTAACTCAGATTGTTTCAATGGACAACTTGTTTTCTGTGGAACTGTTCAAAAAAAATAAAATCTGTTCTGTGGATTTTTCTTGAGAATCCGTTTTCAGTGTGTGAACTTGTCACGACACTTTTCTGTCTACATGGATTTATCTTCATTTTCTTGTCTTATCAATATCAATGTATGAGTTGCATAGTAGTATTTTCGCCAATTATTCTGAAGCAATTTTATTAAAAATGCTTTTCTTCCCCTGTTTATCGTTCCTCTTCTGATTTCATATTTCTGAAATCTCACATTGTTGCTGTTCTTCTGTCTGATCTATACTGATGTCTTTTATTTCTCCTACCAGGCTTGTCTCCTATAGTGTCTTGCACGTCTCAGAAAGCTCAAGGTGGTGTTGGGGCACAGTCTAGCCAGGGTAGCCAGGGCAGCCAAGCTGAGGCTATGTCTTTTGGGAGTGAGGAGCTTAATGACTCAGGCTCCACTAGTTCTGGTAGTGACGATTACCAATGTTTCAGCCAGAGGATGGAGAAAGGAACTTCAAAGTGGCAGTTGAAAAGAAAGAGGAATTCGAGGCACACACGTAAGATTAAAAAGAAAGATTTTGGAAAATACAGGGACTTGAAAGATGACGTAAATGTATATTTGGCTGCTATAGATCATGATTCATTCCCTCTTTCTCCAGGTCGGAATGTTGCCAGCTATCGTTTAAAGTCAAGACCAGTTACAGAAATTCAAGTGGATGAGTTGCGAGGTTGGAGCAGGAATGTTTCTCTCAGAGAAGCTCATATGAAGGGGCCAACAGCAGACCAGATTATTCCCCAGAGGTTGCTACCCTATCGGCAATCTCGATTTACAGTTAACCCCAAATATGAGTCATCAGATTTCTTTCTTAGGCACCACATTGCTGATTCTTCGCTGTATGATGTTAATCTTGAGGTCAAAACCAGCTATCGTCCACAGCATGTTCCATATATCTCTCTAATGAGCAAATTGACTGGTCAGCCTATCATAGGTCACCCCCTCACAGTTGAAGTTTTGGATGATGGCTTTTGTGATAAACTGCTAGTCAGTGGTTCTGAGTGCTATAGCAGTAGCTATGACTTAGATGAGGATCGCGGTGAGAACAGCTCAGCTTTTCAAGGTGCGGATATTGTTTATGAATCCAAGCCGACTTGGGCAGGCAAGATCACTTCTAAGCATCGCATGGTGCAACCTCGTAGTTCACCAACAAAGTCACCCAGGACACGGAAAAATGGCCTGTTTTCAAAGAAGATTAGAAAATTGTCTTCCTTAACCGGTTCTCACCAGCAAAATAGAATGAAGATACCTGTGGTGGAGAAGCTTAAAGGACCTGCGCTAGCTTGTGTCCCCCTGAAAATAGTGTTCAGTAGGATAAATGAAGCATTAAATAACTCAATACGACCTGCCCACCGTTCTCTTGTACCAAGAATTGGTTGAATATTGTTCGATTGATCAGAATGGTCAGAGTTAGTGGACTATGAGGACTCGTCGTGTAGGAATTCTGATTTGTAGCAGCTCAGTGAATCATTTCTGTACCATAACAGGGTGTGGTCACTGTTGCGGAAAATGTGGCGTTGAGGAGCTCTGCTGATAGGCGGCTTTGTTGTTGGTGTACATAATGTAACATTAGCTGAGTTGTAAAGATGGTTTTCTGATTTTAGGATTGGTTCAATTCTTCATCTTTTGATTTTAGAGGGTTAATAACTTGGAAGTTTTTTAGTACTATTTATTTATGTTACGGGTTGCACTGTCTAGTCAGTGCATTTACAATTTCCCCCTCTTATTTTCTTTATTTTGGTGGTATGTTGAAAATTGAAAAGCTGAGTTTGGAAAATGAAAAAGCGCGGAGCTTTCAGCAGATGAATTTCACATTCTCACCTCAAGGAGGTAATGCCAACTTCTATGTAGTTGTGATCGCGAAGAATGAAGATGGTCTTGTACTCTTGGTTATTTCCCTCTTGGGTAATGTAGATTTAGTTATGTCGTCATTATTTGCATATGCTGCATCACGGTTTCAAGGAGAAATGAGTGTGTGATATTTTGAGAACCAAGTAAGATAGATAGTAACTTGCTGAAAAATAAGTGAATGGGTCGTCGTGGTAGGAATGTAGTGCGTTGGCACTCTTGTTTGGTTTTGAAAAAAGGTTGGAAGCAAAGGCTTTGGGATCTAAAGTTTCATTCATAAATTCTTTGTTCCAAATCTTTGTGAACAAAGTTGTCAGCTAGTTCTTCTTGTACAATGTTCAGGCCTAAAATCATAAGCTGGTCTATACAATTCAAAAATGCTTTTACTTCAAGAAGTTAATTACTTTTCTCATGTCAATATGATAAAAATTGTATTATTAAATGTTTGTAAAAATTACATAATTTGCTCAAATTCCTTAAAAAAAAAAAAAAAAAAAACTACTACATAAATTGAGATTGGGACTGAATATAAAACAAATCTGACTAAAATACAAAGAAAAATGGAGAAAAGATGGGCAATTTGGGTAAATTAATAGGCTATACCCAGTCCAGCCCAGCCCAGCCCATCACAATCCATTGCCTAGGGTTTTAGGTATCAATATATTATTTACTATATATAAGGAAAATGCATCACACAAAAGCGCTCTTAAGCTCTCAGCATCCTCCTCTTCCCGCCGTCAAAAGGAAACCCTAGGAATCCATTTTTGTTTGTCTTTGTAGAAATGACAACCATCCCAGGGCAACTAGTATGGGAGATCGTGAAGAAGAACAACTCCTTTTTGGTTAAGGAGTTCGGTAATGGTACCGCCGGCGTCGTCTTCAGCAAAGAACCTAACAATCTCTACAACCTTCACTCTTACAAGCACTCTGGTTAGTCCATATACAATCGACGTGTTGATTCTTTTTTTGGGGCTATGTACTGCGTTTTGTTGTTAGAGCTTTTTAGATCGGGATTTTGTTCCGTTGATATGTGATTAGAATTATTTTTTTTTGTTTTAGTTTTTGTAGTTGTACATGCAATTGTCATTTAACACTTTTTTTGGATGGTTGTTTGAGTAGTGTGTTGTATTGTACTGTATTGTTTAATGAATAGATTGTAACGGTTTCCGTAAGAAAAGTAGGGTACTGGTTAGAGCTACTTTTAAAAAGATGGGATACAGAATAAAGTAGGATTATTTGTGGCCTAGTGGTCAACGAAGTGGGTTGAGAACCTGAGCTCTCTCAGGTTCAGACCCCGGCTGAGACAGAAAAACGCTAGGTGATTCTTCCTATCTGTCCTAGCCTTGGCGGACAGAGTTACATGATATATGTTATTGGTGGGAGGCATACTGTGGAATTAGTCGAGGTGCACTAATGCTTGCTTGGACACTGTTTTGTTTTTTAAAAAAAGATATAGACAATGAGAAAAAAAGAGTAATGTAATGACAGATCACACCAATTACACAAAATGGGACTCTATGTCGTTGAAGGATTTAATGAGTATGATTTGATAATATTTAAGTAACAACACAGTACAATACAATAGGTAACAACCACCCAAACAAGCTATAATTGTAATGTTTTACATATTGTCATGTAGAATTCTAATGTTGTATGGGTTTTTGCAAGTGTATACATATGTTCTGCTATCGAAGTTATGTTTGTCTTGTTTGGCGAGGTGATTTTTCAATTCCAGAAGGTTTGCTTGGTATTTGTTCTTCTTGCTTGAGAAACTTGATGTATCATGAGTTAAATTACTGTGAAGTCAATCTGTTTTATGCTTTTATGATTCTTTAGGCTTAGCAAACAAGAAAACTGTGACTATCCAGCCTGAGGGCAAAGATAAAGCTATTTTGCTTGCTACATCGAAGACCAAGAAGCAAAACAAACCTTCAAGCTTGCTGAACAAATCTGTGATGAAGAAGGAATTCCGCAGAATGGCTAAGGCTGTAACAAACCAGGTTGAGTTTTGATCCACCTCTGCTCACTACTTTACTGAAGTGTTTTCTGCACAATTGTTTGTCTGAACTACATTTTGCTGAATTTGTATCTTTTCTATGTTTGTCATGAAATCTAAAGTAGGTAGTTTCTCTGCTACCTTGCCCTACTCAAAATTGTTTTCTATACTTGTATTAACAAATATTGTTTGGATGCCTGTTGATTCCAATAATAAAACTCTGCAGATAGAAATTTTTAAGATCGACTGTTGATGATGTTTGTCTTCTTCCTATCTAATAATCATAATAGTTGGTTCATTCCAAGTAAATACCTTCTCACAGAAATAATTGTTAATTCTTAATTAACCCATTCCTCAAGTACACATATGTATTGTGATCATAATAGTTGTTCATTCTTATTATTTTGAGTCTGATGCCACGTCGATGGTAGCAAAATGTCCGATGACCAGCGATGCTATGATTGGACCAATAACAAGTTTTAATTAACGTTTCACATTTTGATAGGAATCTGTGTATGGATTTTCAATTCCTTCACAGAGCCGTTTCATGCGTTCACATTCTTATTTTCTCTTCAAAAAAAAATTATCTTGATTATTTGGAGTCTCCACTTGTGAAATAATACAATCAATTGATAATAGTCAAAACTTCTTGTTGAAGCAATTGAAAACAGGCTTTGAGAATCAGTTCTTTTTTATAGTGCTAAAGTTTCTGTTTTGGTTAATGTAGTGATTAGTTGAGTAGTCCTAACCAAGTTCAGTGATCTACATGTGGAATAACGAGGTGTACTTGATTTGTAAAAAATCACACCGGAATCATTTTGACTGATTTGCTATTCTTTACCATTTGCCTTGCGTTTTTCTTTGGAGTTTGGTTGAAAATTTTGATGTTTTCATGCTTTTCTGAAAATTAGATCTCTTGCCGATAGTCTTTTCTAATCTGCTAGTTGATATTAAGCTTTTCCGCAGATTACTTCTGAACACTTGTACTATTGTCTTGCTAAATAGAAACTTCTCTTGTCTCAGCTTTGTATTGCCACATTATTGTATGAATGTGTTTTAACTATTACTCTGTACAGGTTGCAGACAACTACTACAGGCCAGACCTGAAGAAGGCAGCCCTCGCAAGGTTGAGTGCTGTGAACAGGAGTCTCAAGGTCGCCAAGTCAGGTGTCAAGAAGAGGAACAGGCAGGCGTAAAAGTTCATGCTAGGAAATGCTATGGTTGTATGACTTGTAATGCATGTTTTTTTTCCAGTATCAAAGTTTTGTGTTGACTTTATCTTTGTTTCTTTCTCATGAGTAGCTATTGTGGCAAGGGCAATATGTCTAGTTTTGAGCTATAAAATTGACTCCCTTTATCAGAGTTTTGAAAGATTCATCTATATCAATTTATGGCATCTTAGATTGGTACTTTGTTTGATTATTCCATTTTACTTTCTTACATGTGCTTAAAAATTGCGGAGTTTCAGGCGTTTACTTCTATGCTGTAGTAGTATGTGGAGAGAACTCCAATTGCGAACGAGTTAGTTTGCGTTGAAGAGAGTTTTGCCCATGTTAAAGTGGCTTTACTCGGCAAACTGTCAGGACCTTGTATGGGGAGAGGTTTGGTGTATTATTTGGCCTAGCTTTCCATTTATAATTACAATTTGGCTAATGAAGTTACCAGGGAAGTACTTTGGGGTGGTAGTAATATTGTGTCTGGTCAACAGCTGAGGTTTCCATGGAAGGATAAAACTGCTGGTCCTATTAGTAAGTTTTTTTCTCCAAAAGTTCTTTTTGCAGAGGAAACAGTAAGATTAGGACGTCAGAATTTATTAGTCTTTGTAAATAGGTCGGTGGATCCTTGTACTTGTCTGAGTTTGTAAAGTGAACGTTTCTACTTAGACTTTTGTCATCTGAACTCATTAAAACACAATACTTCAAACCCTATTTCGGTGCGTGTAACATAATTGTTGTCACGTCAGTTTTCACGTCATTTTTAAAAGTTGCATTAAATTACACGTCATTTTTAAATTGCCACATAAGAAATTACATAAATCATAAATTAAATTTAAAAAAATTAAAAGGTGAATTAAAAATGATTTTTTTTTCAATACCTCCTGGAACTGTGGCGATTCCGGCGGGTTTGTCGCTGGAAGTTGGCTTTAGCGGTTTAAGGTTGTTAATGGAGTCGCTGGAATCGACAACAGGGGTTGGCTTTAGCGGTTTAAGGTTGTTAATGGAGTTTTGGGCCGGATTTTTGGTGGGATGGAGCAGACGGCGTGGTTTTTCGGCCAGTTTCCGGCGAGAACTCGCCGAAAACAGTGAGCTTCCATGTGTTTCCCCTCTCTCGCGTCTCTCTCCGATTACTCTTCTTTTTCTCTGCTTTCTCTCTCAATCCTTTCCCTCTTTGAATCCCTTCCTCGACTTCTCTCTACTCTTCCTCCATTCTTTTTGCGCCTTATCTGATTTCCCCCCTCTTCGCTCAATTTGTGTGTGTGGATTGGTGTGTGTATAACAGCTTAAGTGTGTGAGTTTGTGTGTTTGTTCTTGTTCAATAGAAAAGCCGAGGAGTATATCTGTTAGGCCGTCCTCTTCCCAGTGTGATTCTAATCTCTGTGTATATATTGTGAAAAAATGGAGAAAAATAGGGGTCCTTCCCCGGGGATGGTGGCAATGTTGCGGAGGAGGAGGATTGGGGGAGGTTTAATGGTGGCGGTGGCCAAGCAGCTTGGGGCTGCAATGGTGCCGTGTGTGGGGGTGGGGGGGGTGGGGGCTTTTATTTTTCTTTTTTCTTTTTTTAATTGTTTAATGTAAAAAGACCAAAAAATGATCCTCGCTCGCCCCATGCGCGTGCAGTCATGCACTTTATCCAACTCATCTAATTTTGTGTCACATAAGCTTGGTCAACTATCAGAGGGGTTTGAAATATTGTGTTTTAATGAGTTTAGGGTTTCAGATGACAAAAGTCTAAGTAGAGATGTTCACTTTACAAACTCATACAAGTACAAGGATTCATCGAGCTATTTTGCCTTTTACTTGCGATAATTTATTCTTATTATTAGTTGATAGTCTTTCTTAAAGTACTGAATTTATTATATTCAAATGGTGATATAGTACAATTATCATTCTATTTATTGTTTCTTTAAGACCAACTTAAGGGTAACATACAGGTTTCTTGCATCCCATTGGCAATTTGGCGCTAGCTACAAGCAGCTGAGAGTTGGTGGCCTCTGGTTTTGTATCATCTATTTTCCCCCTTATGATTGGTAGGTTATTGGAAGAAAGTTTCCTTCCAAATAATAAAGTCCAAACGTGCTGAGAACTTGGTATTAGTTAAAGAGTTTAATTAGTTGTGTCAATTCAAGGTTGGTAACAACTATTCCTCGTTGAAACGTCTACGACTAAAGCAGGAAACATATTCAGGTAAACATCAAAACATGAGTATACAGTAAGCAAGCTTCCCAACATGAGTAAAAACAATGAACACCAATTTAACACGCTTTTACGGAACTAGACATTTGACTAGTAACACAAAATCCTCTGCAGAATATTTGAAAAGTCTACTGCAGCAAAACTATTCCTTGCTACATACGCTTGGAATCCTCTGCAGCATTATCTTTTGATATAAAAGTCCCTCTTAAGAGATACATGATTCTCAACTACAAAACCCCAAAAGGGTCTCATTCCAGGATCAGTTGATGGCAGAAGATTCAACCTCCAACGAAGCAGCTGCCTCATGCAGCAAAGGGAGGCAAATTATGAGGACCGATGAAGCTGCTGCCGTGAAGCGTGGACGCTTCAGCAGCTGCTTCTCCTTCATGGAAATCTCAATTGATCCTGGAATGAGATCGTTGAAACATCTCGATTCTAAGAAGTTCAAGGAAGAAATCAAGAGATGGGCTCAAAGTGTCGCCTCTTATGCCCGTCAAGTCAGTGACCATTTTGGGAGCTCTCGTCGTTGATTCAACAGTGAGATATCAACAAGAAGATTCAACATCTCTTGTAGCAAATTGCCAGAGTACTGTCTGAGAGAACTTACAAAATAAAAGTGCATACAAATCACAAGGGGATGCACAACCATGGAAAAAGAAAACAGAAAACAGTCGTGATATTAATGCAAAATAAGAGAACAATACTGCAGAACAACAAAGAGCGGACTGCTAAAGGATGCTCAAATACAACTATGAACTCATTCCATTTCGCTGTACATAATTTGCCAATACGAACATGAAGTCAATAATGTAGTGTAGCATCATTTTTCAAATTTTACTTTCTTCTTTCTGACGTGTCTGTGTTCTCCAGACATGATGTGGGAAGTTGTTTCGTTTTTATTTCTTCTGTTGTCTTGTTTGTTTTTTCATTTTTTGTGTCTAATCAATCCTTTAATGATTATAAGAAAAATACATTCTGTTTAGCAGTGATGGACTGATTATGTCTTTGTAGTATGTGGTTGGCGCGGAGGTAATATTATGAACGTTATTAACGAAATGGTATCTACTCTAGCTGCTCAATCGAAAACATAACTTATTTACTTTCAAGGAAGAAAACCGCACTTTACACTGCCTTGCGAAACAAGCACACTGGCACCTAAGGGTCCACTAAGATGAAATTCACTTGTTGCACAGCTATACACAGCTCAAAATCTTCATATATGCTCCAACATCTACCGTCAAAATTTCACTCTGACGAACGAAGGTGACACCGTAGTGTGGATAGGAACATGCCACTCGTAAGTCCTTCAACATATTACTATTCATCCTTTTTTAATTCAGCATGCATCTTTTCACCAGAAATGCTCCTTAAAAGTTGTCTGGAGCACATATCATGTACATGAGTTGCATTCTTCATCCTATTAGCTCTTATCCACGCCGGCTCCTATTCAAGATGTAGGAAATGAGCAACTCTCGTTAGTCACAATGGTATGTGTATTCTCTGAGATTGGTATAGCTACTAGAAATCATACCTCTGGAACAATGCGCGAGAACACAAATTTTAGGAGCAGCAGTACATGTTCCATGATGAGAATTGCAGCAAGTCCAGGTGATATTTTCCATTTCCCCTCATTATCATAAAGGCATACGAGGAGAATGCAGTTTGTACATATTGACATGACAATCAGAAACTGAATTCCAAGAGATTAAGACATTACAAGAACAGGTTGTTAGCAAGTAAGAGTTCGTATAATTGGGTTCGGCAAAAGAAAGGGCAACATGTACCTGAAATATGTTTAGCCAAGCTCCAATTGTTGCATCAGGACGTGGAATAGGCCTTCTTAACATGGCAAGCAATTTCAGTGCATCTGTTCGTATCTCTGTGATGTTGTTCTGTGAAAGCAAAATTGAACACGGCTCCTTATTACTCATTAAACAAAGTAGCGAACTATATCAAAAGTGGGAGGCAGGTGCATTATGTACCAAAGTAGCAAAGGCAAAACCAAGTGGAAATGCACAAGCAAACATCATGATCATGCCAAATTGCAATGCCAATTCCAGACAATCTGCAATTATTAAGAGTTTCAATTAGTTACGACCTACGGGTATGTTGAAACAGTTGCAGTTGCAATAATTCAAACAGGGACATGTTATTAAAGGTGCTCAATAAGAATAAAATTCATGTAGGATCTTTAACAAAAATAGGAAGCATTAATTACCATCGAAAAGTCCGTCTTCAAGCTCCTCTCCAATACTAGCAGAATAATCAGGTTTAAGGTACTCCTTTTCTACTCTAGACATGTATTGGGTCTTTTCTGAAGACGTTCCTTTCTCACGTTTTCTCTTGTTTCTTTACATAAAGAAATAAATCAGATGGACCAGAAAGCAGCAAACAAATAATAAAACATAGTAAATTAGCTCTCCAACTAAATCTGTGCAAACCAGCCGAAATGAAGAGAGCGCCTTACCCCACAGCTCTATATTTCTTAATGCTGTATTTTATGTAAGGTAGAGAGTTCTCCAGCATATTTTCCAGCACCTGGGAAACAGCAAGATATACATTAGTAAAGATTCAGATGGCATATGTGAAAAAAATCCCATCTACCTCTGATATAATTAGACGCTGAATGAGAACTTGACGAAGTGTCATAATATTGCGGTGCAATAAAGCATGATAGAAGATTCCAATGTAGGATTGCATGAAGTAAAGGCCAAAGACCTGCGGAAGACAGCAGATTCACAATTAGGGGCTAAAAAGTCTGGACAACTGAGAAAGAAGCAACGCTTTCCATAACCACCTTGTAAACCCAACTGTCAGCTCTCCGTTCTTTGTTTTTGTTGTTCTCATATTTTACAAGTTTCACTGAGATCTTTCCGCCAATTCTGTTGAAGTACTGAATAATAAAGAGGTATACAGCTAACAGACAAAACCTGAAAGAAGCAGAAAGCATATTATTTTTGTATGAGGCAGATGAAAGTGAATTAAGAGCAGAGAAGGCTATGTTGATAAACTGTAGTCTGCAAAGATTTTGCACTGGAAAGCAGTGGCGGAGCTACCTTTGTTCCATGGAGTTCATCCGAACCCCCTTCGACGGAAAATTATACTGTTTTTATACTTTTCTTACATGGTTAAAAATATTTTTATGCATATATATAAGATGTTGAGCCCCCCTTCGACTAGTTCGTATATTTACTTCTGAACCCCCTCAATGAAAATAGGAGCCACTGCTGGATAGGCAAGAAAATTGGAATTATCTGGTAGACAACTAATTTCTTGGGCTTAAGACCAACATTTTGAGAATGCAATCTGAATACCAGGATATCTAAACCCTGGAAGGTGAACATAATAGGAAAGTTTCACAAAATATTGGCAGGTTGTTTTATGAAATAAAATGCATGCTGGCATGACAGAAGGATTTCAATGTCAGAGAAAAATACTTCTTAATAGACTATGAAGTAAAACTAGGACATCGAATAGATGAAATAAAGGGGTAACAATCAAAAGAAATTTTAGCAGTATAGGCATCTGTTCAATAGTATCAAAAACTAAGTAATACACCAATTAACAATTTGACATGATGAAGAATTTTTACGTCATCCTACGCTGCTGAACTGGGAGACTTAAAAGTAATGCATCCTAGCTTATTTACATTAATATGCCAAAGAGAGGATCTTGACATGGAATCTTAACCAACAACTTGAAGATATCTCTGACACCGGGATGATATTGAGACTTCAGACATGAAATGATCCATTTTTCTTTTCCTACTAATGATGCAAGTTAGGAAATATAGATAAAACATGTAGTTATGGACAAAGTATGCTAATGTCATGCGTAGAAGAATATAAAGTTGCTTACTTTGATATGTCAGACCTCAAAACCTCATAGACATGAGCAAAAGCCAATTCAAAAGGCAACTGGAGACATATGATGCTCAGTATAATCATGGCATCATTTCTGAATCTCATGAAATGACCAACCCATTCCTCTCTTTGGAATGCTTCTTTTCCTCTTGGTTTATCAGTTTTGTCAGCTCCCTGTTTCTTCATGAGCTCCACAGGGGATTGAAACTGATACCATTCACCTTCCAAGGATCTGGATCCATTGACTCCACCAGCTGGATAGATCATCTGCCACCTGCACTCCAAGCAGTGAAATAAGAATGAAAAGACATCAATCCAAATAACATCAATATAGAAAAGATGTGACAGTAACGAACAGAATAATCATGCTGAATGTGTCACCTGACAAGAAGTGCCGAGTTTTTACGTTTCCAGAATTGGAAAAGTAACACAGCCCAACAAATTATGCTTATGAAGAAAGCAGAAAGGACAAACAACTGAAATGACCTGCAGAATATGTAAGAGCTTGTCCAGAATCAGAGTTACAACTACAACAAACTTGACAGTAAAAAGGAAAAAAAAATGGGATTAACCTACCCAAAATCCACTAATTGCACTGTAAGTCCAAATGCAGCTGGGAAGAGCATCCATCTTGTGTACATCCCAAGAAATGCGAAATAGGAAGCTATCTATTGTTGAGAATATGTATTGGGTGTTAAGCAAGTAGAAAATGTGCATCATAGAGAACACGCACACAAATAGCAGCGGAATATAACAAGATCAAAGAATGGCAAAAGACTCCTCCAAAAACTTCACCTTTGTTCCATAATAGTTACAAATATCATCGATAGGCTGTGCAGTGAAGTCCCACCAGTTCAATGCCCAACTTCTTAGAAGCTGCTTCCTCTTTTTCTCATCTGCAAAGTAAAATTTTAATCTTATTTTAATCCTTTTTGGATGTTTCTACACCAGTGATAACTTGAACATATCAGAGAAAACATACCATGCACAGGGAACACTTCTTTAACAATGCTCATTGATTCCAATGTTCGCAAAAGAGGCTTCCCTGGCTCCCAGTGCACCTCATTTCCATCAGACTTTAATATAAAAGTTGAGGTGCTTGTGTTCACCTGCAATTTTGGACTCAGCAAACATGAACTTGAAACATGGTAAGGAATACATTGTGAGATACTACATAACAGAAGATTTTTTATATTCCAGTTTAGATTGCAATAAAAACACAGAAGACTCCTATTTTGGAATAAATTAAGACACATAAGATTTATCTTTGATAAAGGGAAAGGGATCTAATAGTTTCAAATGGAACCAGTAAAGAGTACTAAAAAAGACCGGCTTCAGACTTGCCTAATCTGATATAGACAATCAAATGAAGGCATGAATAAACTTATGCATCCATTAGGACAAGTAACCACAAGATCTAGAGCAGGCTAGGATTCCAGTTAACTCACAATCCCATATATTATGTGGCGGTAGCAACAGTAGCGCTCCAACCAACTAAACAAGGAGCCATCTGGCTGCCTTTCATATGCTTCAACCTCATCCCAGTGAAATTGCAAATCCACTCCTGAAAACAAAATTGTGTGCTCAGATATAAGCAAAAGCCTGCAATTTTTTTGGATAGGTGAATCAGCCAGTAATTACATCAGACCATACATAAAAAAAGAGAAACTAAAAAAAATCTAAGGAGGAAACTAAAGAGACTTTAATGATTATCACCGATATGAGTCCGTTTCTTCAACTGCAACTCTGCTGCAGCCTGGCCAAGAGTTTTCAATGGCGCTCCCAGCTGGAAAGAAAGAGCTTAAGATCATGTAATTTTATATGCAGACTCCATAACAAACCAGCACCAAGGAGATATCTTTTGAGTGACCAGACATATCACGCCCATAACAGTATTTTTCTAACTAAAGAAAATTATAATCATAACAAAAGGGACGGCCAACATAGAATATGTGTATACATACATAAATATTGGCAACTTACCATGTGTGAAACTTCAAGCATTGCCTACCTTCATAATTTTTTAAGGTAAAAGAACCCAATGAGTCATATCATTCAAACTCCTTAAAGTACATATATACTAGTTCTTAGCTTGTGACAACTAAGAGTGTTTGTCTTCAGTCTCAAGGATCCAAAATTCAGTTCTAACGTTTTGGGTTCCTTTATATCCCACAAAGAAAGATGATGCCTACCCCCTAATCTATATGAGGCAAGCTTAATGTATACTATGGCCTATGCTGTTCTTACAAATCTTGCTTATCATATTTGTTGATACTAAGATGAGTACATACACTGCAAAATTTCTGCTAAAATTGGAATATATATTATGCAGGCAACTTCAATCTACTTCAATTCTCGCCTATGAATATTCCATACATGAAAAAAGGAATTATGAAGCTCAAACAAATTAAAAAAAAAAACAAAGAGTGAAGGGTCAAAAGTACACCTAAAGTATGTGTTTTTATGTGTGTCATACCTCAATTACGAAGGTGTGAGTTTTCTACATGAACTATCACCAAAACTCAGCTATGACCATGTAGTAGTGAATAATTGATAGGTGAGGTATGTTTTGATAAATGTGATTACTCAAACTCAAAAAATCGTGATACTTTAGGTATGTTTTTGACTATTTAACTTTAAATCAAACAATGGTGATTCCTCCACTAGTTTTCAAACAGAAGTTAAACTAGCAGTAGTAATTAACTAATGGAAATCTCCTGTAAAGCGCAACCACTGTATATGAGTTATGGCAGCTGAATTTAGAAGAAGAAGAAAGTCGTAGCGTAACGCACCCTGATAAATTCATTCTGAAGGCCAACAACTCTATCAACAATTAATCCCGCTTTTCGAAATTCCTCAACAAGAACCTCAACACAATCAGTATCTTCATCTCCGTCCTTACAATTCCCGGAACTCTTCGGAACCACCACACCAATTTCAAAGGCAGTTTCTAATTGTCCCTCCGCACCATTCATTTCCCAATAACCTTCTTTGCTCCAACGATGGAGAAACGTGAAGAATCCCTCCCCGCTGAAGGTTAAAGGAGAGATTGCAGTCAAAAATGATATTATCGAGGAGGCAAAAGAGAAAAAATTGTGATGAAAATGAGCGTCAGTATTTGTAGCAATGAGAAAATGGCGGAGAAATACACGACAACAGTGTGCAGGGTGAGAAAGGTGGTGACACATAAGCTGAAAGGACGTAGCACACGTGGAATGGGCGCTTTGCTATTTTGGGTAACCGTTTTTAGGTCCCTTTCAGCAGCAAACAGCTCCATTTTCAGGCACAATACTCAATGCTTCATCGATTACTGTGAATTTTTTTTCGTCTATTTGCATTTCAGATGATCATTTATTTTTGAAAGAAAATACATAAAGTAACATATTTAAATATTAAATTATAAAAAATAATAATATTTTTATCAAATTACATTTTATAATATATGTATTTATATGTATTTGTATTTTTGTAACAACAGTTTGCAAAAATATAAAATATATATCGATCATAAAAATAGTAAAAATTATGTATTTATATTTTTATAGCAACAGTTTGTAAAAATACAAAATACAACTTATTATATTATGTAATTAAGAAACTGTTGCTATGAAACTCATAATTAAGGGTAATAAGTATGTTATTTATTTCTGAATTTTGCCCTTTATTTTTACCTGTTTCCTTTATAAAGAGCCCGTTTGGACAAGCTGATTTTGTTTTTTCAAGTACTTTTGAAAGTGTTAAACTTATTTTAAAAATAAACAGTTAAATGTTTGGATAAAAGCGCTGAAACTGAAAAAAATTATTATTGTGTTTGATAAATAATGCTTTTAAGTATTTTTTTTGATTAAAATGTCTGAAATATCCTTATAGCTGTTAATAATATATAGAGTGATTATTATTAATTTTTATTGCTAAAACGATTCAAATTAAAATTAATATATATTTTAATATATATATATATTAAAAATATTTTCATGAATGACTATTAATTTGTGCGCTAAAAAATCATTTTTTTTAAGTTTAAGTGTTGAATATTTATGTTTGAAAAAGATAATTACGATCAATTTTGATCAATAAATTTAACACATCATTATTTATTTGTGTATATATAAGGGGATTCATGTATACAATCTTGGTAATGAATTTTATGAGATTGATAATATAAAATTAATATTAATTTTATAGTGATTACTAATATTATTTTCAAATTTGTTGGTATATGGACCAACATTATGACATAAATACCTCTATTTTTTTAATTTTTTTTTGGAGAATATATATTATTGAATACAAGATTACATGTATAGGATCAAAAGTAAATAAATAGCACCTTTCAATTGTCTGCTTAAGTCTAATAATATAATATTTTGATTCATATTTTTTCTTTCTTTCTGTAATCCGTATAGATAATAATTGCATAATATGCTTATCTATGTATTATTTTATGTATGGTAAAATATGAAATAAAAATGGGTGTATAAAAGTGTGTTGTGAAGAATTAGGGCTACAAGGGTAAATTTGAAATAAGGAATAATTTTAAGGGATATAAATGTAATTTACTTGGTCAACTCTAAATAGCTTATAATCTTTTCAATTTTTTTTTAGGAATGCTAGCTTCTTATTTTTGACTTAAAAAAAGTCAAAATTAACTTTTTTAAACCAGTTATAAAATTTATCAAACACTTTTTTAAGCAAAAAATAGCCTATAAGTTATTTTGATCAACTTAAAAGTTAAGCCAAACACCCACAAAGTAATGAGTACTTCCTCCGTTTTATTTTAATTGGTTATCTATCTAAAAATATTTATTTTAATTTAATTATTTATTTGACGAAATTAAGAGAATTTTAACATATTCTTTCAATAATATTCTTATCATTAAATAACTAAATAAATTATATATATTTAAATTTATATTTTCAAAACATAATTAATAAGATTAATTTAGTAAAATAGATTTCTAATAAATATTTTTTTAGTAATTATGTCAAGTCCATAGGAGCCGACTAATTTAGAACGGAGAAAGTAATTAACTTTTGGGGCTAAATAATGTATATTTATCTACTCTATTTATACTTCCTTACTTTAATTTATTCGTGTGAATTTGATTTGGTATAAGTTTAAAAAGGTGTAGAAAATCTTGAATCTCATCATTTTATAAAGTGAAAATATGTAGAGATTAAAATATTAAAATATTTTTAAAATTTTATGATTTTAGACCTGACAAATTAGAATTGGCGAGAAAGAGAATTTCTTTTAAAACTAAGAAAAATGAAGGTAAATAAACAAATTATAAGAGGAAGTAATTTTTTTGGGTTTAAAGATTCAAATTATTGTGCGATTTTGATAAATATTTTAAAATATATTTTTTCATAGTATAAATATATTTTAAAAAGTTGCAACTTGAAGATAATTTTGTACATTTTTTAATATTTAAAGGCATACTACTGTATGAATTGAATGGAATATAATTTTACTGTTTGGTCAATCCAGGTATCCAATCAGTTTCTTGACATGTAACAATACATCAAATCAAATACCAATTCATTTCAGAATCGATTCCTGAAAAATTAGATTTGTCGATCTTTGTTAGATGTGCAACTCGATTATCGCTTTTGTTATTACTCGTTCAGTTCATTTTTATTTACTATATTTTGCTTCACCAACATTGATTAATCTTTCAAATTAAATTAATTTAATAATTTAACATTTTAAATTTAAATTTTTAAAAATTATATGAAAATATATAAGTTATCATCTTTCTCATATTAATACGATGAGAAGTACATCTTAAGTAATATACCGATCAAAATTTATGAAATTTAACTCTTAAAAAATGAAACGTGACATGTAAAAATGAACGAAAAGGATATTATTCTTCTCAAACTATAATAATGAGAGTTAAAATACTACGAACTCGTGGCCTCCATGCTTTCTATCATATCTCGCAGCTGCAGGCTCCAGAACAAGTTGCTACTGGGAATAATAATGACGCAGACAAATTATTAGGACCAAGTATTATTTGTTGTTGGCAGAGAAAGAATATATGTCTTTGGCACAAATTAAATTAAAGGCGCTGCTGCTGCGCCTTAAATTATTCTCTACTAAAGGAGTATTCATTTCGTTTGCAGAGTCTTTTCATTAACCATGCCAAAATGAAAGAACAGTTCGACTTTTCAAATTATGTGTTATGTTTGGATAGAATAAGAAATATCACAAATCAAAAGAAAATAAGAAGAAGACACAGATTTATGCGAAAATTCTTGACGGGAAAAACAATGGGCAGAGGCGGAGGAATTCACTATAATGGAGCGGAGTACAATGAGGAGACGAAAGTCTCAATGATGTATATAAACCGTCCAAAACAACCCACTAAATCACACTTATATAATACGTGCGTACAAATAAATTCTAGGCCCAAAAAACATACAGGTCCATACCGGGGGTGCGGAGGCTTCCCTACGCTACCACCACAGATCCCACAAAAAAATCACAAAGATGGGTCGCACCGCGAACTTTTCAGGATCGAATCAACAGAATTTGGATCACAAACTCTAATAGACTACATATATAATTATTAAATACATCTGGGTTATTCTGTAATTAGTTATTCTTCAGTTCTCTATATATACAGCTGTAACCCCTTCAATATTAATAAGATCAATTATTATTTAAATTTGTATCATGGTATCAAAGCTAGGGTTTCTTCTTCCGCCCAAACCCTAATCTCTCCTCTTTTCCGACGTGTGTGCGCCGCCGCCACCGTCTACACCACGCCGCACGGCCTCCCTCCTCCGCCGTAGGTCGGCGCCATGGACAAGGTTATTGATCCTCTGTCAAAATTACCGTCTGGAGTAAAATTACTGCTCAGGAATCTCCACAATCTCATCCCCGAAAAATTATCTGACAACAACTACCCGGCCTGGGCACTTAACGTCCGCACCGCCCTCGCAGCCAACTTGCTGCTCGGATGGATTGACGGTGCGGAGAAGCCGCAGCCCGAGACAGCCGAGAAGGACGGCGTCAAGCTCCCAAATCCCGACTACCTTCCGTGGATGATCGTAGACACTCAGATCCGAGCCTGTCTTCTCGCAGTTATTAGCCCCTCTGTGCACAAACACGCCCGGGGTTTTCTCACATCGGCTTCACTTTGGGACGCACTAGCCACAAGGTACAACTCTGTGTCCATGGCTCATATTTTTCAGTTGCGTGACAAATTGCATACTCTTCGGAAGGGAACGAAGACGATGACTCAATACCTTGATGATGTGGCCTCTATTCTGTCTGACCTAGATGCTGTGAACGAGATTATTCCTGAACGAGACGTGGTGAATGCCGTGATACGTGGTCTTCCGGCTGGCTATTCCTCTCTCAAACAGCATATTCGCCTCTCGCCTGTCGAAATCACTCTGAATCAACTGTCTGGATGGCTTAATGCAGAAGAATTGAATCTAGACATGGAACACAAATTACTGCTCGGAGAAGCCAGTTCCACCCCTGGCGTCACGGCTCTTTACTCGGCTGGCAGCGGAGGCTCGGCCAGGGGTCGTGGTGACGATCGCCGTAACCAAGGGCGAGGCAGCGGCGGCGGTGACCGTCGAAACACCGGGCAGCAAGGCAGAGGCGGGCCTCCACCGAGGCACGGCTTCCAGTCAGGCCGCGGACAGGGACGAGGAAACCAGCGGATGCCCACACGAGATCTTCCGACGTGCCAAATTTGTGCTAAACGGGGCCATTCTGCGGCTAATTGCTGGTATCGTTATGATGACTCGCAGAATGTAAATAGCCAGTCCGGAGGATCAAGGGCGATGCATGCGTCCACAAACGCTCAATCTGGCGATTGGTATCTAGACACAGGTGCTAACACCCATGTGACGTCGGATTATTCACACCTTCAAGCTCCTCATCCGTATCATGGCTCAGAAACTATTACAGTAGGCAATGGTCAATCCCTTCCCATCACAAACACCGGCTCTGGGTATGTCTATACCCCAAATGGTAAATTTCATCTCTCAACCCTTCACCACGTCCCTTCCCTCACATCCAATCTTTTATCTGTTTATCGCTTTACTAAAGAAAATAACTGCACCCTCATTTTTAATGACACCAATTTCCAGATAGTGGACAATACCACGAACCGGGTGCGGTACACGGGCCGCTGTGAGCATGGGCTATACACTCTTCCATCCAGGTCTCCGTCTGTTGTGAGTCAAGCCATTCTCTCGTCAACCTGGCATCGCCGGCTTGGGCACCCATCATCCGCCATCACCAAATCCATTTTATCTTCCTTAGGTTTTAATTTTTCAGAAAAATTACATTGCGAGTCCTGTTCAGTGTCTAAATCTTGTCGTTTACCTTTTTCACTGTCTGAACACAAGGCCACTGCGCCATTTCAATTAATTCATTCTGATGTTTGGGGTCCAACCTCAGTTCCTTCTGTTCAAGGTTTTCGTTATTATATCTGTTTTGTTGATGATTACAGTAAATTCACTTGGCTTTATCCTCTGAAATTTAAATCCGAAGCTTATACTATTTTTGTAAACTTTGACCGAATGGTTCAAAATCAATTTAATGCCAAAATCAAAATTTTTCGAAGTGACAATGGCAAAGAATTTGTCAACAATGCATTTGGTGTTTTTCTTCAAAATCTAGGGGCTCTTCATCACACTTCATGTCCATATACCCCTGAACAAAATGGCGTTGCTGAGCGCAAACACCGTCACCTAATAGAAACAGTTGTTGCGCTCCTCCATGATTCCACCTTACCTGTTTCCTTTTGGGTTGATGCCCTTGCTACTGCCAACTACCTCATAAATCGCATGCCCACTCACACTCTCTCCAACTCCACTCCATATGCCCGTCTCTACAATCATCCACCCGACTATATCCATCTCCGCCCGTTTGGGTGTCTAGTTTATCCCTGGTTGCGTCCGCACACTCAACATAAACTTCAACCTCGGTCCACCCCTTGTGTCTTTCTAGGCTATCATCCCACTATCAAAGGTTACAAATGTTTCGATCCTGTATCTCAGAAAACATATATTTCCCGTCATGTTCGTTTTGTGGAGGAACAATTTCCTTACACAAGTCTTTCCTCTACTCCATACTCCCCCAATCCACTTGGCGTTGTGCCATTATTTCCGTCCTTTTCTCACGCTCATGCTCCGGCTCACTCGGCACCTAACCCGAAACCCCAAACCTCCCACCCGAACACCCAGCCGACTGCCACACAACCCACCACAACCCTACATCATACTCCTAACACACATACAGCCACCCCATCCACCGCTGCACATCCCAGCTCCCACGGCAGCCCCACCCAACCCCCGCCCACACATCATACAACTCCACCACCCCTTCCTAATCACCCTCCACTCAACACTCATCCTATGACAACCCGAGCCAAGGCCGGTACCTTCAAACCCAAAGCCTACCACACTCAAATACCCTTTGATGCACATCCCACAACTGAGCCTACTACCTACAACCAAGCCTCCAAAAATAGTTTCTGGTGCCAAGCTATGGATGAGGAATTTCAGGCTCTGAATGAACAACGTACATGGGATTTGGTACCTCTACCTAGTCACCGAAAGTCTATTGGGTGCAAATGGGTGTTTCGCATCAAACGAAATTCAGATGGATCTCTTTCTCGCTATAAAGCACGTCTGGTTGCAAAAGGGTATCATCAGGAGTATGGTGTGGATTATAAGGAGACCTTCAGCCCTGTTGTTAAGCAACAGACTATTCGTCTGGTCTTGTCTCTTGCTCTTCACTATGATTGGCCGCTTCATCAGCTAGACGTCAGCAATGCCTTTCTTCATGGTCATCTTGAGGAAGAAATCTATATGGTTCAGCCACCGGGATATGTTAATCCCAACCGTCCTCACTATGTTTGCAAGCTTCGCAAATCACTGTATGGCCTGAAACAGGCCCCTCGTGCCTGGTACACACGTCTCTCTACTTTTCTGCAGGGTCTTGGTTTTCGCACCTACCATCATGACAACAGCCTCTTCACCCTTCACTGTTCTCGAGGGACAGTCATCATTCTTATCTATGTGGATGATATTGTTATTACAGGCAGCTCGTCATCACTCATCACTGAAATTACTGAAGCTATGCATCGTGACTTCAAACTTAAGGACCTCGGTCCTCTGGAGTTCTTTCTTGGCCTCGAACTCATCCGCAAATCGGGAACCATATTGATGCATCAGACAAAATATACCCTTGAACTTCTAAATCGGGCTGGAATGACAGACTGCAAACCCGCGGTCACTCCCATGGCAGTCCGCCAATCCCCAGGGCCGAATACTCCCTTTGCCGATCCTACACTATATCGGAGCCTCGTCGGTGGACTTCATTATCTTGCTGTTACTCGTCCGGACATCCAATATGCAGTCAATCGAGTCTCCCAATCAATGCATGCTCCCACAGAACAACACTTTCAAGCCTTGAAACGCATTCTGCGCTATCTTCAAGGTACTCTTCACTGTGGAATTTTATTTCAAAAGGGCTCGTTTGATATATCTGTTTTTTCTGATTCGGATTGGGCTAACGACAAAGATGATCGAAAGTCCACTACTGGATATATTGTTATGATGGGACCGAATCTGATTTCCTGGTGCACCAAGAAGCAAACGCGAGTGTCCCGTTCCTCCACAGAAGCAGAATATCGTGCCATGGCTGCGGGTGTTGCTGAAGCCATGTGGTTACGATACCTTACGGATGCACTTGGCATTCCCCCGACGAAACCACAGATTTATTGTGACAATCAGTCCACTATTTGTGTTACCAAAAATCCAGTCCTTCATGATCGTATGAAGCATGTTGGGTCTGACTGTCACTTTGTTCGCGATGAGGTACTTGCAGGAGCGATGGCCACGCACTATGTCCCATCTACTGACCAGCTTGCTGATATTCTCACCAAGCCTCTTCCGTTACAGCCTTTTCAGTCTCTCTGCTCCAAGCTGCCCCTCGTTACCGCTGATCAGCTTGCGGGGGGATAATAGACTACATATATAATTATTAAATACATCTGGGTTATTCTGTAATTAGTTATTCTTCAGTTCTCTATATATACAGCTGTAACCCCTTCAATATTAATAAGATCAATTATTATTTAAATTTGTATCAAACTCTAACATTATGGTAGAATCATTGTATCTATTCAAAAATTTTATGACTGCTATAGAGTGGGTGATGTTATATATGTATATTGGCTTCGACGTTTTGATCTAATTTAGCTATAGTAAATAAAAGTATAGAAAATTAGAAAGAACGTGATTATAAAAATGCAAATATCAATAGTCTTTTCATCATGAAGTTATGAAGTAACTAATGTGAACCATTTAAATATAATTTTTTTCCTTTAAATTAGATATTCGTGAAATTTACTATATGCAAGACATTAATGATGATTATCATAAATATTTTTGTGTTTTATTTTGTATATAATATATTTTTTATTACAAAATATTATTACATAATATTTTAGTATGATGTTATAGAGGGGTAATTTTATAAAGGGCATTGTTGTTATAGGTAGAATATCAAAATAGAGAAGTAAAATATAACATGAAAAATCAATTTTGAATAAAATCAAGCCACTATAGTGAAAATGTCGTTAATGAGATGACATTATAGAGACGTATGGCTGTTTTTATAAAATTATACAAACTGTTGGAATTACGTAGCTATAGAGATACACATGTATAATTTTTGTATCACACTGACTAATAGTGTATATTTTTAGACTTAGTCAATAATTTGGGCCAATTCATTATTATGTCAAATTGGGCCTTAATTGTTTGTAACAATATTGGTGACCCGCTCCACTATTACAAAGTATAAATAATAGTGGACCCGGTTCTATATCATTTTGATGGAATAAGAAAAGATATTTCTCTCTCTCTCTTCGTTCACTCTCTCAAAATCAGATTAAGGTTCTTCATTTTGTTCACCAAATTCAGCTCAAATTCGAGCTTAACATGGTATCAAAATAGGTTTTCTGATAGATCTTGGAGTGCGCTTTCATCCGATACTACCCTCGCATGGAGTTTCTCGTGGTGTCGTGGAGGTAGAAGTTGATTCAGGTTCGATCTGTGTTGCACAAGACCTGATCTTCTTCAGGTCTAAGAAGCAGACCGGTAAACTCTTTCCATACGACTGCTCATTTCTCAAAAACTGGTATTTTGCTCGTACACTTAAATGCCTCTTAGATCTGAAGTGTAATCTTCACATATTATGTTCGTGTACTGTGACATTCACTGTATTTTCATATATCGTAGCTATATTGTAAGGATTTCATCTCAGTATTTGTATATCGTGGTGTGTTTTGTACCGTCTGGAGTAGACTGTGTGTAGATCTTGTGTATCTCTATAGCTACGTAATTCCAACACTCCCCCTTAAGCTTGAGGGTGTGAGCATGCCAAGCTTGCAGAGGATGCCATGATGAGCTGGACCTGGGAGTGATTTAGTAAAAATATCAGCCAACAGTTCTGCGGAAGTGATGAACTGAAGAGAGACAAGGCCGGAATGAACACAATCACGAACATAGTGGCAATCTATCTTGATATACTTGGTACGCTCATGAAAAATAGGGTTTCGAGTTATGTGAAGAGCTGCCTGACTGTCACAATATACAGGAACAGGGTTAGAAACATCAACACCAAAATCATGTAAGAGATGCACCAACCATGATAATTCAACCACAACTTTGCGTAAGGCACAATACTCAGCCTCAACAGATGAAAGAGATATTGTGGGTTGTTTCTTACTCTTCCAGGATATGGAGGAGCCACCCAAAGTGATGAAGAACCTAGTGACTAGCCGACGTGAATTAGCACACGCAACCCAATCAGAATCATAATAAGCCAACAATGAATAGTTCACAGAATTATTGAACAATAAACCCAGGGCAGGGGCATTGAACAACTAACGCAAAACATGAATACCAGACATAAAATGAGGGACTTGAGGAGCCTGCAAGAACTGACTAAAATGCTGAACAACATAAGAAATGTCAAGCCTAGTATGCTGAAGAAAATTCAGCTTGCCAACAAGGCGATGAAAAGTTGAAGGATCAGTGAGAGGGCCCCCCATATCAGTAGTAAGCTTCTGAGAAGCATCAAGAGGAGCAGAGACAGGGAAAAACTGATCACAATGAAATTCAGCCAGCAAATCAGAGGCAAACTTGTGTTGAGTCATAAGATAGCCTTGAGAATGAGAGGAAATCTCCAAACCCAAAAAGTAATGGACTAAACCAAGATCTTTGATCTTGAATTGAGTATCCAGAAATAATTTCAAATCATCCAGCTTGGATATATCACCCTCAGCAAGTAGGATATCATCAACATATACATCTAATGTAGTAAGAGAGCCATCAACCCTTTTGGTGAATAAAGAATAATCATTATTACTGGAGGAATAGCCACGAAGGGACAATGCATCAGACAACTTAGAAAATCACTGTCTTGAGGCTTGCTTGAGGACATAGAGAAACTTCCTTAACTTGAAAACCAAAAGAGCAGAAGTAAGAGTAGAAGAAGAGAGGGTCAAGCTAAGAGGAGGTTTCATATATACTTCTTCATGGAGATCACCATGAAGAAAAGTATTATTCACATCAAGATGATAAACAGTCTAATTTCTCTTAACAACAATGGACAAAAGAACCTTAATAGTGGTGAATTTGACCACAGGAGAAAAAGTCTCAGTATAATCAATGCCCTTCTTCTGGGTGTCCCCTCTAATAACAAGTATAACTTTGTATTTTTCCACAGAGCCATCAGATTTGTGTTTGATTTTATAGACCCACTTACAAGAGATAGTTTTTTTTTGTGAGAAGGTAAAAGAATTATATCCCAAGTGTGATTAGCTTCAAGAGCATGGAATTCTTAAAGCATGGCATCTTACCAGGCAGGATGACAAATAGCCTGGTGATATGACTGAGGTTCAAGTGTGGGAGGCATAACTGAGGACACTTTGGAAACCAAAGTGCAGACATAGTTAGATAAGTAGGATAGAGTGGAATGAGTTTTGGAGGACCTTCTGATAGGAGTATCAATAAAAACAGAAGAATGGTTGGTTGGAGTTGAAGAGGGAGAAGGAATAGAGACAATGTATATAGGTAGAGGGATATCCAAATATAGAACAACAAGGTAAGAAAGGGGAGAAACAGATGTAGAGGAGTAAGGAAAGAGATGTTCATGGAAAATAACATCCCTGGAGAAAAATATGGAATGGGTGGTAAGGTTGAGCAATTTGTACCCTTTCTTCCCATAAGGGTATCCAATGAAAACACAAGTTAATGATCTAGGTTAAAGTTTATCTTTCCCAACAGTAGAAGAGTGATCATAACACAAACATCCAAAAGACTTGAGGTGATCATAAAAGGGGGAGAACAATGAAACTTTTCATAAGGAGAGAGGTTGTATAAACTGAGGAAGGTAGTCTATTAATGAGATAACCAGTATTTAATAGGGAGATTATATTGAAAGAGTACAACTCTGAAGGTTTCAAGTAAATGTTTATGTTTCCTTTCCACAACACCATTTTGTTGTGGTGTGTGAGGAATGGTTGACTGGTGAAGAATACCATTTTCTGCAAAGAAAGAGACAACTTCTGTACTACCACGTAATTCATATGTATTATCAGACATAAAATACTGAACAGAGGTATGAAAATGGACCTTCATCATGGACACAAAAGATTTGAGGATGGATAATGCATTACTCTTACAGGAGAGAAGATCTGTCCAAGTAACTCTGGTGAAATCATCAACTAGTGTAAGAAAGTATCTAAAACCATTGTAAGTTCTAGTGTGGTAGGGACCCCAGATGTCTATGTGTACCAGTTGAAAAGGAACTGTGGTATGAATATTACCGTGGGGAAAGAGAAGCCTATGTTGTCTTGCTTTAAGACAAATATCACAGAAAACTTTTGTTAAAAAGGGAGTTTTGAGTGTAAGAAAAAGAGAAGCTTTATTTTTTGGTAAGGCATATGACCCAACCTTTGGTGCCAAAACTAGTCCATTTTATTATTGTTGCGAAAGAAATTACAAGATAGAACAAGATTTTGATCACTAGGAGAATGTACAGTACTTTAAAAAGAAGAACTAGCAAAAGAAAAATAACTAGGACATGATAATGAAGTGCTACTAGGATAGTAGTAATATAGTCTATCTGAAGCTTTACCAATTTCCAGTTGTCTCTTCAGAGAAGGGCCTTGCAGATAACAAGTAGAAATGGAAAATACTGCTAAGCATTTTAATTGAGTAAAGAGTTTAAATATAGAAAGCAAATTGAATTGAAATGAAGGAACTTACAGGACATTAAGTAAAGTGATATCATCCCTCAGATGTAGAGATCTAGTGGATATCACCTTAACCTTATATCCATTTGGTAGAGTGATTAGGAAAGGAATAGAAAGAGGTTGTAAGTTGTGTAGCAGATATTTATGAGGGGTCATATGGTTTGAAGCACCTGAGTCCAGAATCCAAGGATTTATTCCTAAGTCGGAAGATCTGTGAACACTATAACCATCAGAAGTGAAGATAAAACTATTTGACAAACCTGCAAAATTGGCAAAGCTAGATGATTCACCAGCAACAGGTTGTTGTTCATGAGGGATTGAGGAGACCTGAGCTTGTTGAAATAATTTCATGAGATGGTTGTATTATTCTTTAGTGAATCCATATGGGGATTCTTGAGGAGAAGAGACAGTGGAAGTGGATGCACCACTTGATGGATTTGAACATGTAGGATGTAACATTTGTACATAAGAAGCAGTTGGTTTCTTGTTCTTTGTGAACTTGAAATCAGTTGTGAATCTATGAAGTCTATAGCATGTTTCAATAGTGTGCCAAGGTTTCTTGCAGTACTTGCATGTTATGGGCATATTTTGATTCTTGTTAGAGTTGAAAGACACTTTTTGATTTAAGGTCTAGGTGTGTGAGTTGAGGCATGGAAAGAAACTGAGTCACTGGAAAAATTTAGAATTCCAGTTTGAGTTTTCTTTTGACTTTCATCCGCTGTAGGAGTCCATACACTTTGCTAATTGATGGCAGAGGTGTTATCATCAGTGTATTGCTTCTAACAATATTGTAAGTCTCATTGAGACCACTGAGGAATTGAAATAGCTGCTGATCTTGGATGAATTTGCCCAATGCTCCACAAGTACATTCAGGTCCAACAAATGAAACATTGAGCTCATCCCAAAGGCCTCTCATTTTCGTAAAATAACTAGATAGACTAGAAGAACCTTGAATCGTAGCATTGATCTCTCTTTGGATGTGTATGTACTATTGGATTTCCCAAATCTATCATTTATGTCTTTCCATACCTCTCTAGAACTGGATAGACAGATCACACTGATGGCTATTTCTTTAGTCAGAGAATTAATAATCCATGCTTTGACCATATGGTCACACCTTTCCCAAAATGGGAAATGTGGATTATTAGGATCGGGTCTAGGGAGTTTACCATTCACCATGCCTAACTTGTTCTTAGCAGATAGGGAAGTGATCATGTTGTTTCTCCAAATTGCATAACCATTTCCGTTGAAAACTACAGGTACTAGCTGAGAACCAAGGTTCTCATATGGATGTACATAATACGGGTGTGAGGGATCCAGAGTGAATTCCTCAAATCCATCATTTGTGGTTGAATTCCCAGTAGTAGGAATGGTTGAATTCCCAGTAGTAGTTTTCAACGGAAATGGTTATGCTATTTGGAGAAATAACATGATCACTTCCCTATTTGCTAAGAACAAGTTAGGCATGGTGAATGGTAAACTCCCTAGATCCGATCCTAATAATCCATATTTCCTATTTTAGGAAAGGTGTGACCATATAGTCAAAGCATGAATTATCAATTCTCTGACTAGAGAAAAAACCATCAGTGTGATATGTCTATCCAGTGCTAGAGAGGTATGTAAAGACATAAATGATAGATTTGGACAATCCAATGGGTCTAGGTACATACATATCCAAAGAGATATCAATGCTGCAGTTCAAGGTTCTTCTAGTATATCTAGATATTTTACCAAAATGAGAGGCCTTTGGGATGAGCTCAATGCTTCATATGTTGGACCTAAATGTACCTTTGGAGCATTGAGAAAATTCATCTAAGATCAACATCTATTTCAATTCCTCAGAGGTCTCAATGAGACTTACAATACTGTTAGGAGAAATACACTGATGATGGCACCTCTTCTATTAATTAGCAAAGTGTATGGACTTCTACAACAGGATGAAAGTCAAAAGAAAACTCAAACTGGAATTTCAAATTTTCCAGTGACTCAGTCTCTTTCCATGCCTCAACTTACACATCTAGACCTTACAATCAAAAGGTCTCTTTCAACTCTAACAAGAATCAAAATGTGCCCATAACATGCAAGTACTGCAAGAAACCTGGGCACACTATTGAAACATGCTATAGACTTCATAAATTCCCAGCTGATTTCAAGTTCACAAAGAACAAGAAATCAACTGCTTCTTGTGTACAAATGTTGCATCCTACATTTTCAAATCCATCAAGTGGTGCATCCACTTCCACTGTCTCATATCCTCAAGAATCCCCATATGGATTCACTAAATAACAATACAACCATCTCATGACATTATTTCAACAAGTTCAAGTCTCCTCAATCCCTCATGAATAACAACCTATTATTGGTGAATCATCTAGCTTTGCCAATTTTGCAGGTTTGTCAAATAGTTTTGTCTTCACTTCTGATGGTTATAGTGTTCACAGATCCTTAGACTTAGGAATAAATTCTTGGATTCTAGACTCAGGTGCTTCAAACCATATGACCCCTCATAAACATCTACTGCACAACTTATAACTTTTTTCTATTTCTTTTCTAATCACTCTACCAAATAGATATAAGGTTAAGGTGATATCCACTGGCTCTCTACATCTGAGGGATAATATCACTTTACCTAATGTCCTGTTAGTTCCTTCATTTCAATTTAATTTGTTTTCTATATTTCAACTCCTTACTCAACTAAAATGCTTACCAGTGTTTTCCACTTCTGCTTGTTATCTGCAGGGCCCTTCTCTGAAGAGGCCACTGGAAATTGGTAAAGCTTCAGATGGACTATATTACTACTATCCTGGTAGCATTTCATTATCATGTCCTAGTTCTTTTTTCTTTTGCTAGTTCTTCTTTTCAAAGTACTGTATACTCTCCTAGTGATCAAAATCTTATTCTATCTTGTAATTCTTTTCACAACAATAATAAAATGGACTTGTTTTGGCACCAAAGGTTGGGTCATATGCCTTACCAAAAAATGAAGCTTCTCTCTTTCTTACACTCAAAAACTCCCTTTTCAACAAAAATTTCTGTGATATTTGTCCTAAAGCAAGACAACATAGGATTTCCTTTCCCCACAGTATTATTCATACCACAGTTTCTTTTCAACTAATACACAGACATCTGGGTCCCTACCACACTAGAACTTACAATGGTTTTAGATACTTTCTTACACTAGTTGATGATTTCACCAGAGTTACTTGGACACATTTTCTCTCCTATAAGAGTAATGCATTATCCATCCTCAAATCTTTTGTGTCCATGGTGAAGGTCCATTTTCATACCTCTATTCAGTATTTTAGGTCTGATAATGCATATGAATTAGGTAGCAGTACAGAAGCTGCCTCTTTCTTTGTAGAAAATGGTATTCTTCACTAGTCAACCATTCCTCACACACCACAACAAAATGGTGTTATGGAAGGGAAACATAAATATTTACTTGAAACTTCCAGAGCTTTACTCTTCCAATCTAATCTCCCTATTAAATACTAGGGTGATTGTGTATTAACTACCAGTTATCTCATTAATAGGCTACCTTCCTCAGTTTTACACAACCTCTCTCCTTATGAAAAGCTTCATGGTTCTCTCCCCTCTTATGATCATCTCATGTCTTTTGGATGTTTGTGTTATTCTCACTCTTTTACTATTGGAAAGATAAATTTCAACCTAGATCATTAGATTGCGTTTTCATTGGATACCCTTGTGGCAAGAATGGGTACAAATTGCTCAACCTTACCACCCATTCCATATTTTTCTCCAAGGATGTTATTTTCCATGAATATCTCTTTCTTTATTCCTCTACATCTGCTTCTCCCCTTCTCACCTTGCCGTTCCAGATTTAGATAGCCCTCTACCTACTTACACTGTCTCTATTCCTTCTCCATCTTCAACTCCAACCAACCACTCTTCTGTTTTTATTGATCCTCCTATCAGAAGGTCCCCCAGAACTCATTCCACTTTATCCTACTTATCTGACTATGTATGCACTTCAGTTTCTAAGGTGTCCTCAGTTGAGCCTCCCACACTTGAATCTCAGTCATATCACCAGGCTATTTGTCATCCTGCCTGGCAGGATGCCATGCTTCAAGAATTCCATGCTCTTGAAGCTAATCACACTTGGGATGTAGTTCCTTTGCCTGCTCACAAGAAACCTATCTTTTGTAAGTGGGTTTATAAAATCAAACACAAATCTGATGGCTCTGTGAAAAGATACAAATCTAGACTTGTCATTAGAGGGGACACCCACAAGGAGGGCATTGATTATACTGAGACTTTTTCTCCTATGGTCAAATTCACCACTATTAAGGTTCTTCTGTCCATTGATATTAAGAAAAATTGGACTGTTTATCAGCTTGATGTGAATAATGCTTTTCTTCATGGTGATCTCCATGAAGAAGTATATATGAAACCTCCTCTTGGTTTGAACCTCTTTTCTTTTGTTCCTATTGTCACACCCCCTTTTTCGCTCGAGAGTCGAGTCGAAGGGTTCTTCCCATTAAAGTGACGATATTGAATAGGGTTTAAATTATTTACAGAGTCGCCACTTGGAATTGAGTTTTGGTGTTCCAAGTCACCCTTTTTTTTATCCCTAATCAAAAGGAAACGACTCTTATTTGGTCTGCAAAAACAGAAAATGAGTAAGGAATTCTGTTGATCGAGGGGAAGGTGTGAGGCACCCCTCGAATCCCGTGGTTCTAGCACGGTCGCTTTTATTGACTTATCTTAACTTAAACTATTCTGATAAATTATGTTAAAGTCTAAAATTGCTCATTTTTATTTATATGAAAAAAAAAAAAAAAAAAAAAACTTGTCTATTATTTCATATTGCATAAATCGGTGAAAGTTAATTTTAGAAAAAATATTTTTTGCTAAGGTACATTTTTGCATCCTTGAATTTTAAAACATCTCGAAAAAGATGCGTACGCCGCGTTCTTAATCGAGATAAAAATTTTAAACAATTAACTTGATATAATATATAACAAGGACATAACTTTAATTTTCCCTTAATTATCGTTAGTGGAAGAATAATAAAGTCTTCTCCGTAAGACTGATTAGATTTAATTTATATTTTTATCAAAGGATATAGCCATACACAAAAACTTTGTAATTACGAAATAAATTAAGGAACGTAATTGCAGGAGTGACTAAAGTATGATTAATTATAATGGCAAAAGAATTGATGAACTTTTAACTAATGGATATTAAAAAAATATAATAGAAGACACGGCCAACACATATTAGATATACCTAAATTGATTTAACATCAAATTAACATGTTTAGAATTATTAGAACTCTATCAAGATGACATTTCTAAATTGCTTATAAGCCATAAGAACAAAACAATACTTTTAACACACAAATAAGTTTCAACTTAATAAAACATAACCGAAAGAAAAAAAAAATAATAAAAAAAAATTTCACTATCACGTTAATTTTTAAATATTCAAACCTTGAGCCTAACCATTATTCTAACATTTAATACTAAAATTCTAAATATGTTTATTTTACATTAACTTAAAACTCAAAAAATGTTTTTTTTTTTTTACAATAATTTATTTATTCAAAATCCATAAACAAACAACCTATACTCTTAACATGATCTGTATTTCATTTTTGGTTTTTACATGCATGCATGCATGAATCATTAATTATAGTCTATAACATAACTACATATTAATTAATTGCATGTCAACTAACACAATTTTACATATTAAAACACCAATAACTTTTAATAATTATCTCATTTAAAATTTAAAACCAATCTAATCAATCATTTTTTTTTATTTTTTATTTTTACAACAAGTAAATTATAAATAGAGACGTAGAACGTGAACTACATAAAACATGACAAAACTACACATTAAATAATATAGAAGCCATTGAAATAACTCCATTTATGCTTCAATTTACAACAAGACTCGTTAAAATAAATAATACGAAGTTGAATAAAAACCTGTATAATGAACTGACTAAACGAGAAGCACAAACAAAGCCACCGAAGACTCGAACGGAAACTTGAAATCAATCCTCTACAACTTTTCTTCCTTCTTTTCGTTTGATTCTATCCGTGTGTGTGTGTTTTCCCGTATTTTCTTTCCAGTGTTGTTTCTTGTTTTCTCTTTCCCTCTTTCTCCCTTTTCAGTTTTTGTTTTCTTATTTTTTTCTTTCTTTCTTTTTGTTCCTTCCTTCCTCTTTTTCCTCCGTGTGTGTGTGTTAACTCTTATATGTAGTGTTGTGGGAGTTGTATATGTTGTTGTGGGTGTGTAGTTGTGGAATAGTGGGGGGAGTTTTAGGGAAGTGTGGGGAATGTGGGGAGTTAGGGTAGGTTATAAGATTTTTTCATTTTTTAATTTTTTTTTTTTTTTTTTAATTTTTTTTTTTAATAACGAAAAATAATAAATAAATAAATAAATAAATAGCTAATACTAACAAATAAAATAATAATAATAATAATAATTAATTGATTTTTATGATTTAAAAAAAAAATACAATAACAATCTAAAAATAGTCAAAATTAAATTATATAATTAAGATAATACAAAACTATTTTATTTTTATTTTTTTTATTTTTTTATTTTTTTTTAAAAAAGAATAATATCCTAAAATTAAATTAATTTAATTATTTATATTATATTAAAATAAAATAATAGTCAAAATAATATATGACTAAATATAAATATAAATATTTAGTATCGATAAACAAGTTAAAATTTAGGGAGGATCAAAAATCACGTGTCTACATTTTTGCCCCTCTTTGTGTGAAATCTCGAAGAGTTTTCATACAAAGAAGTAGACAAGATATGATTTTTGACTCTCCAATTATTTGAAAGGTAAGAATAAAAATAAAAAGACAAATATGACCGAGTCCTGTTTTTGGACATCCTACCTATCCCGGGTTACAAGGGAATCAGGTCATGAGTAGTTCAAAAGGTATTTTGGTGAGAGAAAAAGTGAAAGTCGAGTGAGATTCCGTCGAGTTTCCGGTTGACAACTTCTGCTTTTACATTCAAATGACTAATAAAAATCAAAAATGAAAAAATACAAGTAAAATTTGTAATCTCTTGATTCAAATCTTCTTGACTTGAACTTGAAAATGTACCCTATTCTTCAGGCGGGCTCCTGAACTTTCTTTTTCTTCACCCTGTTCTTCAGGCGGGCTCCTGGATTTATAATTTCTTCACCCTGTTCTTCAGGCGGGCTCCTAAACTTTCTTTTTCTTCACCCTGTTCTTCAGGTGGGCTCCTGGACTTACAATTCTTCACCCTGTTCTTCAGGCGGGCTCCTGACTTGCAACTTTTTCACCCTGTTTTTCAGGCGGGCTCCTGACTCGCAACTTTTTCACCCTGTTCTTCAGGCGGGCTCATGGACTTACAATTCTTCACCCTGTTCTTCAGGCGGGCTCCTGACTTGCAACTTTTTCACCCTGTTCTTCAGGCGGGCTCCTGAACTCAAAGCAAATAGTGAAACAGGACAATAACATCCTATTCTTCAAGAGGGTTCTGTATATAAAATAAATTCCCATTCTTTAGGGGGGTCTTGAGCATAAAAATAAATTTCCATTCTTCAGGAGAGTCCTGAGCATAAAATAAATTCCTATTATTCAGGGGGGTCCTGAGCATAAAATAGATTCCCATTATTCAGGAGGGTCCTGAGCATAAAATAGATTCCCATTCTTCAGGAGGGTCCTGAGCATAAAACAGATTCCCATTTTTCAGGAGGGTCCTGAGCATAAAATAAATTCCCATTCTTCAGGAGGGTCCTGAGCATAAAATAAATTCCCATTATTCAGGAGGGTCCTGAGCATAAAACAGATTCACATTTTTCCGGAGGGTCCTGAGCATAAAATAAATTCCCATTATTCAGGAGGGTCCTGAGCATAAAACAGATTCCCATTTTTCAGGAGGGTCCTGAGCATAAAATAAATTCCCTATAACACACATAAAATTTTGCCCCAGTTTGTACTGAAAAAATTTATGTGTTACTGGATCTTAATATATCTCGCAAAGAATAAAGTTTATCATGACCGAGATCCAGTATCGGATGTTGTAATCATGCTTCTTGCATTGAATGAAGTGTCAAAATTGCATCCTTTAGCTGAAAACATTATTTCACCTCTGTTCCAAACAAAGAAAAATTGTGAGTTTTAAAACATGTGGTGGTTAGTTTGTGGCATTTGGCTTTTGAAGTGGCCGTTCTCGCCCTTGCCATGCTCGACTCCTTTCCAATCCATGATAATCTTCTTTGAATTGTCATGTTTCTGAATCAGAATTCTGACTACTGAGATCCTTGACTCAAATCATATTTCTTACTTTTACTTTGAAATGTTGTCTCTGTAGATCGACCCTTTGTCTTGCTTTGTACCCTTAAAGGAGTTGGTAGCGAGTTTGAAATCTTTTCTGACTCGACCTGATGTGAACTTGACTCAAAAGACGACAAAGATTTTTGTTTGATGACAAAGACACAACAATCAAAAATAAAAATAAAACAAAATAAAAAGACAATAGATATCTCTTTTCCAAAACAAAGAGAAAACTTATCTGAATGTGGACGTCGATTCTGGTGATTATGACATGCATTTTGAATAAAACAACCAGATCTACCCACACCAATCATTACAACTTTTTTCCACATATTGAGCTTTAAATTAAGCCAATCTTGAATTTGTTCCTTCTTGATAACAATCTTTCTTAAACTAGTGGCACCTCAATGGATTTTGCCAACGAGTCTATCTCCTTTTGTTCCTGCCTTAGCTCACAGTCGTCTTACGGTGCCCGAAAGGGTTTTCACCAATAAGACTCTCTCATTTTTATTTTTCATCACTTTTTTTTTTTTTTTTTTTTTTTATTTATTTAATAAACATCCAAAATATGAAATATCATGCACTCATAATATGTTTAGCCTTGACATTCTCAAAGATTAATCCGAAGGTCTTTCTTTGGTTGTAACTTGGCTTTTGGATAGGGTTAGAAAGAAAGGTAGGCATGAGTCTCAAAAAATTTATAACATTGGGTGAAACATACAACTTTTGGAATCTATCCTTTTAAGAAAATAAATTTTGCCCCAGTTTCATTTCATTCTGGGTAATTTAAATTTTCTTCTGGTTAGACCGAACCCCGGAGTAGGGCTGCCTACGTATCTTGTCATAGCAAGAATCAGGTCAAACGTAGTTCATGAAACATCATTTTTTTTTTTTTTTTTTTTGACTGATTTGATTTTTTTTTTTTTTTTTTTCCTTTTCTTTTTTAACACACCTTTTATTTTGATTCCAAAAGAGGGGTTCGAAGAAAAATAAAGGCTCAAAGGGGTAAGCAAAGGTTTATATATTATTCAGATAGCAGAACAAAATGCCTTCATCATTTCAATCTTTAAAAATATAAGTACAAAACATACATAACATAATTGTACATGAATATCATACATAATATCTTTTAACTGCATCAGCATTGACCGGCATTCCTTCCATTTTTCCTTCTACATCAGTCAGATATAACGCGCCATTAGGTAACACTTTCTTTACTATGAATGGCCCATGCCAATTAGGAGAAAATTTGCCTTTGGCCTCAATCTGATGAGGAAGGATACGTCTTAGTACTAACTGACCAACTTCAAAATATCTGTGGCGCACCTTTTTATTATATGCTCGTGCCATTCTCTTCTGATATAGTTGTCCGTGACATACTGACGCCAATCTTTTTTCATCAATCAAGCTTAATTGCTCCAAACGAGTCTTGACCCATTGGTCTTCATCAATTTCAGCTTCCACAACTACTCGAAGAGATGGAATCTCAATTTCCGCAGGTATAACTGCTTCAGTTCCATACACTAATAAGTAAGGAGTTGCACCAATTGAAGTCCGAGCTGTAGTACGATAACCCAACAAAGCAAACGGTAACTTTTCATGCCATTGTCGGGAACCTTGTACCATCTTACGGAGTATTTTCTTTAAGTTCTTGTTGGCAGCTTCTACAGCTCCATTCGCCTTTGGACGATAAGGAGTTGAATTTCGATGCATAATCTTAAATTGCTGGCACACTTCTTGCATCAGATGACTATTGAGATTCGCGGCATTATCCGTGACAATTATCTTTGGAATGCCGAAACGACAAATGATGTTGGAGTGAATAAAATCAACCACAACTTTCTTGGTCACTGACTTGAAAGTCACTGCTTCTACCCATTTCGTGAAATAATCAATGGCTACCAAGATGAACCTATGTCCATTCGAGGCCTTTGGTTCAATTGGTCCAATTACGTCCATTCCCCAAGCCATAAAAGGCCATGGAGCAGTCATTGTATGCAACTCGGATGGAGGGGAATGTATCAAGTCTCCATGTACCTGGCATTCATGACATTTACGAACGAAATTGATGGAATCTCGCTCCATGGTGAGCCAATAATAACCTGCTCGAAGTATTTTCTTTGCCAAAACATACCCACTCATGTGTGGTCCACAGATCCCAGAATGTACTTCAGTCATGATTTTTGACGCTTCTTTAGCATTTACACACCTCAGAAGTCCCAAATCAGGAGTCCTCTTATACAAGATTTCTCCACTTAAGAAAAATCCACTAGACAAACGTCGAATGGTTCTCTTTTGATTACCATCAGCATGTACAGGATACTTCCCAGTCTGAATATATTCTTTGATATCATAAAACCAAGGCTCCCCATCAAATTCTTCTTCAACCACATTACAATATGCATGTTGATCATGAATCTGTATATGCAAAGGGTCAATATAAGTTTTATCGGGATGTTGAAGCATCGAAGATAAAGTCGCCAAAGCATCAGCAATCTCATTATGAGCTCTGGGAATGTGTTTGAAATTTACTAATACAAATCGTTGACAAAGATCTTGCAAACAACTTCTATATGGTAGGAGTTTCGAATCACGAGTCTCCCAATATCCTTGGATTTGGTGGACTAATAAATCTGAATCTCCTAATACCAACAATTCTTGGACCCCCATGTCAATGGCTAATCTCAAACCTAGAATGCAAGCTTCGTATTCTGCCATATTATTGGTACAGTAGAATCGAAGTTGGGCTGTTATGGGATAATATTGTCCTGATTCAGAAATAAGAACCGCTCCTATCCCCACTCCTTTTATATTAGCAGCTCCATCAAAGAACAACTTCCAGCCTGAATGACAATCTTCTGAAACAAACTCATCAGCATACAATACCTCTTCATCTGGAAAATAAGTCTTCAATGGCTCATACTCCTCATCAATAGGATTTTCAGCCAAATGATCCGCCAAGGCTTGAGCTTTCATTGCAGTTCGTGTCACATAAATAATATCAAACTCTGTAAGCAACATCTGCCATTTCGCGAGTCTGCCTGTGGGCATAGGCTTCTGAAAGATGTACTTTAAAGGATCCATACGAGAGATGAGGTAAGTAGTATAAGATGACAAGTAATGTTTCAGCTTTTGGGCTACCCAAGTTAAGGCGCAACACGTTTTCTCAAGAAGAGTGTACTTAGCCTCATAAGTGGTAAACTTTTTGCTGAGGTAGTAGATGGCTTGTTCTTTTCTTCCTGTGACATCATGTTGACCCAATACACAGCCAAAAGAATTATCTAAAACAGACATGTACAATATCAAGGGTCGGCCTGGCTCTGGAGGAACCAAAATAGGCGGATTCGACAAGTGTCTCTTAATTCTGTCAAATGCCTCTTGACATTCTTCAGTCCATTCAACTTTAACATTCTTTTTCAACAACTTGAATATTGGCTCGCAAGTTGTCGTAAGCTGAGCAATGAATCTACTGATATAATTCAACCTTCCAAGTAAACTCATCACCTCCGTTTTATTTTTCGGTGGAGGTAAATCTTGGATAGCTTTTATTTTTGAAGGATCTAACTCAATGCCACGTCGACTGACTATAAAACCCAAAAGTTTCCCTGACGGAACTCCAAATACACATTTTGCTGGATTAAGTTTGAGATCATATCTCCGAAGCCTTTCAAAGAATTTTATCAAATCTTTGATATGATCAGATTGTTCTCTCGACTTAATGATCACATCATCCACATAAACTTCAATTTCTTTGTGCATCATGTCATGAAACATTGTGGTCATTGCCCTCATGTAAGTTGCCCCAGCATTCTTTAATCCAAAAGGCATAACTCTATAACAATATGTTCCCCATGGAGTAATAAATGATGTCTTTTCTGCATCTTCTGGATCCATAATGATCTGGTGATACCCCGCATAACAATCCACAAAAGAAGCAAGATCATGTTTGGCACAATTGTCCAATAAAATATGAATATTGGGAAGTGGAAAATTATCTTTCGGACTTGCTTTGTTTAAATCGCGATAATCCACACACATCCGAACTTTACCGTCCTTCTTTGGAACAGGGACAATATTTGCCAACCAAGTAGGATACTGGGCCACTCGAATGACTTTAGCCTCAAGTTGCTTCGTGATTTCCTCTTTAATTTTTACACTCATGTCAGTTTTGAACTTTCTTAGCTTCTGCTTGACAGGAGAAAAAGCAGGATCGATTGGCAACTTGTGAACTACCAAATCAGTGCTTAAACCGGGCATATCATCATAAGACCACGCAAAGATATCTTTATACTCATGCAACGCTTCAATTATAGCTTTCTTTTGTTGTGGTTGAACATGTACACTTATCTTAGTCTCCCTAATATTTTCATGATCTCCCAGATTGATCACCTCAGTTTCTTCCAAATTGGGATTTGTCTTATTCTCAAACTGTTTGAAATCTTTGTTTATATCCTCAAATGCTTCTTCTTCATCGTATTCAACCTCCTTATTCATTATTTCAAAATTAGATTGGTTTTTTAACTCTGGTGAACAATTCTTCATGCATGTCATATCATTAGAATCGGCATAGAAAGAACTGTATGATAAAACAATAAATAAATAAAAATTAGACTTAAAATAAAACAAAGGGAAAATGCACTTAATTAGAAACATAGATAGAAAGAGTTTTAACCTAACATACCAGATTTAAAGTTCTGAATTATAATCCTAGAATAATTTAAATTACAGAAGTAAAAACAAGCAAACTACTAAGACTATAAGAAAACAAACAAACTACTAAGACTGTAAGAAAACAAACAAACTACCAAGACTCTTTTATAATAGGGAGAGGAGTGGCCTCCCAATTGTTAAGCTGGACATCAGGGCCGACAAACTGCACATCTGCATTACTGGTACCTTCCCCAATTTCAACCATATCTGCTTCAATGAACATATTCTGAAAAAGGTCAATCAACTCTGTAGCATCATCATTCATCGATTTTGCATCAGGTAACTTGGAGGATCCAACAACACTGAATTTGATGAAAGACTCATAAAGTGGCGGTATAGGCTTGGCAAGTGACCACGACTCTTTCTTATGCTTTTTAGCCTTCTTTATATCTTCAGCAGTAGGCTCGTATCCCAGACCAAAAGTACCAAAGTTCTCATAGAGGTTTACCGGATGAACTATGCCTTGCAAAAACATCCCTAGACCTTTTCCTGGTTTAAAACCATGCTTCAACATTTCATTCACTACCATAACAGATGCAGAGGACAATTGTGGTCTTGCGATGAGATTCCCCTCGAGGATATGCTCAACAGCCACTACCTCAGAAGCTTGATGAATTAACACATTGGCAGTATTTGCTTCGACGGAAGAAACAGAGTAGTCTTTATACATTGATAAGTCTCCTTCACTATGAACCACTATCTCTTGCCTGTCACATTCAAATTTGACCATTTGATGCAACGTCGATGCGACTGCTTTAGCCCTATGAATCCACGGCCTTCCCAATAACATATTGTATGAAGCATCAATGTTCAGCACTTGAAAATCCATAGCAAAATCCACAGGCCCGATTGTCAATATGAGTTCTATTTCACCAATGGCATCAGTTTTTGATCCGTCAAAACCTTTGACGCACACATTGTTAGGTCGGATTCTTTCCCCATTAACATTCAACTTTTGTAAAGTTGACATAGGACAAATGTTAGCGCCTGATCCCCCATCAATTAACACTCGAGTGATGATGGAATGTTCGCATTTCACAGAAATGTACAGACCTTTGTTATGCTCCGTACCTTCTATAGGCAATTCGTCGTCTGAAAAAGTAATCTTATTTGCTTCAAGGATCCTTCCAACAACTTTTTCCAGCTGATTTACTCTAATCTCACTAGGAACACATGCTTCATTAAGAATCTTCATTACAGCCTTGCGGTGTTCCTCTGAATGCATCAATAAAGACAGCAAAGAAATCTGTGCTGGTGTCTTCTTCAACTGTTCTGTAACAGAATATTCTGGCAATTTCATTTTCTTTAAGAATTCTTCAGCTTCTTCATCAGTGACAGGCTTCTTGACTGTCATTCGTTCTTCACCACCTTGTTTATTCTTTCTTAACTCTACTGGAGCATAACATCTTCCAGATCGAGTTAATCCCCCTACTTCATCTACATCTTCAGTCACTTCTTTCCCCTTGTGCATCACCACAACGCGATCATAATTCCAAGGGACTGCCTTGGTATCAACCATAGGAAGCTGTGACACTGGTTTAATAACAATCGGAGCTATATGAGCTCCTTTTATGATTAAAAGAGGCTTATTGGGTCTTCCGGGAATAACGAGTTTCGGCTTTATTTGACTTGACCCAATATTTTCAGAAATCTCTTTCCCCATCACCAAGGGATCATTCGATGATTCGGGTTTTGCTATCACCACCTCCGCTTCTGCAGGCTTTTCTTTCGTTAAATCTACAACATTTGCTGATTTTTCCGAATCAGTTTTAATTTTAATGATTGGCTTAAAGGGAATTGTAGCATCTTCACCACTGAGTAACACATCGAGCATGTTTGTTTCATTATGATCTGGCAGCGGATTTTGATTGACATTTGGAGTGCCTGGACTTTCTACCATAATCTGTTGGGTATCAATCAACTCTTGAATGGCTCTTTTCAGATACCAACATTTCTCTGTGTCGTTCCCTGGGGCATCAGAACAGTATTCACATCTTCTAGAATAGTCCAAATTCTTCGGAGGAGGATTCGAGATCCTTCTCTCAATTGGGTTTAGAATATTCATTTTTCTCAGTCTGTGAAATAAACTGGTGTAAGATATTCCAATAGGAGTGAAATTATCTTTTACCATGTTATCCCTTTTGAATTCTGCTCTAGGCCGAAAATTAGACCTCGGAGGACCTCTGTGAACTTGCGGGGCCATTGGATGATTTTGGATTGCTGAGGTACGCCACTGCGAGTAAGAAGGACCTCGAGCATATAGTTGTGTATTGTAAATAGGATATTGGGGAGATGGAACAAAATATAATGGATTCTGCTCGTATGGTTGACGCGCACCTCTCCAATTTTGTCGAGGACCTGCCATGACAGTTGCTACATCCTCTTTTCTTTTCTTTCCCCCAAAACTTCCTGTACCACTTTGAATTGCCTGTGTTGTTGCTTTCAAAGCAGCCTGGCTGATGATCTTTCCTGATTTGATTCCGTTTTCTACCATCTCTCCAACTTTGATAACTTCTGCAAATGTGCTTCCGATAGTAGAAAGCAAATGATGAAAATAATCAGGTTCTTGTGCTTGCAGAAAAATATCAATCATTTCAGATTCTTTTATCGATGGTCTAACTCTTGAAGCCTGCTCTCTCCATCTGACGGCATATTCTCGAAAATTTTCAGTCATCTTTTTTCGCATGTTGGCAAGCGTAGTGCGATCTGGAACTATCTCAATGTTATACTGAAATTGTTGAACAAAATCTCGAGCCATGTCGTCCCACACATGCCAACGGGAAATGTCTTGGTCAATGAACCATTCAGAAGCTATCCCTGTAAGGCTTTCTCCAAAGTACGCCATCAATAATTCTTCTTTTCCTCCTGCTCCCCTTAATTGATTGCAAAACTTTTTCAAATGAGCTACAGGATCGCCATGTCCTTCATATTTGTCAAATTTTGGCATTTTGAACCCTATCGGCAAATGGACATCAGGAAACATACATAAATCCTTGTACGAAACACTTTTTGGTCCACCTACTCCTTGCATATTTCTCATACTTTGTTCCAGGCTTCTCACTTTTCTAGCCATCTCCTCCTGTTCCTCATTCTTAGCAATCTTCTCAATCACAATAGGAGTATCACGTTGATGAACATGATAATGTGGATTTTGTGATTTGAAAGTAATTTCAGGAGGATATAACATATCATGATTTGGTTTTCCCATATTCTTTGGTATTGTCGGTTGAATTCCCGCAGTAGCTGGCGCTACAGAAGTAAAAAGTGGGTTATTTGCGACAGATGGATTTGGTGGGCGCACGGTAGAAGTACCGGCGACTCCAGACATAGTAGCGAATGGGCCAAACCCTGGTGGGTAAAAAGGATCACTAGTTTGAGCTGGGTCAGAATTTGGATCATTTGAAGCTGAAAGTCCAGGGATTGAAGAAGGCGGGGCTTGTCCATTCAACCAAGCTTTGTACATTTCCGCCATCTGTTGTTTTAATGACTTTATTTCTCCCATTGATGCTACTTCCTGTAAAGTCAACTGATTCTGCTCTTCTTCACTATCAGACTCTATATCTTCTCTGCGAGTCATTCTTCTTTTACCCTTGTATCTGGTATTATACGGATGTGATGCCAGTTTAAACCACAAACCAACCACCAATTATTTTATCTTTCTGTAATCAAGCAACAAACAGGTGAGTGTTATATATTTAACACATTATAATGCCACATTATATGTCATGTTACTATATGCATTTCCCAACCTATCATGGAAGCTTTGTGTTTCATCCCGGCTTTTCTAGGCATATTTTCAAAAGTTATGATCGAACCCTTTGGAGGGTTGCCTACGTATCATGTTAGGACATGAATCAGATCTTGCGTAGTTCGGGTGTAATTTAACAATTTTTTTTTTATTTTATTTTTTTAAATTATTTTTATTATTATTATTATTATTGAAGAAAATAAATAAAGTAAGTGAAATAAAACATATGTAATACATACAAAAATAAACGGTCAACTTCATTACATTCTATAATATAAATACGATAAAATAACTGACCAAACTCCTAAAATAAAACCTAATAACTGACATCTGAAAACTAAAAGACATAATATCTAAACAAGAAATTTTTAAAACTGAAGATGAAAAACTATGACAAAGAAAACAATGATCCATTCAAGGAGATTTCGATTTAATATGTCCTCCCAAACTCAAATATATGTCCTCCAATGAAGTAGTGAGTCGCTGTGCGAAAGCTGGTACTTGTGCCAAGAAGTCCTCACAATCCAACTGCTGATAATCTAAACCCGTTCTGGCAGTATCCTGCGCTACACGATGGACTTTCCCTCGAAGAGAACTGAAAGCCTGATCCCATTCCTGGGCCTGTCGATCTCGGAAATCAACCATCTCTCTTGCACGTTGTTCACGAGCGGAAACAACCTCCAACTGTTCTCGCAATATTCCTCTTTCACGAATCCACTGAGATCTCTCTCGATCGAATTCTTCCTGCATATTCTTTTCAACTTCTTGAAGTTGTTGTCGGCGAGATGCGGCAAGTTCTACAACGTGTGACCCCCTAGTGGTAGCAAACTTGATTTGTCCCCGAAGTGCAACCTCAATAGCTGCTGACTTAGCTTTCTCTTCAGAGAATTCCCTTTGTTGTTCGTCTATTTTTGCCCTGGCATGCTCTAATTCTTCTCTCAAAATTTGGTTGGCTTCCTGATGTTCTCGCATGGCTCTTTCAATTCCTATCCTGATTGCAGCTTCCTGATCTATAGGTCCTTTAACCGATTTTTCTGGTCTGACTGGAGGACTCGACTGTTCTTCAAACCATTCCCGATAATCTGGGTGCACTTCTCCTTTCTCACGCTCTATGACCATCGTTTCGATTCCCATAATACGGCGACCCTCCCAAATCTGCTGGGCCAAATCTTCTGGAAGTGAAATCTCTGGTCTGACCTCAAATACGAACTCAGCCATGTCTTCCGTTACGGGAATTATTTGACGTCTGCCTAGCTGACGTAGAACTCTCAATGGAACATACGGTTGAACACCTCTAATACCCATTAATAACAAGAACGGACGGATGACAGAACTATACATGACTTGCTTCCAAGGGAACCAATGGAGATTCCAAGTGATTTTGTCTGTTGTCAAAGAACGAAAAAGTTTAACCCAATCTCCAATTTCTTTTGGACATTTATATTTCTCCATCCTTTCCTCGTAATCGTTGATTCGATTGAATCGCTCGGGATTGAACCTTGTCAATGTAGGACGTTGATAAAGATGCTCTACAATCCACATTTGTAATAAGATATTACATCCCTCGAAAAAACTCTTTCCTTTCTGACAAACAGTCAGAACACGATAAATATCAGCTAGGATCATTGGTATCATGGTGTAATCTTTCTTAATCAGTATCTGTACCACTCCCGCTAAACGAATATTAATTTTTTCTTCTCTTCTTGGGAAGACCATAGTGCCCAAAAAGGCTACCATGAATGCAAATCGTCTGTGAACTTTCCAAGTCTCAAAACTTCCCTTATTACAAAGTTCGTTACCGTACTTCTGAAACCCCTCTTGCCTTCCGTATCTGTCATACAAAAACTGCAAGGAAACCCAACCTTTTTTCATTGATTCTTCTTTTGTGTTCTTTATGTTCATGAGCTTGCAAAATTTGTTTATCGAAATAAGTCTTGGGGCTATAAGTTTCTTCCGATGCATATCACCATATCCAACATAGCCTGCTATCTCTTCTAAAGTAGGTGTCAACTCAAAATCTGAAAAGCGGAATACATTATTCTTCGGGTCCCAGAAATTCAGTAATGCATCAATCACCTCCCTATTAGGGTTGATTCTCATGATACTCGTCAAAAAACCCAAATACTTATGTATCTCGTCATAATCGAAAGTATCCATTGCATTCCACCATAACCAAAGTTGCAGAGGGGTACAATCCACAACCTGAAGTGGTACACTCCCATCTCTCTTTCTCTTTGAACGCTTTCCACGAACAGGGGGAGACATTTTATACCTATTGACAGGGACATAAGATTAATAAATATCTAGATTTAGACAAAACTTAATTTATTAATTTTGAAAAGAATTTATAACTTAACTTGTAAAACCTAGTGCGATCATTACTTAAACTTAGTTGCAAAGAACAATTTTATCAAAAGTTGAAGCGAGAGAAACAAGATTGGTAAATTTTTTTTTTTTATTTTTTTTTTATTTTTTTTTTGACTCTATCAAAAACTTTACTATAACAGATTCCTAGACAATTTTATCTATATGTTTGGGGACAATATTCCCTAAGTACAAAAATAAAAGGACTCAGAAATAAAGAAAAATATAATGACCGTTTTATGTATGAAGTTGTATAAAATTTTCAGTCTCATGACCCTAAAGGTTTAGGACTTGTTAAAATTAATATATATATATATATATATATATATATATATATATATATTTTTTTTTTGTAAAAACTTAGCCTCATGATCCCTAAAGATTCCGGGCTTTTGAAATATATTTTTATTTTATTATTATTATTATTATTATTATTTATTATTATATATTTTTTTTTAATCTTAGCCTCATGATCCCTAAAGATTCAGGGCTGTTAAAATATATACAAAAATTTGGACTTGAAAATTAGAAAAAATAATTATGAAAAATAATCATATTTTTAAAATATTTTCCGAATAAATCTATGAATAATTTTTCAAAAGATAGGGTCGTATCCTGGGAAGGACTTCCTACGTATCCCACTAAAATGTGAGAATCAGACCCTCGTAGTTCATAAAAACCGTAAAACTATGTTACTAAAAATTTTCTATTTTTTTTTTTTTTTTTTAAAAAAAATAAATAAAAATAAAAATTTTCTTTCAAAAATGATTCACTAAACGTGACGATAAGTTAATCTCTTGCATTTCAATGTTGCCTAAAAGCCGGTCAACACACAAATAACCTTCCAAACAAATATCAAAGAACACATAGGATGCACATGTTGGTCTTTATTAAGTAGGTGACCTGTCCTAGACAGACCCGGCCCCTGTGCCGAGTCCCGCTAAGTCGAATGCATATGATGCAAATAAAGCGGTACCTAATAGGGATAACCAGATTCTGAGTTTTCAGTTCTTCTAAGTTAAATCCTAATAGGGATAAGTGTCTAGACTGACTTACTCGAGCGGACACTCGAGCCGGGGAGGGACAACTTGGTCGGTAGCAGGGCAACACCGCCTTCGTTGTCGATCCGAACCCCGCCTAACATGTGTGACTATATCCTTCACCAGGTGCCTTGACACTCCGGTTATCTCAAAAAGAAGGTGGGATGCATATGCTGCATTCCCTCTATCCTATTTCAGAGACTCAGAGGGGGTACGCGAGAGAAGACAATTTATAATACAATTCAAATAATATCAAAGCAGTAAATGAGCGACAAGTAGCACATAAGACCAATAAACACATTATAAAATAATTAAAGCAAGTAAAGTCAATATCAAAGCTTGAATTCTTATTTATTCCCCAGCAGAGTCGCCAGAGATGTCACACCCCCTTTTTCGCTCGAGAGTCGAGTCGAAGGGTTCTTCCCATTAAAGTGACGATATTGAATAGGGTTTAAATTATTTACAGAGTCGCCACTTGGAATTGAGTTTTGGTGTTCCAAGTCACCCTTTTTTTTATCCCTAATCAAAAGGAAACGACTCTTATTTGGTCTGCGAAAACAGAAAATGAGTAAGGAATTCTGTTGATCGAGGGGAAGGTGTGAGGCACCCCTCGAATCCCGTGGTTCTAGCACGGTCGCTTTTATTGACTTATCTTAACTTAAACTATTCTGATAAATTATGTTAAAGTCTAAAATTGCTCATTTTTATTTATATGAAAAAAAAAAAAAAAAAAAAAAAACTTGTCTATTATTTCATATTGCATAAATCGGTGAAAGTTAATTTTAGAAAAAATATTTTTTGCTAAGGTACATTTTTGCATCCTTGAATTTTAAAACATCTCGAAAAAGATGCGTACGCCGCGTTCTTAATCGAGATAAAAATTTTAAACAATTAACTTGATATAATATATAACAAGGACATAACTTTAATTTTCCCTTAATTATCGTTAGTGGAAGAATAATAAAGTCTTCTCCGTAAGACTGATTAGATTTAATTTATATTTTTATCAAAGGATATAGCCATACACAAAAACTTTGTAATTACGAAATAAATTAAGGAACGTAATTGCAGGAGTGACTAAAGTATGATTAATTATAATGGCAAAAGAATTGATGAACTTTTAACTAATGGATATTAAAAAAATATAATAGAAGACACGGCCAACACATATTAGATATACCTAAATTGATTTAACATCAAATTAACATGTTTAGAATTATTAGAACTCTATCAAGATGACATTTCTAAATTGCTTATAAGCCATAAGAACAAAACAATACTTTTAACACACAAATAAGTTTCAACTTAATAAAACATAACCGAAAGAAAAAAAAAAAAATAATAAAAAAAAATTTCACTATCACGTTAATTTTTAAATATTCAAACCTTGAGCCTAACCATTATTCTAACATTTAATACTAAAATTCTAAATATGTTTATTTTACATTAACTTAAAACTCAAAAAATGTTTTTTTTTTTTTTTACAATAATTTATTTATTCAAAATCCATAAACAAACAACCTATACTCTTAACATGATCTGTATTTCATTTTTGGTTTTTACATGCATGCATGCATGAATCATTAATTATAGTCTATAACATAACTACATATTAATTAATTGCATGTCAACTAACACAATTTTACATATTAAAACACCAATAACTTTTAATAATTATCTCATTTAAAATTTAAAACCAATCTAATCAATCATTTTTTTTTATTTTTTATTTTTACAACAAGTAAATTATAAATAGAGACGTAGAACGTGAACTACATAAAACATGACAAAACTACACATTAAATAATATAGAAGCCATTGAAATAACTCCATTTATGCTTCAATTTACAACAAGACTCGTTAAAATAAATAATACGAAGTTGAATAAAAACCTGTATAATGAACTGACTAAACGAGAAGCACAAACAAAGCCACCGAAGACTCGAACGGAAACTTGAAATCAATCCTCTACAACTTTTCTTCCTTCTTTTCGTTTGATTCTATCTGTGTGTGTGTGTTTTCCCGTATTTTCTTTCCAGTGTTGTTTCTTGTTTTCTCTTTCCCTCTTTCTCCCTTTTCAGTTTTTGTTTTCTTGTTTTTTTCTTTCTTTCTTTTTGTTCCTTCCTTCCTCTTTTTCCTCCGTGTGTGTGTGTTAACTCTTATATGTAGTGTTGTGGGAGTTGTATATGTTGTTGTGGGTGTGTAGTTGTGGAATAGTGGGGGGAGTTTTAGGGAAGTGTGGGGAATGTGGGGAGTTAGGGTAGGTTATAAGATTTTTTCATTTTTTAATTTTTTTTTTTTTTTTTAATTTTTTTTTTAATAACGAAAAATAATAAATAAATAAATAAATAAATAGCTAATACTAACAAATAAAATAATAATAATAATAATAATAATTAATTGATTTTTATGATTTAAAAAAAAATACAATAACAATCTAAAAATAGTCAAAATTAAATTATATAATTAAGATAGTACAAAACTATTTTATTTTTATTTTTTTTATTTTTTTATTTTTTTTAAAAAAAGAATAATATCCTAAAATTAAATTAATTTAATTATTTATATTATATTAAAATAAAATAATAGTCAAAATAATATATGACTAAATATAAATATAAATATTTAGTATCGATAAACAAGTTAAAATTTAGGGAGGATCAAAAATCACGTGTCTACACCTATTTCTGCTCCTTTGGTTTGCAAGTTAAGAAAGTCTCTCTATGGCCTCAAGCAGGCCTCAAGACATTGGTTTTCTAAGTTATCTGATGCATTGTCCCTTCGTGGCTATTCCTCCAGTAAGAATGATTATTCTTTATTCACCAAAAGGGTTGATGGCTCTATTACTGTATTAGTTGTATATGTTGATGAAATCCTACTTGATGGGGATGATATATCTGAGCTGGATGATTTGAAATTGTTTCTGGACACTCAATTCAAGATCAAAGATCTTGGTTTAGTCCATTACTTTTTGGGTTTGGAGATTTTCTCTCATCCTTAAGGCTATCTTATGACTCAGCACAAGTTTGCCTCTGGTTTGCTGGCTGAATTTCATTGTGATCAATTTCCCCTATCTCTGCTCCCCTTGATGCTTCTCAGAAGCTTACTACTGACATGGGGGTCTCTCTTACTGATCCTTTCACTTTTCATCGCCTTGTTGGCAAGCTGAATTTTCTTCAGCACACTAGGTCTGACATTTCTTATGCTGTTCAGCATTTGAGTCAGTTCTTGCAGGCTCCTCAAGTCCCTCATCTTATGGATGGTATTCATGTTTTGCGCTATTTGTTCAATGCTCCTGCCCTGGGTTTATTGTTCAATAATTCTGTGGACTATTCATAGTTGGCTTATCCTGATTCTGATTGGGCTGCGTGTGCTAATTCGTGCCGGTCAGTCACTGGGGTGGCTCTCCCATATCCTGGAAGAGTAAAAAACATACCACAATATCTCTTTCATCTGTTGAGGTTGAGTATCGTGCCTTACGTAAAGTTGTGGCTGAATTATCATGGTTGGTGTGTCTCTTACATGATTTTGGTGTTGATGTTTCTAACCTTGTTCCTGTATATTGTGACAGTCAGATAGCTCTTCACATAGCTCGGAACCCTATTTTTCATGAGCATACCAAGAACATCGTGATAGATTGCCACTATGTTCATGATTGTGTTCATTCCGGCCTTGTCTCTCTTCAGTTCATCACTTCCGCAGAACAGTTGGCTGATATTTTCACTAAACCACTCCCAGGTCCAGCTCATCATGGCATCCTCTGCAAGCTTGGCGTGTTCACACCCTCCATCTTGAGGGGGTGTTGGAATTACGTAGCTATAGAGATACACATGTATAATTTTGTACCACACTGACTAGTGTATATTTTTAGACTTAGTCAATAATTTGGGCCAATTCATTATTATGTCAAATTGGACCTTAATTGTTTGTAACAATATTGGTGACCCGATCCACTATTACAAAGTATAAATAATAGTGGACCCGGTTCTAGATCATTCTGATGGAATAAGAAATGATATTTCTCTCTCTTCGTTCACTCTCTCAAAATCAGATTAGGGTTCTTCATTTTGTTCACCAAATTCAGCTCAACTTCAAGCTTAACACAAACTCTAACATTATGGTCGAATCATTGTATTTGTTCAAAAATTTTATGACTACTATGGAGTGGGTTATATTATATATGTATATTGATTTCGACGTTTTGATCTAATTTAGCTATAGTAAATAAAAGTATAGAAAATTAGAAAGAACGTGATTATAAAAATGCAAATATCAATAGTCTTTTCATCATGAAGTTATGAAGTAACTAATGTGAACCATTTAAATATAATTTTTCCTTTAAATTAGATATTCGTGAAATTTACTATATGCAAAACATTAATAATGATTATCGTAAATATTTTTGTGTTTTATTTTGTATATAATATATTTTTTATTACAAAATATTATTACATAATATTTTAGTATGATGTTATAGAGGGATAATTTTATAAAAAACATTGTTGTTATAGGTAGTATATCAAAATAGAGAAGTAAATTATAACATGAAAAATCAATTTTGAAGAAAATCAGGCCGCTATAGTGAAAATGTCGTTAACGAGATGACGTTATAGAGACGTATGACTGTTTTTATAATATAAAGCAAGAATATAGACAAGTGATGTGACACCTTTTTATGACCTATAAAACAATATCTTTTTTTCTAATTTTTTTTCCAGATTTATCCCCTTATTCAATCAATCAATTCAATATTTATAAAAAATAAAGAGGTGCTTCATCTAAAACATAAAAATAAAAATCAACGATTACCTAGCGTTACAAAATTGAACGATCATCAATTTAAATTATTAAAACTAAATCAAAGCAAGTATCATAGCTTTTAAAATCCTTTAGATAAGAAAGTATACTTGAACGATAATTTAATTTAGTTATGTTAGCTGTTATCCTGCAACACAAATGGAAGAAGTGCATCAAAGTCTCTGCTAATGATACTTTTCTAGGGGAATTAATAATTCTAATCAAGTGTGCATCTCCAATATCAAAGTCCATGATAATTCTTAGCTTACTAAAGAAACAAGTCATCTAATTTTTTCTAAAAGTTTTGTAGAACCCATAAAATTTAGCAAATTTTACTTGAGCTATGTTATATTGAAAACTTATTTACTTTTACTAAAGGAGTCTTAATTCAAGTACAATTGATATATTTTTGTTCTCTCTTCATCTATGCTCTTTCCTAATCTCCTTTCTCTTCTTTTTTTATTTTTCTTCAGGGAATTCACATGTTGTATTAAATATTATTTTTATTTATTTATTTTCTTCTTTTCTTTTCGTCCTTTCTGTTTTTTTTTGTTCATTTTCGATAAAGTCAATAAAGTTTCATCAATCGCAAACTGAAAGTGGTTATCACGAATAAATTAGAGATGAGAGTGATGAATATTTCTTTATTATGAATTTCAAATTATATATGTTTTGAAAATGCTTGTCTTTTTAGATTACATAGTATAAGGAGTAGACAAGCTTACCTCTTCCGGCAAAAAAATTATATCAAAATAAGTTATTTTCTTTCAGAAATGAATATTGAGATCAATATGAAAAAATGAGTGATAGACTCTGATGCTATTAGGCACATTTGTATAAATTAAAATAATTTTGTATCATACACCCAAGTTGAGAAAGAAGAAAAAATTATTTATCTTGGGACCACCTGAGATTGATACAGTTTTTATTTTTGCAAATGCATCAGAAATCTCTTGACCCTCACAATTACAACTAGTCATAGGCATTAGTGTTTCATATTCATCCCAAAGTTCTTTTAACTTAGTGAAATAGACAGAGATTGTTGAGGTGCCTTGAGTGTGAGTAGAAACTTTCCTGTGCAGATTGAATGAACGAGAATCATCAATCTTGTTAAATATTTCCTTGAGATCAGTCCACACAACATAAGCATCTGTAGCATAAGCTATATTATTGATTAAGCTTTGTCACTCCGAGTTCATCAACCATGAGAGAACAACTGCATTACACTTTTTTCATTGAGATCTAAATTTTTCATGAAACTTCTCTTTTCTCCAAGATCCATCAACTATATCAAACTTATTCCTACCAAGAAGAGCAATCCTTATCGAACGACTCCATATAAAATAGTAATTTGTGCCTGTCAATTGAATTGAGATCAAAGAAATGCCACTCATGATAGCATTGGCAAGATATAAGGGATGTGTTGCTTCAATCACAACACCTTGTCCAAAGATATCATGTATCAACATTTGATGGTTGTGCACTGGATGTGTTCTCAATGTGTGATTCTCCATTAATGACCATTGTGAAGCTTCAAGATTTTCAGAATTATAAAATTTTCTTGAATGTAATTCCGACTCGGTTGAGTCTGGATTCAACAAAAAAATAGAAAGAAGAAAGAAATGAAAAGATTTTGTAAGTGAACTGATAAATTCGAGCTTCTATGGCTCTGATATCATATTAAATTTACAGAGAATACAAGAAGAAATATTATAATGAAGAAGAGAAGAAGTGTTATAAAATAAAATAATGGAAGAAACTAAGAAACAAATTGCAAGAGCTTTTATTATATATTATTTTCTCTGTCCAAAATGAAAATACATGCATGCCTCTTATAGGCAAATTTGTCAATCTTGGCAACCAATAGAAAGAAGAGGTTCATGCATGAGAAAGTCCCAATGTTGAAATGTTTGTCACAATGTTGAAATATTTGAAAGTGGGGAATACATCTACACTAGATATTTCTTAACACTCTCCCTTGGATGTCTAATACAAAACAAAAAGAAACTCTAATAATGCATATCTTGTAATATACATTTTATTTTTCAACTGCCTCATTAAAAATCTTATCAAGGAAAATCTAATGGGACAAAACCTTGACTAAGGAAAAAAGAGTGCAGTGTGTATTTACTCCCCCTGATTAAAACATCACTTAACATCTCGGAGATGTCGCATTTCAATCTTGTATATTATTTCCTCAAATGTTGAAGTTGGCAATCCCTTGATGAACAAGTTTGCTAAATTATCACTTGAACGAATCTATCATACGTCGATATCGCCATTCTTTTGGAGTTCATTTGTGTAGAAAAGTTTTGGCGAAATGTACTTCATTCTATCTCCCTTTATGAATCTACCCTTTAACTGCGCTATGCATGCTGCATTATCTTCATATAAAATTGTGGGTACTTTGTTGCATTTCAGATCATATTTTTCTCGCATGAGGTGTATCATAGATTTCAACTACACATATTCACAACTTGCTTCATGAATAGCTATTATCTCCGCATGATTTGATGAAGTGGCTACAATAGACTACTTTGTAGATCTCTAAGATATGATAGTACCCCCACATATGAATACATAGCCTGTTTGAGATCAAGCTTTGTATGGATCAGATAAATACCCTACATCAGCATAACCAATAAAATTGGGACTACAATCTTTAGCATAAAATAAACCCATATCGATAGTCCCTCTTAGATACCGCAATATGTGTTAGATTTCATTCCAATGCCTCTTAGTAGGAGCAGAACTGTACCTTGCTAATAAATTAAAAGAAAAGGCTATATCAGGCCTTGTAGAGTTAGCAAGATACATTAGTGCACTGATTGCACTAAGATATGGTACTTCAGGATCAAGAATTTCCTCGTTCTTTTCTTGAGGTCGGAATGGATCCTTAGTCACATCAAGTGACTGAACAACCATTGGAGTACTTAATGGATGTGCTCCATCCATATAAAATCTTTTCAGAACTTTTTCTGTATAGGTAGATTGATGGACAAAGATACCGTTTGTCAAATGCTCAATTTGCAAATCAAGACATAATCTTGTCCTTCCAAGGTCTTTCATCTCAAATTCCTTCTTTAAATAATCAATTGCCTTTTGAAGCTCTATTGGAGTTCCAATAATATTTATGTCATCAACATAAACAGCAACCACAACAAATTCCGATGTTGTTTTCTTTATAAAAACACATGGGCAAATTTCATTATTTATATAACTTTCTTTAGATAAATACTTATTAAGACGGTTATACCACATGCGTTCAGATTGCTTCAATCCATATAATGATCTCTGCAATTTAATTGAATACATTTCTCGAGATGCCTCGTCCATTTTATATCCTTCAAAAAATTTCATGTATATCTCATTATCAAGTGATCCATAAAGATAGGTTGTAACCACATCCATCAAATGCATTTCAAGTCTCTCATAAACAGTGAAATTAATGAGATAACGCAATGTTATTCCATCCATAACTGGTGAGTATGTCTCTTCATAATCGACACCAGATCTTTGTGAAAATTCTTGTGCAACAAGGTGTGCCTTATATCTTTGTATTTCATTTTTCTCATTTCTTTTACGCACAAAGATCCATTTATAGCCAATAGATTTAATACCATTTGGTGTTTAAACAATGGGTCCAAAAACTTCACGCTTGACAAGTGAATTCAACTCAGATTGAATTGCTTCTTGCCATTTTGACCAGTCATTTCTTTGTCGACATTCTGTGACCGATTGAGGTTCGAGATCCTCGCTATCTTGCATGATTTTTGTTGCAATATTATATGTAAAAACATAGTCCACCACTATTTTCGATCGATTCAAATTAGTTTCACCACCACTTGTATTTATGGATAATTCCTCATTTTCTTGAGGTTCAGACTCATTTATTTCTTCAGAGGTATAAAAATTGTTCAAATTTTGAACTTCCATATGAGATTCTCTCGTAGGGTCATTTTGACCATTTATTTTTCTTTTTTCTAGGATTTCAATCCTTAGAACCCAATGGTCTACCACGCTTTAGGCGTGCTTTGGACTTATTAGCCACGACACTAGTAGATGGTCCTACAGGGACCTCAATTCGTATTATAGGGACATTCATTGCAGGAATGTATGATTTTGTAATTCTTTTTGAATTTGTAAATACGTCGGGCATTTGATTTGTTATTTTCTGCAAATGAATAATCTTTTGTACATCTTGCTCACAAATAGAAGCACGTGGATTAAGATGAGATATTGATGAATTTTTCCAAAAAATTTCTCTTTTGATTTCATTATTTTCTCCCCCTAATTTTGGAAAAACAGTCTCATCAAACCGATAATCTGCAAATCGAGCAATAAACATATCTCTAGTCAATGATTCAAGGTAGCGAATAATAGAAGGTGATTCAAACCCAACATATATTCCTAACCTTCTTTAAAGGCCCATCTTAATGCATTGTGGTGGTGCCACAGGCACATATACAACACATCCAAAAATTCTCAAATGAGATATATTAGACTCTTGACCCAATACCAGCTGTAACGGAGAGAATTTATGATAATTTATCGGTTTGAGATGAACAAGTGTTGCAACATGCAAAATAGCATGACCCCAAACAAAGGTGGGCAACTTAGTTTTCATAAGCAATGGTCTTGCTATTAATTGCAAACGTTTAATTAATGATTCAACAAGGTCATTTTGAATGTGGACATAAGCTACAAAATGTTTGACTTTTATCCCAATTGATAAGCAATAATCATTAAATGCTTGGGATGAAAATTCTGCAGCATTATCAAGGTGAATAGACTTGATCTGATTATCAAAAAACTGTGCCCGCAATCGTATTATTTGTGCCAATAATTTTGCAAATGCCAAGTTGCGAGATGACAATAGGCACACATGGGACCATCTAGAAGAAACATCTATTAAGACCATAAAATATCAAAACGACCCACTAGGTGGGTGAATAGGTCCACAAATATCCCCTTGTATACGTTCTAAGAACGCAGGGGACTCAATCTCAACCTTTGTTGGTGATGGCCTCACAATTAATTTACCTTGATAATAGGAAGTACAAGAAAATTCATTATTTGAAAGAACCTTCATGTTCTTTAATGGATGCCTATTTGAATTTTCTATAATTCGTCTCATCATTATTGATCCAGGATGTCCCAACCGATCGTGCCAAAGTTCAAAAATATTGAAATTAGTAAACTTTTGATTTACTATAGAATGTGCCTCAATCACACTAATCTTTTTCCAATACAAGCCAGAAAATAAAGCAAGGAACTTTTCTATAATACATGTCTGCCCAGAGACATTCTTGGTAATATCAAGATATTCATGATTCAACTCATCCACTGTCTTGATATGATAACTGTTTTCACGGATATCCTTAAAACTCAACAAGTTTCTCCAAAATTTTAGGAAAAAACATAGCATTATTTATGATGAATTTAGCTTCCTTGGGCAAAATTATAATGGTTCTTCTGAAGCCTTCAATCAAATTAGTACTACCAGAAATCGTAGTAATATTTATTTTGTCCATATTTAAATGAGAAAAATATTTCTAATTTTTAAATATTGTGTGTGTTGTACCAAAATCAATTAAACAAATATCTTCATAATTGCATAACTTGCTTTGAAAATTCTCCATATCTTCAAATAAAATGACATACACAAAATAAATATATATTAAATATTAATGATGGACAAACTACAAAATCAATACTAAGTAGTATAATAAATTTGAGCAATCAAATGAGTGATGTTCACTTTTCATGGTAAGTGTTAATAAAAAGTCACAGGTACTAAGATTCCCTCCCTTTTTTTCACGTACTTGTTGAGAAAACAATATCAATAATAATAGCTAGTCCATGTTGAAGAAAACTTATAAGTAACTTGATTTAATGTTTCTCTATAAACATAACTCCGTGAACTATATTTATGATATCCAGAATATGCAAGAATTAAGATAATAATTTACTGAGCAAATTTTTTTTCCGTAAGCATACAGTAGATTGCAATATTAAAATGTGTAAGATCAAACTAAAGATAAATTACTACGAAACATACGATAATATGACTAAAATAAAAGTAACAACTACTTTAACATTTATTCATTACATTACTATTACTAATAATTATTAAAAGTTGTTCACTCTTCCATAGCCACAGAACTATCACCAATCAGGTGATCTATCTTTTCCTCAAGATGCTCAGAGAAATCTACAACATCTAAGTGAGCAACGTCAATGTAATTTTCAGAGATAAAATTAGCTTCAGGATTTTTCTCCTTTTTCTTTAGTGATACTTGGTAAAGCTCAACCAAGTATTTGGGAGTACGACAGTCACATGCATAGTGTCCTTTTGAACCACATAAAAAACAAATACATGTTTTTCCTGCTTCACATTTGTCACTCTTTCCTTGTTCATTTTGACAGAACCATTTATTTGATGAGTGACTAACACCAAGAACATGATTTCTTTCTTGACCATAGTCACGTCCACACCCACGCTCACGCCTACATCCACGTCCACGACCAGATCCGCGACCCTTGCCACGCCTAGCATGGTGGGCGTACACCTCATTCACTTCAGAAAATGGTGTAGATCCAGTAGGTCGAAGCTCGTAATTTTTAATTAATAAATCATTATTTTGTTCAGCCACAAGAAGATGGGAACTTAGTTCAGAATATTTCTTGAAACCTTTCTCTCGATATTGTTGTTGTAAGAGCACATTCGAGGCATAAAAGGTGGAGAGTGTCTTTTCCATTATATCAACGTCATTAATAGTCTCTCCATATAATTTCAACTGAGAAAAAATTCTGAACATGGCAGAATTATACTCATGAACAAACTTATAGTCTTGAAATCTCAGATGCATTCAATCATATCATACTTTTGGATGTATGATCAATTTTAGGTGGTCATACCTTTCTTTTAGATTATTCCACAAAACAAGTGGATCCTTAACAGTAAGATATTCAATTTTTAAAATTTCGTCAATATGATGACGCAAAAATATCATGGCCTTAGCACGATCTTGATTTGATGTTTTTTTTTTTTTTTTTAATGGTGTCTCCAAGATTCATAGCATCTAGATGGATTTCAGCATTCAATACACATGAAAGGTAGTTCTTGTTCGAGCTTTGAAGGGCAACGAATTCAAGTTTCATAAGATTAGACATATTAAAAGAAAGAGAAAAATAATACCTTAGCCTTCAAATTTTGAAATAGTGGAGTCTCGTACTGATAATGTGTTATAAAATAAAATAACGAAAGAAATTAAGAAACAAATTGCAAGACCTTTTATTATATATTGTTTTCTCTGTCCAAAATGGAAATATATGCATGCCTCTTGTAGGCAAATTTGCTAACCTTGGCGACCAATAGAAAAAAGAGGTTCATGCGTGATAAAGTCACAATATTGAAATGTTTGTCACAATGTTAAAATGTTTGAAAGTGGGGAAGATATTCACACTACTAGATATTTCTTAACAAGAAGACAATTGAAGATTAGAAAGAGAAAGAGTAATTTCTTTTATTCAAAAAGTGTGTATTGTAGCTTAGTGTATATATTGTATATATAGTAATTACTTAATCAACTAATAATGTCATTCAATTAACTAGTGATGTCATCTTAACTAATTATCAAAAAATAACTAACTAGTCATTATTCTTAACTCTAGTATCCTCAACAATAATATTAATATAACCATCACTCTCCATAAAACTTACCTTTAACCCTTTGACACACATTCTTCCTAAGGCCAAACCCATCGATAGGACCTTAAACTTGTCCCGAAAATTCACTTAGGCTCCTAAACTAAGGCTTGCACCTATCAAACCCCTAACCCCCCCGAATTTTATTTCAATTGGGCATTTTTTGTCTAATCAGCAAAATGTATATAGAGAATGTGTTACACTCGCGTGACGTGGCAAAAATGTCCAATAAAAAAAATACGTGGTAAAAAAAATATATGTAAAATTGCTGATTTTTTTATTTTTCTATTTATATTTAATAATAATTTTTTAATTAAAAAAGAGAAAAAAAACACCCCCACCCCCCAATCATCATCTTCTTCACCCCACCCCACCCCACCCCCCAATCATCTTCTTCTTTACCCCACTCCACCCCACTCCGTCGTCTTCCCTCATCGTTTTTACCACCCCTTCCCCCACCCCACCCCAAATCGTCTTCACACACAGTCATCGTCTTCACCCCTCCCCACCCATCATCTTCACATCACCCCTCTCCTGGAGTTTCACAGTTCTCTCACACACAAACACACACATTCACTCACACGCACACATAGTTCACACACATACACGAGAGCAGCAACACAGTCAACATTTTTCGGCGAGATTCACCGGAAAATCAACTCCAAAATCACACACATTCACTCTCACACACACAGTTCACTCACAAACACACACATTCACTCACACACACAGGAGAGCAGCAACACAGTCAACATTTTCCGGCGAGACTCGCCGGAAAATCAACTCCAAAAAAGAAAGATTTTTTTTCCTAATCTTTGATGTTGTTGACAATGGTGAAAAATGGCTACTCATTTTGTGCTTAATGGAGTTTTTCCATTTTTTGATGTTGTCTTTAATGGTGAAGATTGATTAATGATTTTGTTGTTGTTCATGGAGTTGTTAATTTTCAATTGATTTGGTGGATTTTGTTGTCTCGAAATCATGAAAATTGACAAGGATTTTGTTGTTGTACTTAATGGAGCTTCAATTCTTCAAATCTTGTTCACTGATAATTGTTGGGGGGGGGGGGGTGTTTCTAAAGAAGATGATGACTGTGGAGTGTGTGGGGTGAAGTTTTTTTTTTTTTTTTTAAAAAAAAATATTAGAATAATTAAAAATTATGTTAATAAAATAATTTAAATATAAATTTTTTAATAAAAAAAGTAAAATATTATTTAATTTATTGTTCACGGTTACACTCTCCTTGCTAAATCAGCATTTTGTGTCTGATAGGTATCAATTTAGCACTTGAGATGCTTGATAGATATAAGCTTTAGTTGAGACATCTAAGTGAATTTTCAGGACAAGTTTAAAATCCTATCGATGGATTTAACCTTCTTCCTGGTACGAAGGACATAAATAAACGCGCCTAAGATAATACCCACGTCAATGTAGGAAGTGATGGGACTTGCACAACGGTCGACTCATCTAATGGGCCCACCACCGCGTGTTTCAGTAATCCAACGACTCATATTATCGAAATAAACAACGCTACAATTGTTTCTGACCGTAGATGATCATTAGTAAGAAAGCGAGTAGCAGCCTATACAATTCCTAATCAGGTAATTTCCAGGAAAATATCTGTCTACGAGCCCTATAAAAAACACAACGTAGATAAGAAATTGATCAAATCGAAAGGTCAAATTCCCCAAATTTGAAACCATTAATCGTCGGATCTAGATCAGCGAGATGGGGAATACAGAGAAATTGATGAACCAAATCATGGAGCTGAAATTCACATCAAAAAGTCTTCAACGCCAAGCCAAAAAATGTGAAAAAGACGAAAAAGCCGAGAAGCTTAAGGTGAAAAAAGCGATCGAGAAAGGTAACATGGACGGCGCTAGAATTTACGCCGAGAACGCAATCCGCAAGCGCAGCGAACAGATGAATTATCTCCGTTTATCTTCTCGTCTCGACGCCGTTGTGGCTCGATTGGATACACAGGCGAAAATGAATACAATTAGTAAGTCAATGGGTAGTATCGTAAAATCACTTGAGTCGTCGCTGAATACTGGTAACCTCCAGAAGATGTCGGAGACGATGGATCAATTTGAGCGGCAGTTCGTTAATATGGAAGTTCAAGCTGAGTTTATGGAGAGTTCAATGGCTGGAAGTACGTCGCTGTCGACTCCGGAGGATCAGGTTAACAGTTTGATGCACCAGGTGGCTGATGATTATGGACTTGAGGTTTCTGTTGGGCTTCCACAAGCAGCTGGTCATGCTATTCCTGCTAAGGAAAGTGAGAAGGTTGATGAGGATGATCTAACTAGGCGCCTTGCTGAGCTGAAGGCGCGTGGGTAAATGAGGCTGCGCAATTGAACTATTAATGTGACATAGTATGTGGTGTTCTCTATATTTGCTACTGAAAATTGAGCGTCATTGATATACATTTTAACTCTCTTTTGTTGTTGGAGTTACTTTGTTTTACCTAATGTTTTGCAAAATTTGTGTGTTTATACTTTAATGTGCATGTTGCTAATGTTGTCTGGTTAATTTATCTGTACGTAACCTTTGAGGTTATGGTGTTGGATTGCAGGATTCTTACCTGGGAAGACAAAGCTGTCTGATTGGTATAGTAGTTGATCTGTATGGAACAGAGGATTGAAATTAGAATAGTGTTGGGAGTCCCACATCGGTGGATTAAAGGGTCCCTGGTCTCCTTATATGGTCTTGGGCAATCCTCCCCTCATGAGCTAGCTTTTGAGGTTGAGTTAGGCCCAAGATCCATTTCTTTAACAAATAGATCCATGCTTAGATAAAAGAAAATAAATATGAGGGCCCTTCTTTTTGGAAGGGGAGGGTGTAGGAGAATAAGAATGGTTGCTTCGTTCTATACAAGCTTGATATTTGTTGTCTCAAGCTAATCTTGAAAAGTTCTAATTGGTTATAGCATCCTTTTAGCATTTCTTCCCGCGTGAGCTACCGAAATATCCTTTTCATGGACTTTAACTTTCAGCCATGCTTTTCTTTGTGATGACAACAAACAATGAATATTGTGGAACTGGATGTAGACAAACAATGAAATGTATGGAACTGGATTTCATAGCTGGTACTTAAGTTAAATGGATTGACTTCACTTTTTTTCAGCCAGAAAAAGCATTATTATTGGTAAGAAAACATCTATGAGGTGTAGGAGAATAAGAATGGTTGCTTCGTTCTATACAAGCTTGATATTTGTTGTCTCAAGCTAATCTTGAAAAGTTCTAATTGGTTATAGCATCCTTTTAGCATTTCTTCCCGCGTGAGCTACCGAAATATCCTTTTCATGGACTTTAACTTTCAGCCATGCTTTTCTTTGTGATGACAACAAACAATGAATATTGTGGAACTGGATGTAGACAAACAATGAAATGTATGGAACTGGATTTCATAGCTGGTACTTAAGTTAAATGGATTGACTTCACTTTTTTTCAGCCAGAAAAAGCATTATTATTGGTAAGAAAACATCTATGAATATTGCACGACTCACGTCATAATTTTTGCAATTTGATATTGACAGCAGTTTTGAAATGCTGATGGCACGGGTTGAGCTTAAATGAAGTAGTGAGGATTCACTTGCCGATCCCAACTTGTTTGAAATTGAGGTGCTTTGTGTGTGTGTGTGGGGGGGGGGGGGGGAGGGGGAATCTGTGAGCTTAGGTAATAAAACTATGGTCAAGTGTTTAAGGCAGAAAATTGCTACAATTCTGCATAGACAGCACCAGGTATGAACCGGAGAAGTCCCAGTGCAAGGGTGAGCCATGGCCTAGTAATGGCTTAATAGAAGTCCTACGTGTCAGTGTGCATTTTATGTGAGAATGGGGGGGGGGGGGGGGAATCTGTGAGCTTAGGTAATAAAACTATGGTCAAGTGTTTAAGGCAGAAAATTGCTACAATTCTGCATAGACAGCACCAGGTATGAACCGGAGAAGTACCAGTGCAAGGGTGAGCCATGGCCTAGTAATGGCTTAATGGGAAGGGGGAATCTGTGAGCTTAGGTAATAAAACTATGGTCAAGTGTTTAAGGCAGAAAATTGCTACAATTCTGCATAGACAGCACCAGGTATGAACCGGAGAAGTCCCAGTGCAAGGGTGAGCCATGGCCTAGTAATGGCTTAATAGAAGTCCTACGTGTCAGTGTGCATTTTATGTGAGAATGGGGGGGGGGGGGGGGGGAATCTGTGAGCTTAGGTAATAAAACTATGGTCAAGTGTTTAAGGCAGAAAATTGCTACAATTCTGCATAGACAGCACCAGGTATGAACCGGAGAAGTACCAGTGCAAGGGTGAGCCATGGCCTAGTAATGGCTTAATAGAAGTCCTACGTGTCAGTGTGCATTTTATGTGAGAATGGGGGGGGGGGGGGGGGAGGGGGGGATTTTGATGCTATATTCACAAGTTTGTATGCAGCTAAAATTCCTGGTTAAGTTCAACCACACCAATTTGATATGCTCTCATAGTTCTAGTTAGCTGACTGTATCATATTATTCTTACTATTAACAAATTAGATAGTTGTACACTGCAGTGTAAAATCATCCGTCTTATCAGTTCAAGTCCGTGAGAGTGAAGTGGATAACATATTGCACAAATGCATTTTTTTCAATTGGAAAGTCCTGCAGAGCTGACTTTGCATTGGGATTCTTACCATTTCAATTTAACTTTGCAGATCAAGCTTTTGTTAATATTACTAGTTAGGTTTTGTGTGTGAGAGAGAGAGAGAGAGGAGAAAGGCATCTGTAGTCTGTTCCCATGTGTAACTAGGTTCATAGTATCATCTGGGAGAATAGCTCGAGAGATAATATAATTGCTGCTGGAGCTGTTGTCTTTGTCTTTGTGGAAAGCATCTTGCATGGTCTGTGAGCTTAGGTAATAAAACTATGGTAAAGTGTTTAAGGCAGAAAATTGCTACAATTCTGCATAGACAGCACCAGGTATGAACCGGAGAAGTACCAGTGCAAGGTGAGCCATGGCCTAGTAATGGCTTAATAGAAGTCCTACGTGTCAGTGTGCATTTTATGTGATTGTGATAAGAGAAATGTGTTTTATGTGCTTGTATTTGAGTGATTTAGGCTGTTGACAGTTGATGTGAATTCCGGTCCATGTTGTATCCCTCACTGTAGATATCTTCATATAATTAGGGTATTAGAGCCATATGAACTATTTTACTTGATCAGAAAAAGAAAAGGGATAACAAAAGGAAGACGAGAACCATATGTAGTGGATAGAGTCTTGCCTTCTTTGGTTGCTGTATCCTGGAACACTAAATTGGAGTGACTTCATGTTGAGCAACAAAATCAGAAAACGACATTGTGCTAAGCTAATTTATTGATAGTTCTTACTAGCTTGCGAAACTAAGTTTTTTATAGGATTTAATATTTATAGAATTGTGTTGTCGGCACTTGTATCGATGTGAATAGTTAAGATTTCCTGTTAGGTGACTTCAAGCATCTGTCATGCATGTAGCTAAGATGATAAAAGGAATACAAAAAGCATAAGTATTATGAGCAACCAGCTAAGTTTTCCTTGAGTTTAGTATGCATACAATTGGAAGAGTTTGAGATAGTGCACGACTCAGACATAGTAGTTTTTTGCCTTCGGTGGACTTTGAACGCGATACCTCATATGCTTCATTGCATACTAACGGATAACCATAGAATAAATCACTACCAGACAAAACAGCAGGACACAACTTCGTTCTCTTCTAGCATAGTCTATGAAATGCACATCGGATGAAAGTTGCAGTGTTTGATTCTTGGTTGCTTAGCTATTAAACATAATAGCTTGTAAACGACCTTCTACCTTAAAACATAGAGATTAATTACTGACCCAGAGCTGGGCAAAGAATGAGCACGTTATGAACACCTCCACCCGTTGTTATGAGCACTCATCAGCACAAAACAACTCAACCAGTAAATTAACTTAAATGAATTGCAAAAGTAAAAATTCTCCAATTATGAATGATCATTATACAGAGCCGTAGAATGTAAGTCAAGAGGACATGAAGTTATTATCAAGTTAAAAAAAACTTTTTCGCATTATGAACTTCCCAAATGAAAATTTATGTATGCAGTAAGTTACCCACTTCTTTCTCTGATACCTTTAATCTAAATAGATGAACAGTCACTAGAACTATGAGAAGATTCAGAGAAGTGAGTAATTTATCTGGAACTTTTGCCACTTGTAGACTTGCAATAAAAAGTTCCACAAAGCACCCTCACCCTCATCCCCCAGGTGCAACATGTTAAAGTTGCCATCTACCAGGAAATGGGAGCAATCTGTACTGCGAAGGGGGGTTGAATACTCAAAATGGAGCACCAAGAAGAAAGTGGAGTTTTGGCTGATGGGCGATATTGTTACGTGCTAGCGATTTTGATACCATCTTAAATGTTAGAATTTTTTTTTTAGGTTAAGTTGCATCGGTTGATGAGTTTGTTATCCAGAGTATTAAGAGTTGCATTACTGGATGTCTGATGTGCAATTTTGGCTGGGCTAATATTGGAGTCTATATTAGGCCACGATTACAACACAACATACCCAGGGTAATCTCAAGATTATATCCAAAAATTCATGTACATCTTTCTGAGATTTAGGCCTCCATACGACGCGGTTTTAGATCACAGACTTTTTTTTTCTCCAATGCTCTCATCATATATCCCCCTTGATATTAAAATTACGAGGACAGGCACTAAACATTCTCATAGATTATGAACACAAACATTTTGACTCAGTCTCCGCACCAAAATATCATCAAAAGCTCAGAAGTGTAACTGAAGACGAGCAAATAGAGAAATTTAACAGGAATTCTCATGTTTTTATTCCCTATTGGCAATCCACTTTCAGTTAGGGCCTTTGGAAAGGCAAGGCTGCTTTTTATGTTTGAAACTTCCTTGCCAGACGCAAGCCACAATGTACAAAACAGATGACATCGGAACCATGTCCGAACTTGTTTAATAAAAGTAGCCAAGAACCTGTCCACCCACATTTTGCCGCTGAGCTTCTTCGTGATCCAAAACTCCGTTTGGTGTTGTAATTACAACATATCCCCACTGCAAGAAGAGGGAGGAATATATCAATACCCTCTATCAATAGGAAATAAAAAAAATAGTATTAAGTTGTTGGTCATAAGTCAGAAGAGGTGGTGAAAAGCACCTGACTTGGATAGTTGGATGTTAAAGCAAATGATCAATTAAGGTTTTAATGCAAAGGATAAAGCAAGATTCCACATAAAAACATTTAAGGTGGCAGGTATACATGCGTCTAACAAAGTTCAAAGGTCAATGACACATGCAGTTGCGGCAGCAATGGCTGAGTTCTCAAGCGTAAGCTTTCATTATCTTCAAACAAACTTATGTTTTATTAAGATGAACAAATAAATCTAAATGGAACTTTGGAAAAACTTATGTTGACGGACAAGAATAATAGAAGGAAGATAAATGTAGCCTATGCCTATACCCTGCGAGAAAAGCAAAGAACTGAAAACATAATCTCTGCCAGTGTATCTTAAATTCGGCACAGCATGCAACTTGAAGATACGTATACACAATGCAAATATGAACTTTTAGAAGCATCCTCAATGATGTTTCAATAGTAAACTATTGTAACTTGAGGACTCCTTGTGGGTATAATACTTTTGGACAATGGTGGTGTAAACCCAGTAGCATGTCTAACTATAGCTTTTTCTGGTCAAAGATGCTTCCTTCTGCTTCATTATCTCAGTATAGAAAGATGGCTCAAAATGGTTATGAAAATGAATATTTTGGATCAAGAAACAGTAAAGCGGTTGGTCTGAAAGTGGAGACAAATGACTATTCTTTCCACAGGTCTTGGTAGAGCAGGAACTCAACAGAAAGCAGCAGGCAAAGAAATAATGAATGTGGTAAATGGATAGATGTACCGTCGGAGCTGGTTTTGAAAGCACAGAGGACGGTATATTCAGAAACTGGTAAAGAAGAAATAAAAAATAAATGCCTCAGGAAGAGGAAGTCGTTGATCTGTTGGTTGCTCAAATTTGGTCTACAGCAAGCGCAGCAGAGAGTATAAATTAGCTCAGTTCGCCTCAATATACAATATGCAAAAGAGCTTCATGATAAAATTGGTTATGCAACACAGCCTTAGTTTGACAGCAATTATTTTTAGTACATCACTGACACGTCACAGATCTAGGAAGGTAGGCGGGCAAGACTCTTCTCCATATCTCACAAGTTCACATTTATGGAGAAATGTTTCATTCACAAGGTATTTCATTCCTAAGTGAAATTGCAAAGTTGTGTTTCCTTCCAGTAATGAGAATTTGTTAAATATGTATTTTATGTCTACCTGTAACAGCAAAGTACCAAGCTTCCTTCAGGTAACGAGAATTAGCTCATGGACATATGGAAGCATTACGTTTTCATTTACAGTAAGCAAACATACATCTGATGTATAAAGTGAGAATGAGGGAGCAAGAACCGAATATGGTATAAGTACCTAATGATGGTAAATAACACATCCTACTTGATAAAAAATTGAATATCTAAGGAGTCAGCCTTCTCTATTTGCACTTAAAACTATGATCGAGATAAGAAATTATCGTCTATGATATATATCCACATATACATGAATTCCATACCTAAAATATTTAAAAAGAACATGGTAAGCTGTCAGTGCAGTACTTGCTAGTGAAGATGCTACTATTGCAGCTCAAGATGAATATCGCTTATCCAGACCATACAGCCATCATGAAGGAGACTACACCAGAAGAAGTGTTTAAGATTGACAAATTAATGAGGTAGAAAGATTGTATCACAAACTTTAAGACTGCACAAAATGGGGAGGAAGATAAGATGATACAAAGGATCCTCCCTCTTTCAAGGAGCTTTCCATGAAGTCCCACACCAGTTTTATGTTTAGTGGAGGCTGTGGATCATCTTTTACTACATTATAGTTAGTATTGGGCTTGTAGGCTATGATCTCCATTCTCAGCGTACAACAGGTCAAATACCTTAAAACACCTCTAGTAATAGCAAGAAAATTCTCACCTAGAAAAAAATCCACACTGCTAGGAAAAAGTTAACATTCTGCTCTTATTGTACATGTATTTTTAAAAAATTTAAGAACATCAAAATGCAATAGAATAAATACGAAAGGGGAGATATAATAGAGCAAAATGATTCTTCTGATAAAATGGTTGGGGGAAAAGAAATGCAAGTCATGTTAAACATAAAAGAAATAAGGATATGTGCTATAATACTTAGAGAAGGGGACTATGGTCCAAGACCTTAACATACCCAAACAGAGGAAACACTAAAGGCATAGCTGAGCAGATTGGCACTTAGTGAACAATAAAAATTAAACAGAGAACAGAGCATGTTTGATATGAACAATGATGCAGAGCACAACTCAAAATTAAAACTCAATGAACAATGATGCAGCATGTTTGCTGTTTTTTTTTTTGTAACTGATGACAGCTCAGTAGCATGGAGAAAGAAAAGCCCTACTTAGGGGGGGACACAAACCGGACTTGTTGATAGCGTGCGTGTTTTATAATTCTAAACTCAATGAAAAATGATGCAGCTCATGTTTGATGTTTTTTTTTGTAACTGATGAGAGCTCGGTAGCTTGGAGAAAAAGAAGTCCTACTAAGGGGGAGGACACAAACCTGATGTTGATAGCGTGCACCGTGCGGGTTTTATAATTATCAATTATCACAGAAATTATCTTCTGACTTTACAATTACCCAATGATCAATTAAGTAGTTTTCAAAAACTAAAGAACAAAAAATCGCAACAGGATGAGATGAATTTGAAACATGAGAAATTATAGAGCAAAAAAAACTTTATGAGAAACTGATTGGGGAAAAAATATGTACGTCAAATGAACCCAAAAAAGAAATGCGAGAAAATGCTAAAATACTTAAAAAGGGGGTAACCATCCAAGACCTAACACGTTCAAACAGAGGAAAAACTAAAAGCAGCGGTGAATAGATTACCATTTGGTGAACAAAATTCAAACAGAGAACACATGAAACAGGAATTATATTATGAGCAAAATCTTAATATAGCATAACTGAAAATTCAAAACTCAATGAACAATGATGCAGGTCACGTTTGACGGCTTTCTTATAATTGATGAGAGTAACGCAGCATGGAGTCTATGTGGAGAACACAAACCTGACGTGTGGGAAGCGCGCGCGTTTTATAATTCTCAATGGCTGCCGCCTTGATATCCTGTCTATAGGTGAGAGCTCGACAATCATTGACCCGTCCAAGCAACTGAACAGATATCTTACCAACTCTATGAGGATCATGTACTTGAAAGTCCTTAATATAACCTGATAATGCAGTTAAAATGTAAGCAGACCAATATACTCTATGATTTTAATAGGCTTATTTGATTATACACTCTTTTTGCCTTTTTTGATTGTTGTTACATATTGTTTCATATTGTATCGTATTTTATTGTATCGTACTGTATTGTTTCAACGAATACAAAGTTTTGCATAGATTGTACTGTTTTCCTTCGTTATATAACGTCACACGTCAATAATTTGAATAGTATACCTACAAGAAAAGTAGGGTACGATGTAGAGTTACTATAAGAAGGTAGGATAAATGATAAAATAAGATTATTAAATAATAAGTAAAGACACAGACAAAATGAAACCAAAAAAGATAAGGTAAGTACGCAATCACACCAAATCCGTCGTTACACAAACGGGAACTTTTATAGTTACTGACGTACGGATTAAACGAACCAATACAATGAAATTTAAGTAATAGTCAAAACAAACATTATACTTAAACCAACAACACCATGCAATACATAACAAACATCCAAACGAGCTATAATAAACATGATTTCTGTCAGATCGGATGAAGGATCTTAAATAGGAACACAATGGCGGCTCCTAGAATGATGAATAACACATTAAAATACAGATTCAGCCTCTTGTTTACAGTAAACATTCAAAACCAAATAAATCTAAACATACGAATTCTAGATTGAAACTGAATTGAAGATTTTAGAGCTGAAAAATTAGGTAATAACCTCGATATTTCATGATTTGAAGGAAATTAGCAATGACATTGGAGACAGGTTGTAGCTCAGCAGAAGCAAATCCTCTCTTTTCTGCATTTACTATTGTCCTCAACGCGTCGTTCAATATTCTCCTTCCCATTTCGACAGTAAAATCCCCTTTCCAATTCCTAAAACCCTAGCACTAAATCTTCATTCGGTAAGACCCGAAACATTACTGAGAGAAATTGATTGGGCCGCAATGGAAAATGGGCCAGGCTATAAAATTACTGGATCGCTCATTTTCTCTAAATGGTCCTGTGACGCTGTAAAATAAAAGTCAGTTTTATAAAAATAATTACATTTACATCGCCTATTAAATAAATATCAATTAAAGCATATATATGGTAAAAATTTACACGCACTCGGTGTATACATCAAATTAATACATGCATGTAATGTGTTTGAATTTAGAGTTCATGTTACTTAATTATGATTAATTAAAATGTATTTGAATTTAGAGTTCATATTACTTAATCATGATTAATTAAAATGTATTCTACTTAATTTAGTTACTTAACCAGGGTAAAGAAAAGTAGTTTGGTGTATACATCGAGGGCGGGTAAATTTTTACCTATACAGTATAACCTCGATAAATTAATATTGTTGGGACCGTCAAATTTTATTAATTTAGCGAGGTATTAATTAATCGTATAAATTAATAATTATTAATTTATAAATTATATACTTTTTGGGTCCATATTATGAATGTACCTAGGTGTACGTGAAAACTAATTTCTACATTGACTATTAATTATGCATACTTAACCAAATTCATGTATTTTTGCTGATACATTTTCAATATTCTATGTATATCTTAATAAAATATATAATCTACTTAATTATTAATGTAGTTACATGTGTACCTACATTCATTAAAATGTATAAATACACTCTATTATTAATGTAGTTACACGTACATACATTAACTAAGTTACTATATAAATAGATGTATTATGCAAGTCTTCAAATCAAAAAACAAAAAAAAATGGCTTCTCATCTCAAAGGTGTTAAAAAATCAACCATGACTAATGGTATACGTAGAGAACTGTGTGAGTATAAACAACAAAATCTAGCATGCACTCAAAAACAATTGCAACAATGGGTGTTAGAGAAGTTTAATTTGCAAGTGAGTCAAGCCACAATATCAAACACGATCAAGAGGTCAGCAGAGTATCTATCAGCAACCGACATTCCAAAAGATGAGGCTAAAAGACATAAAGCTGCCAAATTTCTAGAATTAGAGAAGGCTCTGTTCGAGTGGTTTATTCATTACCAAGAGTGTGTTAATATGAATGGGGAACTAATTGTAACGAAGGGAAAAGAGCTTCTAAAAAAGATGTATCCCATCGATACACCTGATTTTTATTTTTCTCAAGGCTGGCTAGAGCGTTTCAAATCAAGACACGGTATCAAGCAATATCATCGTTTTGGAGAAAGTGGATCAGTTAATATGGAGGCCATGGAGAGCAATTTACAATCCATCAGAGAGAAACTTGATCAGTTTGCTAAGAAAGATGTTTTCAATATGGATGAAACTGGATTGTTCTTTAGGCTACAACCAGATCATTCTCTTGCAACGAAGCAACTTGAAGGTAAGAAACAAGATAAAGAAAGACTTACAGTTGTTATTTGTTGTAATGAGGATGGTTCTGAGAAAATTCCTTTATGGATCATTGGGAAGTATTTAAAACCACGTTGTTTCAAGAATGTGAATTTGGGAAGCATGGATTGTGAATATCGAGCCAATAAAAGAGCATGGATGACTGGGATTCTATTCCAAGAATATGTTCAACAACTTGATGCAAAAATGGACGGAAGGAAAATTCTTTTAATTGTTGATAATTGTCCTGCTCATCCAAAAAATGTCGAAGGTTTGAGAAATGTTGAATTATTTTTTTTACCACCTAACACAACATCAAAGATTCAGCCTTGTGATGCAGGGATCATAAGAGCTTTTAAGATGCATTATCGTAGGCGATTTTATCGAAATCTTTTGGAGGGTTATGAAATTGGGATCTCAAATCCAGAAAAGATTAATGTTTTAGATGCAATGAATCTTGCAATCTCGACATGGAAAATGGATGTCAACTCAAGTACAATTGCAAATTGTTTTAAGCATTGTAAACTTAGGTTGTTAGATGATGAATCCTCGGAAAATCAAGAATAGTTGAATAATGATGGCTTACAACAATTGCAGAATCTAATCAATGGATTGAAGTATCGAAATGCAATGAATGCTGAAGATGTTTTGAATTATCCGGGAGAAAATGATACGAGTTTTGAGCTACCTACGGATGAACAAATAATTGAGAGTGTTATGGAAACACATAAAGAAGATGAAGTGGAAGATGATAGTGTGGAATTAGAACAAGTTTCGCGCAAAGATGCTCTGAAAGCAACAATCACCTTACATCACTTCCTTTTGCAATATGACAAGACTACAACTGATATTCTTAATGCAGTAAGAAGGGTTAGAGATGAGATTCAAGGTGATATTGATTTCAAGAAGAAACAAACAACATTAGATTCATATTTTCAGAAACCTGTTTAGTTTACTTATGTATTATGTATGAAATATTTTGATACAGATGAATTATTAATTTATATATCAAATGGGACCTATATAAATTGTTTTTTTTGTATTATCTTATAAATTTAGCGAATTATTAATTTACCACGTTGATCCCGACTCGAGATCGAAGAAAATTATTATTTTAGCGAGGTTATTAATTTATCGAGTATTAATTTATCGAGGTTATACTGTATATAGTATTTACTGTAATAGCAGTTTTATATAACTACTCGTGCGTGAAACATGAAACAAACACAACTCTAACGTGTGTTTAATGTTCCTATTTATTAGGTGAGTGTTTCGATCTTCCAACTTAGAAGTTATAGTTAATTTTTTGCTCTTCTTTTTAATTTAACATTTAATTTGTGCTTATCCTTGATACAATTTTCATTCATATACTTGGTATAAATTATGATTTAAACTACGAGTTTTGGACCGAAATAAGTCATTTTTTGAATCAATTCACGAAAGTAATTTATTTTTTGAAAATTTTACAAAACTAGTATAAACGTTGTTCCCAATAACGTTTTATGTTTTAAAAAGGTTAACGGCTCAAACGAAATTGGCGTTAGACGTTAGAATATAAAACGTTACTCACAGTAACGTTTTGACATAAAACGTTACTCTCGGTAACGTTTTAGACATAAGACGTTACCGCCAGTAACGTTTCTCTGTAGCTCTGCCACCCAAGAATCTCTGTACAAATCTGACATTAAATACGTTATCACCAATAACGTTTTAGCTGTAAAACGTTACTCCGAATAACGATTCTATCAAATCAACCCAACAACTTTTTTGACCGAAATTTTGCCTTGAAATCGTAATCACTAGTCACATTTTTAGTTAAAAACGTTACTGTGAGTAACGTTTCTAGCGAATCAAATCACAGACCTGCAAAGTTTTAGGACAACAGATTATATAAGTGACGGTATGTATAGAATGTTCAAACACATTTTTACAATTCTAACCAAAGCTTTTGCTTATGTGCTTTATTCTAGAAACGACATTTACAAAGTTTTAATAGGTATGTCTAGCCAATATTTTGTAATGCATTAAAATTATTTTGATGTTTTAATAATTATAATACATATCTTATTTTTGTGTATAGCAGAAAAATGACTAATTTTGAAGAAAATGTGATGGTTGCTTTGTATTGGGGTGGTGAAATAATTTCTGAAATGAGCGGATTTAGATACAACGAAGGTGCTAGAATGATTGTTAGCATGTCTATTTCAACTAGCTACGTTGAACTAGTTGCAATGTTGCATGAAAAAATGAGGACAAACAGTGAAAATATTCAAACGGATATTTCTGAAAAATATTCATGCTCATTTCAAGGTAACATTACAAGGTTTATTGAATTTAAAATAGAGAATGACCAGTCTTTGCTACAATTTCTTGTCATTCCTCAAAAAATTTCGAATAAAATTGATATAAATCTTTTGGAGATGTATGTAAAGACTAGACCAACAAATCATGATAATCTATTTCAAATGAATGGTCAGCATGGTTATCATATGAATTTATTAGCTCAAAATTATGGATTTGCCATGCTCAGTCATCCTCATTTTGCATAAACTGCAACCCCTAGTATCCATCAATCACTTGATGCAAGCCCTAACGAATATGAGTATCAATCATATGATGAAGGATTAAGTAGTCAAGGACACATTGAAAGTGGCCACAGACAATATGAGATCAGGTGGGTGATCTTTACTTTTTTTGAAACTATAAGAAATCTTATGCATCACTACTTCACTAATTCATTATTTTTTTTTTCGCAGAGAAGATGAGGATAACTTTGATTTGTGTAATGATGCACATGCTCAAATTTGTGATGAAAGTTCGGAGGAAGATGAACCTTCAGAAGATGATGGAGAAAGTGAAACCTTAGAAAGTGAATCTGATGAAGATACCAATGATAGTGAAGATTTACCTCAAAATGATATTGGTGTAAATCTTCATAATCAATTTGGTCAAAGTGTGTCTGAAATGCAAAATCATGATATACCATACTTTACAACATTAGAGAATGAAGAAGATATTTTTATCTCTACCCGTGAATCTGAGATGAATTGTTGTTCTGTTTGGTCTGACGATGGCAAAAAAGATTTAAAAAAAGGAATGTGTTTTAGCAGCAAAGATAGATTGAAACGGGCTGTGACAATTTGGAGTTTGCGCAAAAATAAAGAATTCATAGTTGTAACATCAAGCAAGAAACTATGGATTGTCAGATGCAGGTTTCACGAATCATTAGGTTGTCGATGGTTTCTTCGAGGCCAAAAGGTTGGAGGTAGCCTTTGGAAGATAGAAAAGTATTTTGATAATCATAGATGTGAGACTGAAGGGCTTACTACAGGTCACGCTAACCTAGATACCAATTTAATTGCATCTTTGTTTCTAAATCAAATACGTAAAAATCCCAAATTGTTGGTAGTAGATGTCATTTCTAAGGTTCATGAGATATTTGGTCATCAAGTAACATATAGGAAAGCGTGGCTTGGACGTCAACGAACATTTAAATTGGTGTATGGTGATTTTCAGAAATCATTTAGTGAGCTTCCTAATTTTTTTGCAGCTTTTCAACACTTTAACCATGGAACAATTGTAGAATGGAAACACGAAGAGTCAATGAGTTCGTTAGAGGTAAAAACGTTTAAATTTATATTTTGGGCTTTCAAGCCATGCATTGATGGATTCCGAACTTGTCGTCCAGTTATTTCAGTAGATGGAACCCATTTGTATGGTAAATATGAGATAAAATTATTAATTGCTGTTGGAATTGATGGAAATGATAACATTCTTCCTCTAGCATTTACTATTGTTGACAGGGAATCGAAAGAGGCATGGAAATGGTTTTTTAGAAAACTAAGCGCACATGTAATAAAGGATAGAGAAGATGTATGTATTATCTCTGATAGGGCAAAAGGAATCTTAGCTAGTTTATCGGAGTTGTGGCAATTCCAGGAGCCTCGGACCTTTCATCGATTTTGCGTAAGACATCTTAAGAGTAACTTTCAATCTTATTTTCCAAACAGGAATCTTAGTGATCTGATGTGGAATGCTGCATCGGCTCATCAAGTAAGGAAGTTCGAAGCTTTGATGTGGGAAATTAGGGAAGAAAATGAAGAAGCATATGAATATCTCATGCAATTTCCATTGGACAAATGGACGATTAGCCATGATGATGGAAAAAGATGGGGAGTGTTGACAACAAATCTTTCAGAGTCTTTCAACGGTCTTCTAAAGAAAGCTCGAGGATTGCCTGTCACTGCCATGGTGAGACTTTCATGGGAGCAAACAGTTGAACGGTATACCCGTAGATATCAAACAACGCACCAACTTGTAGAGCAAAAGGAATTATGGACAAGCAGGTTCAAAGTAAAGTGGGAGAAGAACTACGAAAGTTCAAAAAGACACTTTGTTTTTTATTGGAATATATCCACTGGGATATTTGAGGTTAGATCTATTCAAGTTGATGGTACTGGTGGTAATCCTCATCGTGTTTCACTAAATGATAAAAAATGTGATTGTGGAAAATGGGCTAATTTACACTTTCTGTGTTCACATGTCATGAAGGTTACTGAAAGAATGGGAGGGCTAGCTAGAAATTTTTTTAGCGAGCATTTCACAACAGAGAATTATGTTGCTACATATTCTGGGTCATTCTCACCGGTTGGGCACAAGGCATATTGGCCATCTCCAAGTTTTATAATCAGAAGTAATGAATTCTATCATTGTCCTAATCGATAAAGGACAACTAGAGTACCTAATGAGATGGATCGTGGTCCTGCAGTATATGGGAGAGCTTGCGGGTTGTGTAGACAGACTGGACATGATAGGCGTCGATGTCCAACTCGTAATCAAACTTAAGTGGGTACTCTTAAAAAATTTAACCGTTTTAAGTCTAATGAATTCTGTTTTGTGGATTATTTCTAAGTCAAATAATTGTTTCATGAATTAATTGAGTGTAACTGTAACACCCCGTATTCAAGTACGTGTATTGGCGTATTCAAGTACGTGTATTGGTCTTATTTATATGGAATTAATTTTTATTTTTTTATTTATACCGGAATTTTCCCGTGGATGGTTCCATGCGAAGGTTATTGAATAAGCTTTCCAACGATATAAAGATTTCCAAAAATAGATAGGTTTCGGATATAATCGAGCACGTTCGAAACTATAAAACGGTGGTCGGGATATTTGGGGACTGTTTTGATAGGCTGAAGTAGATCGACCATAACGTTTTACTCCAATATCCAAATTGAATGAAACCACCTTCATTAGAAAGAGAACTCTCAGATATTTCCGTTTATATATAGTAGCTCACCCAGATCATTATGTACAAGGAGTTATGATCATTTGAAGTTGACCCAAAAATTTGCTTTTGATAGGCTGAGCTAGATTGACCATAACTTTTTGCTCCGATAGATAAATTGGATGAAACAAAGTTCATTGGAAAGAGGACTTGAAGAGATTTCCGTTGATATATAGTAGATCACCCAGATAATTATGTACAAGGAGTTATGATTGTTTAAAGTTAGAGCAAAAATACGCCTGGCCTCAGTACTTTTTCCTGCACATTTTATTGTTCACAGTTCGATCGGAATGGTCGTAACTCATCGCTCGAGTGTCCGTTTTGGGTGATCCACATATAGTTGGAAATCTTATTCGATGCTCTACGAAATGGTGGGTCGAAATCCAAGAAATGACACACAGAAAAATTATAAATCATTCTCGAAGATAGGATCCCTACACGTTTACGCACAAAATTTCAACGAGAAAATTTTCTGGGGTATTACATTGAGTAGAAATCTTGTACCAACATTCCATGGGCTAATATTCACAGCAGCTGGATTTCAATTAACACCATATAAATTTAAAATTCAAAAAAGGAAACTATTTTATTTTTTTTAAAAAAAGAGCAAATTGTAACGAAGTTTATGTTTCTATAATTATTACTATTAATAAAAAGAACATGAAAGCTAGTGGTTATGATGTCAAGTAATTTTCAAGGAATAAGGCAGTGTATAAAAGTAAGGAAACACTTAACTAAAGTTCCACAAGATCCATGCAGCTATCTATAAAATGAAGATCTCGTTTTTATCAAATATAAATGAGAAACTTTTAACCCCCAAATATGAAATGGATTGAATTGAATATTGGGTTGGGTCATGACCCGCCCAAATTTATTTCAGGTTGAAACGGGTTGGGTTGAGACGGGTAAAATATCGGGTTGGGTCTTGAGCCGCCCAGTAATTGTTATAATGAATTTTTTGGTTTGGATCCAGGATAACAAGGCAAAGGAGCTTAATTAATGCTTTTGATCTCCTTGATAGCCACACAACTCATTGGATGTTAATGCTAAGCAATTGTATATATACAATGAGGTCATACTCATCCTATCACACAGTTCCCATGTTAATAAATCGAACTTAATATGCATACAATAATTCTTTTGTGGCTACAGCTTAGCATGAGTCTTAAGTCATAACTCAAGTCTCAAATGTTTATGATGCTGCTTCTCAGCGTTAATAAGATGTACAACATTCCAAAAACTTTCAACTCGAAAAACATACAACTAGTAGTAGGAATCGTAGTATCAAATACATCATAACAGTTAATCCACACCGTTCCAGCTCTCAGTCCTCGAGTCAAGCCAACACCTTCAATAATGTAGCAGCATTGAAACAATGGGTTGGATCATCTACGAAGAACGTCTCCTGCAGACTGTCCTAAACTGAAATGCAGAGAAACATAATTCAGTTATATCACCTTATGAACGACTAACGAGTTAATATAACTTCCTGTGAATTTCCATAGTAGAACCTTGTGTCTACAGCAACAACAGTTCTACAGCAGTGTAATAACAACCAGGCAGTAATACAACAACGAGGAAGAAGAGTATGATACACTGCCATCAGTGTTTGGTTGTTGGCAACGCAAAGGCCTAAAGAACAGTGTCAAAACTAGAAAAGAACCAAGAATGCCTATTCCCATTTGTAGATAAGACTTCAACTGCCAATCTCAAAATGAAAAAGAGAGAAACAAAACCTTCCAACAACTCCAAAATCTCCCCTTTTTCAGAACTTTACCAATATTTTTTACTCAAAAAGTTGTTCTACCTTCCAACAATCAGCAAAACAGACACTTTTAACACAACCCCACAAAGCCAAAAGTTCAATAAGAGTACACCATTGGCTAAAAATGAATAAAAATCAAATCTTTCTATGAAAATGAGAAATATAAGACTTCAACTGTAAATCAGCAAGAATCAACAAACCAATCACTTTCAGCAAAAGTACTGTGCACAAACCAGTACCACTGGGAGCCATTGCCTGTGATCTTTTCTGGAAACTCTCTTCACACAGTTGAGTCTCATTCTAACATCACCTATCCAGGTTTCACTATATACAACTTTCTACCAGCAATACATATATAATAAAGATGTTCCTAGTAAGCAATTTTTAGCACCTATTGCAACCAACCACAAATATATGGCACTATGGCAGATTCTCAGAGACAACAAGAGAAACGAAACAGTGTCACAGGAAGAAAGAATTGAGCATATTCCTGCACACATTCACCCGCAAATGTCTGCTGCTAGTTTTTTACTTAAAACAAGATACTAACAGGAAAAAAAAAAGAAAGGAAAGAGTCAGATGCAATGACAGCTCAAAGACAATCTAAACCTTAAAAAGGACAATGAAAAGTGAACTAACAACTCACATACACCACAGCTCAAGATTAGTTTATGCAGCTAAACCAAATCGCGTACACCACCAAAGAATAGAAACCAAAAACCTTAAAAAGGACAACAAATGCTATAAAAAAAGATACTAACAACTTTCCAACAACTAAGCACAATGAAAAGTAAACTTAAAACAAGAAAGTAAAATAACTTATAGAGAGAACAGGTATTCATGTATTACCAAGTTATGACTAGACCGCGTTCAAGGGAATGGAAGAAGGAAGAGTCTAACATAACTCCATTACTCTTTGCCTTTTTTTGTTTTGCTTTTTTTCTGTTTGACTTTTTCTTTTCGGTGTGCTGGTAAGCATAGTGACTCCCTGTCAAGCAAAGGTCGATTTTCAACTGTTCAGCTAAAAAAATGCAGTTAAGTTGAAAAAAAATAACATAATCACGAAAAAATACCAGTCCCACCAAGCCTAGCAATAATTGTACGCTTCTCTTTCTTTGATAGTTCATCATGCTGAATAGTCGTATCACAACCTTTACTTTCATCCTCCGGATCATTACCGTTCACTTCATTGTTGGCATCATCCAACTCATTATCTTTCATCTCAGTGTTCAAGTGTAACACCCCGTATTCAAGTACATGTATTGGCGTATTCAAGTACGTGTATTGGTCTTATTTATATGGAATTAATTTTTTTATTTTATTTATACCGGAATTTGCCCGTCGATGGTTCCATACGAAGTTTATTGAATAAGCTTTCCAACGATATAAAGATTTCCAAAAACGGATAAGTTTTGGATATAATCGAGCACGTTCAAAACTATAAAACGGTGGTCGGGATATGGTGAATAGTAAATGTGCAGGAAAATTTCCTGCACACAAACTACTGAGGCCTGTCAGTTTTTTTGGGTCAAGTTTGAACGATCATAACTCCCTTAATATAATGAACTGAGAGATCTACAACCTATCAAAAGAAAGATTTTTGAGTTTTCTTTCCAATGCAATTGGTTTCATCCAAATCCAACGACTGAGTAAGGAGTTATACTCGTTTTACTTCAGCCTCTTAAAACAGATTTTTAGGGTCAACTTCAAATGATCATAACTCCTTGTACAGGACGAACTGGGTGGCCTACTATATATTAAATGAAAGCCCTTTGAATTATCTTTCCAACGATACCAATTTCACCCAAATCCGATATCGGAGCAAAGAGTTATGGTCGATCTACTTTAGCTTGTCAAAACAGTCCACCAGAGGACAGATTTGACATTATTTAAATTTTAAAGGCACTTTGGTCATTTCCTATGATATTATGGACGGGAATATGTGTATATATACATGTATATGAGTTCAAAAACTCATCTTCATCATCAATCATAGAAAAGAACAAACCCTAGCCAAATTTGACCTTCAAATTATCTTGTGATTCAACCGTAGAAAATCCAAATTGATTCCGTAGTTGTGTTCACCGTCTCGAGGGCTTCGAGAAGCACCCCTTATTTGTGCCAACAGGACTTCGAAATCAAAAGGGCCATTTTATGGTAAGGATGTAAATTATGTTGGTGTTATTCATATGGATATGTATATATATGCATGTAAGCATAAGAAGTGTGTTATTTGATTGTTGTTGAAAGATGATTGGGAATGATGTTGGATTATTCTTGTGCATGGTTGGATTATGTTGAATTGTGAAGGGATTTGGTGTGATGATGTGGTATTGAAATGATGATTATATATATATATATATATATATATATATATATATATACACATAAACCTATTGTTCAAGTTGGTTTTTAGAATGCTATGCAAATATTGGTTGTATGGAATTATGGAAGAGAATTGTGGTGTTGGGTTGCTAATACTAGATGCCAAACATTTCATTGTAGATAAGTGATTTATAAAGGCGGGAAGTTGTGTTGAATTGGTATCCGAATCTACGACGAGGTATGTAAAGCATACTCTAACGATGTTCTTTGGCATGAAAACACCAATGTTCCATCAAGTAAGATTCCGAGGTTGTCCAAGAACATGTATTGTTCTACATTACCAACGAAGTTGTTTCCATTCTATAAAGTGTCAAAATATTTCATTGATATACCAAAAGGCTCCTATTTCATTGTTGTGATATTGATGATTCTGAAACACATTATTGATGTACCAATGGGTCTTTATTACGTCGTTATTGTATAGAAGGTCTATTACTTGGTTCTTATTGATGTATCGTTGTTTCAAAGTATCAAAAATGTGGTGGCGACCGAAATAACAATCTCAAAGATTAATTGAACTAAGTGATGAAAGTTCTCTCTTATCGGGTGGTATCCCAGGGGCATAAGCCTAGCATGGGTCGATCCCTATTTACGTGTTTATGGGTGGTATCCCAGGGGCATAAGCCTAGCATAGGTCGATCCCAGTTGATATGTACTGGGGGCAGCCTAATGGTCACAGTACAGTACAGTAATGATTACAAAGATGTTAAGAACGAAGGTAAAGTGATTGAATAAATTCAATGTACAGGTTGTCACAAGTTCTAGTAAGTGTGGTCCACTCCTATTACGATTTATTCACTTGTTTCTGATTTCTATTGAGCTCCTATATCATATGTGATTATCTACAGCTTTACATACTCAGTACATATTTCGTACTGACGTCCCCACGGGGACCTGCATTTCATGCTGCAGGCACAGGTACCTCAGCTCATACACCGCACAAGTAGGAGCCAGGTCATACAATTATTGTTGGTGAGCTCCAGTTTGCTTCGGAGCTTTCCGAGTTGGTTCCTTATGTTTTGTTATTGTACAGGAGTCATGTGTGGGCGGGGGTTTGTCCCGACCCTAGTTATGTCATGTATATCCTAGAGGCTTTGTAGACATAAGGAAGGGTAAAGTCATGGAAGTTTATATAGTGAAGTTATATCTGTATATGTGGTGGCCCCGACGGCCAAGTATTATATATATATATATATATATATATATATATATATATATATATATTTGTGCGTGTTGTGCTGATACAGGTAATTAGATCCTTCTATATGCAACGAAGTGCTGTCCAAATTTTTGGTGACATGTAAGGAAAAGTACAGGTATTTGAACGGGTTCTCCCGGGCCTTCTCGGCTTCGGGTGCCAGTCCGGCCCGATGGGATTTTGGGGCGTGACATCAAGTTCTCCAAATTATTAGTGGCATCGGGGATATCAATAGACATTGGCACAGGCGATGAGGTGAAGTTTGGGGCATTCTCAAAATGTTGAGGCTGATAACTACCAAATATATTATCAAGTGATGAAAGACTTAGATACCTTGATATTTGTGGAGTCTGTGGAGTCATGTATGGCACAATCTCTGTATGTTGATATATTATACCTGATGCCTGAGTGAATTCCTGAGTACAACCCATTGAAGTGGAACCAAAATCATGATTAGTTGTTGCTTGATCATCTTCTGAACTTATTTGTGCATTTTGCGTTGCTTCATCCATTTCATTCATTTCAACAGGCACTTGGTCTCTCGCAATAGCACGTTCTCTTCTTCCAGCAACACCACCTTTTCCTCGCCTACGAATAGGGGGACATAACTAATCAGGTTGCACCTCATCTCTTCTATAATCGGCTGATACATGAATCCAGTCGGCCTCGTGGACATATCTCAAACAATCAGAACTTTGATCCCGCACCATCTTTCTAAACATGTATAAGTCCTCATACGATGGCGTATCTCTAAGTGATTTAGCTTTATCAACCATTGAATGAATATGACGCGCCTATGAATTAAAGTAAAAATCATTTAACTGTATAAGCATTAAAAAGATTCAAGAAAAGCTAAGTTCCTACTTTGGAGGTTCTGATTATTATTAACACATATTAGATAAAGAAAAATCAGACAAGCAAAGTTCTACTTACCATTGTTTCATATGCAGTTGAATTAGGCACATAACCTTGTTGGCATTGAGGACGGGGATTAGGATTACCAATGAGAAGACGAGTAATACGTCTGAACCAAAAAAGGTAGGGGTCGTCATCCCAAAGTGGCCCATGATTGACTGGTGCATTACAAATATATTGTTTTCGCTCGTTCCAAAAAGGTAACCATTGTGCATGTTCTAACTCCCAGTTTGTATTTGGCCTTCCCCGACGATCATGACGAAAGTGGGTGGAATCAAATAGAAATGGAGTTGGAATCACCTGTTGCAATCCAAATTGCCTTATTATTCTATCAGGCAAGTGAACCTCTACCACATCCCAACAGAAGATTGGAACTCTAACACGCCACATGTCTCGTCCAGCGCGACAATAGTCAAGAAGACTCTCAATTAAATCATCAGTATATGGTTCCCAGATAAACTACATGAAAAAGGAAAAAACAAATGAGTCTATATTTACAATTTATGTAAAATCAAAGATAAAAAATTATACACAATCTACCTGATCTTCTGTCATAGAGTCAAGTGCATCCCTATAAACTTTCAGCACATGCTTAGTAGTGTTAGTCCAACTAAAGTGTGCAAACCATCTAGTAGCATGTGGACCCCTACGCAAATCAGTAGAAAAAATATCTCTTGTACCTCTTTTTCCTACTATCTGTGGCCTAAGGACAGTGATCCTCTCCCATGCCCAAACCTGATACACACACATACACACACACACATATATATATATATATAAACTAAAAGAAATATCAATAAATAATTTATACAATTATTAGAATTATTAGATATACCTGAAGTAGTGGTAGAAATTCGGCTATCTCATTTTGGATACTCTGTGAGGCTTTACAAAGAAAACGATACAAGTACGCTAAGGTTGCACTACCCCAACTATAAGACCCAATTGCATTGACGTCCTCAAGCATAGGCAGGTACATAAGCTTCAAATAAGAACCAGATGTATCTGTCATCATCGTAGCCGCAATCATCCAGAACATGTAACACCTAGCCTTCTGATTGACTATTTCTTGAGTTGCCATGTCTGACAATTGTGGCTCACTTAGCATGTGCGCTTTAAGTGCAGAGACCTTGAGGAAACTACTGCTAAAGTCCCGGAGAGATGGAACAAAACTTAATAATCTTTGACAAATGTTTTGCGAATCACCAATAGTTCTCGTCGTCTCAATACCAAGTACCGGAGCACCATTCACGGGTAATCCATACAACACCTCGATATCTTGCAAGGTGATAGTTGCTTCACCTGTTCTAAAGTGGAAAGTATGTGTTTCAGGACGCCAACGCTCAACTAATGAAGTGATCAAACTACGATCGATAGCAGGCCAATTACATCTATAAACACCATACAATCCAGATAATTTAATCACTTCTAAAACTCATGGATGGATAGGATATTTTTCTACGAGCTTCCAAAAACTTCCATCACTCTTTCTCTTATTAAGAATCATATCAGCACTTCCATCCCATATATCCCGTGACCTATGAGTAGGTTGTTGAGTTAATAAAGACGGTTCAAGTGGCCCAGGATCCAGCTTGTATGAACTACTACCAGCCATATAAAAGTACCTATACATAAGTGAATATGTTCATTATAATGAACATATTAATCAGCCATAAAAAGGAAAAAATTGTTCTCTTAAGTATGAGCAAAGTCTACAAATATCCTTTCTCCTTTAAAAAATATCCCAAAATTGAAAAGAATTTAAATCCGTTTGTTCCGAAATCATAATTTAGAGCATAGTTGAGTAAAATTTGAGAAATACAAAAGTTTAAAATAGAGAGTCAAGTTGAGTCTAGAAAAATAGAGAGTAGATTCGTACCAAAAACACCCTTTCTATGACGTTGAGCCTAGGCTTCCGCAATCCGAAACACAGCTGAACCAACAATTACTTAGATGATGGAGTAGCCAGAGGCGTCGAAAGAGACGAGATGGAGTAGCTAGGGGCGTCGAAAGACACAACAAATTTTTCTTCTTCTTCGAATTAGGGCAGTGGTAAAGAGACGAGAGAATTTTCTTTTCTTTTCAAAATTAGGGCAATGGTTTCCCCTAAAATAATTAGGCGTTTGATTTTTATTTGGTTGTAAAACGTTACTTATAGTAACGAATTACTTATAACACGTTATTATAAGTAACGTTTTATGGTCCGTTAAAAGTCAAACACCGTCAGTTTTTACTCTTGCATTTTTTAATAAAATAATAAAGTAATACGTTACTGGGAAGTACGTTTATACTAGTTTTGTAAAAATTTGAAAAAACATATTATTTTGGTGAATTGGTTCAAAAAATGGCTTATTTTGGTCAAAAATTCTTTAAACTACTTGGTATAAACATAATATGACCCAGTATATTCAACTATTTTACATTGCCATATACTTTATACTTTCAAGTAGTTCATATCGGTGTATAATTAATACATACAAGTAGTATTTAAAGTATCAGTAGTGGAGTAGTTTTAAGTGTTGAGAAAGAGAAGTATTTAATGCAGTGCTAGTAGCTAGATTGGTTGAAACAATCATTGGAGTCTGTGTGTCTATATGTATTAAAGATCAGGGGGAGGTAAAAGATTTGGAGGAAGATTATATTGTGAGATTTTTGCATGTAACCCGCGAAAGGGACAATGCAAGTGTCCTGACAACTGCCACTGGTGTAAATTTAGGTTGTTGTCCGCGTATGTGTGTTGCACAGAGATGTCAGTGGAAATAGGACACTCGTTTACGGAAATAGAGTATCAAATTTCAAAAAACGCAGCACTAATGATATTTCCAGAAAACGAGGAGAAGAAGTATATCCATCTTTGCCCAGTCACTCTTCTGAAGAGCTCCTTAATTCGATCAACGCTGCATTAGCCAAATATGCAGTAGTAGTGATGACTCCAACACTGCGTTGTAGTCAGTTCTCTGCTTCTGAAAGCTCTCAATCCTCTTTAAACCCTTTTTCTCCAATGAATCAAGCAACTTATTGTTTTATCGTGTGGAGTACTAGGGGAGTTAACAACGACAATTTCAAGATGAATTTCAGGGTTCTCATAAATTCTCACAACCCTTGCTTTGTTGCTCTTTTACAGACTAAGCTGAGTAACCATCTGGGTCTTATGTATGATTTTGGTTTTGATGACTACTGGGAAGTTCTGCTCGGGTGGGATTGTCCTCCTCTGGCACACTTCACTTCTTTTGTCAGTATTACTCGTAAGCGTCAGACGTCTCGGGTGGGATTGTCCTCCTCTGGCACACTTCACTTCTTTTGTCAGTATTACTCGTAAGCGTCAGACGTCTCGGGTGGGATTGTCCTCCTCTGGCACACTTCTTTTGTCAGTATTACTCGTAAGTGTCAGACGTCTCGGGTGGGATTGTCCTCCTCTGGCACACTTCTTTTGTCAGTATTACTCGTAAGCGTCAGACGTCTCGGGTGGGATTGTCCTCCTCTGGCACACTTCTTTTGTCAGTATTACTCGTAAGCGTCAGACGTCTCAGGAATTACATGCAATGATTAAGGTACTGCCTGATAGCCCTCCTTGGTAGTTTTCTACTATTTATGCTAGTACTGATTACTTAAACTTTTGTGGGATAATCTTAGTACTTACGCTCATTCCATTTCTGGCCCTTGGTTAGTTGCTGGAGATTTTAATGAAGTGCTTACTCATCATGATAAAGGGGGGGCAGATCTATTAACAGCAACCGTTCCTCTAATTTTTGGCGTTGTATTAACTCTTGTAATCTTCTAGACTTGGGTTATAAGGGTTGTAAATATACTTGGTCTAACCATACCTTTAGAAGGAATAATTCTAAAGGTCTCATTCTAGAAAGACTTGATAGAGCTTTTGTTAATAACGACTGGCTTATCAACTGGCCAAATGCTACGGTCTCCCATCTTCCTAAGACCTATTCGGACCATAATCCCCTTCTCATTTCCCTTTCCAATAATTTTGTCCGTGGTAGCCCTAAACCTTTCAGGCTAGAAAAATATTGGATGGATCACCCTGATTTCAGTAAGATTGTGAACCATAGTTGGTCTGGTAATGATTTTCTCCAAGCAACTTCTACTTTCCAGAGCTCTGTTATTGATTGGAGCTAAACAACTTTTGGTAACATTTTTCGTCAGAAGAATCGAATCCTTGCACGTCTGACGGAATTCAAAACTCCCCCTCTTACCCATCTAGTGTTTTCCTCCGGACGTTGGAACGGGATCTTAAGGCTGATTTTAATCATATTCTTAAGTCCGAAGCAGACTATTGGAAATTACGCTCTCGCATAAATTGGCTTAATAACGGAGATGCTAATACCAAGTTTTTTCACCTCTCGGTTATCAATAGAAGACGGAAAAATAAAATTGTTTATTTCAAAGACAACAATGATAATTGGATTACTCATCCGGCTGAAATACACCAACATGTGTTCCTAGCTTTACTACTATAGTCATTGTGTTGAGAATAAAGAAAAAGTGTTAAGACAAGATACAAGTGTTTAGATATTTCTTTTGTTGTTTTATTAATTAGCTTTGTGTTTTTATTATTTAGCTTCTTGCACAAGATACATGTGTTTTTATTATTTAGCTTCTTGCACAAGATACATGTGTTTTTATTATTTAGCTTCTTGCATAAGATACATGTATATATATACATTGGTTCACACATAATAAAGATCATCAAGAAAATTTTCCAAAGTTGGTTCTAACTTTTCTACATGGTATCAAAGCAATAATTTTCAGATCAGATCAGATTCAACATCAACTTTCTCCTTTCTCAATCTCAAACATGGCGGAGCAAATAGCTACTGCTTCAATGACTACTACTGCTAGCACCCTCACCATGGATCCAAATCATCCTAATCATCTTCATGCTTCTGATAACCCTAGTATGACACTAGTAAATACACCCTTTGATGGCAAGGGATATCCGGGTTGGAAGAGGTCAGTCCTAATTGCTCTGTCAGCAAAGAACAAATTGGGATTCATCACGGGTTCCCACCCATGCCCAGTATCGGATTCAACAGATTTTCAAGCATGGAACAGGTGTAATGACATGGTCACATCCTGAATCTTGAATTCACTCTCTAAAGACATAGCTGACAGTGTAATTTATTCCAAAACTGTACAAGAGCTTTGAACCAACCTTGAGCACAGGTTTGGTCAATCCAATGGTGCTAAGCTTTATCATCTGCAAAAGGAGTTCAATAGGTTAAATCAAGGAACAAAATAGCATAACAGGATACTTCACTAGACTCAAAAAATTATAGGATGAACTAGATTCTCTTAATTCTAATATTCAGTGTAGTTGCATGTGTATGTGTAAAGGTAAGTTCAAACTAAAGAAATCCTTAGAGGATGAGAGGTTGATACAGTTTCTCATGGGTCTTAATGATACCTATTCTCAAGCTAGAAGCAACATTCTCATGATCAACCCATTACCTAACATCAATCTTGTTTACTCTTTGATTCTGCAAGATGAGAACCAAAGGGAATCTTATTTCAACCTTGTGAGTTCTGCAGATTCATCCGCCTTCATGACAAGAAATATTAACAATCAGAAGGCAGCGAAACAGACACAAAAATTTATACCATCAGCTCTCCACAGATCTGGGAATTTTTATCACAGATCTGCACCTCCTCAGGTTCAACAACAGAGGTTCACCAAAAAGCTTTCAAATCCCAAAGAAAAAAAAAATACAACCCAAATGTTTCTTGTGATTATTGTGGAAAGCAAGGACATCTAGAAGTAGATTATTACAAACTGATAGGCTTTCCTGAGAATTTTTAGTTCATAAATGATAGGGGTTCTCAAAATCAGATAAGGGGGAATAATGCTATGATGAAAGATGCAATACAAAAACAAGCTATTGAATCTGAGATACCTTTCAACAAGGAACAATATTCTGAATTTGTTCAGATGTTTAAACAGATGAAGATGGAGGAAGGTTCAAATTCAGGGATTGACATCAATGCTAATTCTGTAGCTGGTACAATTTCTAAGCATCTTGGTTCATGTTTTTCTGTCCTAAGCTCTAGCACCTGGATCATAGATTCAGGTGCATCATAACACATGTGTTTCACTTCATCTTCCTTTGCTTCCATAACTTGTCTTCAATTTCCTTTAACTATCAATCTTTCTAATTGTCAAACCATTTCAGTTACTCATATAGGTACAATAGCCATATTTTCTGACTTGATTCTAGAAAATGTGTTATATGTTCCTAGTTTCAAGTATAATCTTATGTCTATTCACAAGTTTTGTAAACAGTTTTCTTGCACCTTGTATTTCACTCTGACAAAGTGTGTGATGTAGGGCCCTTCCATGAGAAGGCCTCAAGTTTTTGGTGAAGCACAAGAAGGTCTTTATCAACTCAAGCCTAATGCCAAGGAGTCATTCTCTAGTTTCAGCAAGACTACTTGTAGGAAGATTGTTACTAATCCTAGTAGTTCTTCAGTTTCTGTTTCTAATAAAGATAGTATTATTTCCTCCCCTATTTGTACTAATGCAGCTTCTAATGTAAGACTTTGGCATATTAGATTGGGGCATTTGCCTTTTTCATCAATGAAGAATGTCAGTTTTCTTTCTTTTCCATCTACTTCTGAGTGTTTTTATGATATTTGTCCTAAAGCTAGACAATCTAAACCTACTTTCCGCATTAGTCAAATTTCAACAACTTCTATATTTAACCTTATTCACATTGATACTTGGGGACCCTACAAAGTAGATACTTACAATGGATATATATACTTCCTTACTATGGTGGATGATTACAGTAGAGGGACTTGTACTTATCTGTTGAGAACCAAAAGTAATGTCTTTCCTGTATTGCAATGTTTTCTGAATATGGTTGAGAGACAATTTAATATTAAGGTGAAGACAATAAGGTCAGATAATGCCCTGGAGTTGGGAAAGAGCTTGATTGCAACTAATTATTTCAACTCTCAAGGGATTGTACATCAAACATCCTGTGTGGCTACCCCTCAACAAAACGGAGTTGTTGAGAGAAAGCACATGCACTTACTTGAAACGGCAAGGGCCCTTTATTTCAATGTCAGGTTCCCTTAAGATATTGGGGAGAGTGTATCCTCACTGCTACTTTTCTTATTAACAGGATGCCTTCAAGAGTCCTTCATGGAAAAACTCCCTATCATAGATTGTTTGGTAAAGCACCTAATTATAGTTCATTAAGGTGTTTTGGATGCTTGTGCTATGCTAGCTCTTTGTCACATGGGAGAGGGAAGTTTGAACCAAGAGCACAAGCTTGTGTCTATCTTGGTATCCCATTAATCAAAAGGGTTTTAAACTCTTAGAGTTGAATACATAGAAAATCATTGTCACTAGAGATGTCCAGTTCTATGAGAATATTTTTCTCTTTACAAAGAATCCCATATCACCTCCACCTATCTTTTCTGTACTAGACTATGAATCTATTTCTTTCACTGATGACAAACTCCTTTTCAACACAAATTCTACAAACCACACTTTTCCACTTTCAGATACACTACAAGCTTCAGATTCTTCACATTCACAATCAACCCCACCTTCTTCACCAGAAAATCTACCTACAACCAGTACACCACTTGTTAGGAGATCAGACAGAACTAATAAAGGTGTACGTCCAGTCCATTTACAAGATTATTTCTGTAACAATATATTTTTTAGCCCAGTCACTGAGTCTTGTTTAGCATCTTCTGTTGCACCTAATTCTATTTCTTTTGCTGGACTCTCTTTATCAAATCAACTCATTCTTGAATCAGTGTTTACAATCAAAGAACCAATTAGTTATCACCAGACATCTACTAATCCAGATTGGTGCAGTGCTATGGATGATGAACTAGCAGCTCTACAGTCCAACCATACTTAAAATGTGGTTTCACTTCCACCGGGAAGGAAGGCTTTACCTTGAAAATAGGTTTACAAGGTAAAGCATCATGCAGATGGATCACTTGAGAGGCTAAAAGCTAGGCTGGTCATAAGGAGGGACATCCAAAAGGAAGGGGTAGATTTCAATGAAATCTTCTCCCTCGTAGTCAAAATGACTACAATCCGGTGCATTTTGTCTGTGGTTGCTAAAAGGCATTGGGATATCTCTTAATTTGATGTTAAAAATACTTTCTTGCAAGGAGATTTGTAAGAAGAAGTGTATGTGAAGTTTCCACCTGGTTTGTCTTCTCCTGATCCTAATTTGGTGTGCAAACTCAACAAGTCGTTTTATGGTTTAAGACAAGCTTCTAGGCAATGGTATGCCAAACTTGCAGGTGCTCTTAATTTCAAAGGTTACAGTGTTTCTCTTAACGACTATTCCCTATTTTTCAAAAAGACTGGTTCTTGATATCTATTGTGGTTGTATATGTCGATGATATCCTTATTACAGGTAGTGGCACCAAAGAGATCGAGTGTCTAAAACAGTTTCTTCATTCTGAATTCAAAATCAAAGACCTAGGACTTCTACATTACTTTTTGGGAATGGAAATTTTAAGGGAAGATCATGGAATAATCATCAGTCAAAGGAAATATACCTTTGATTTGCTTCAAGAGTTTGGCATTTCTCATTTGCATGTTGTATCATCTCTGATGGATCTTTCTTGTAAACTTTTTGAATCATCAGGAACACCTATGTCAGATCCTTCTGTTTACAGGCATTTGATTGGCAAGCTAAGTTATTTAACTCATACCAGGCCCGATATACGTTATGCAGTATTAACATTAAGTCAATATATGCAAAATCCCTGCGATATACATTTCACAACAGCTTTAAGGGTTCTGCGTTACCTGAAAGGACATTCTTGTCGAGGGATCTTCTTATCTGTCTCTCCATCTTTCTCCCTCAATGCATTTTGCGTTGCGGATTGGGCGTCTTGCCCAGATTCTCGTCGATCGATCAGTGGATTTTTCATCTCCATGGGAAGTTCTCCCATCTCTTGGAAATCTAAGAAGCAAGCATTTGTATCTCTTTTATCCGCTGAAGCGAAATATCGATCAATGAGACGATTAGTTGCGGAGCTCACTTGGTTAACTCGCTTGTTGTCTGATCTATCAGTTCCACCGGCTTTGCCAATACCCATTCGTTCCGACAGTCAAGCAGTGATTCATATCGCTAGAAATCTCGTATTCCACGAACGCACAAAACATGTGGAGCTAGATTGTCATTTCGTCCGGCAACAATTTCTTTCCGGGCTCATTTCTCTTCACTATCTCCCTTCAAAGGATCAACTTGCCGACATATTCACAAAATCCCTTTCTGGACCATCGTACCACCGTCTTCTTGCCAAGATGGGACTCACTTCGATCCCCTCCATCTTGAGGGGGGATGTTGAGAATAAAGAAAAAGTGTCAAGACAAGATACAAGTGTTTAGATATTTCTTTTGTTGTTTTATTAATTAGTTTTGTGTTTTTATTATTTAGCTTCTTGCACAAGATACATGTGTTTCTATTATTTAGCTTCTTGCATAAGATACATGTATATATATACATTGGTTTCTACACATTGTTCCACCGACTGGACTCATCTGAAGAGCTCCCCTTTAAGCTTTCACATTTTAGATCTTTCTGATTTAGATCGTCCACTCCAAGATTTTAAAATCACACCTCCTCCCTCCTTCTTTGAACGACACGTTTTTATGTCTTATCCCAAAATTCCCCAATGCGAATCAATTACGGAACTTTCGACCGATCAGTCTCTGCAATACGTCTTATAAAATCATTACAAAAATTATTGTTAATTGCCTCAAGCCTGTTTTAACTAAACTCATTAGCCCCCACCAATCTAGTTTCCTCAAAGGTCGGCGTGCAAGTGATTTTGCTATCCTCGCTCAAGAACTCATTAATTATATCTCCAAATCTCAAAATAAAATGGGGAGCTTTATTCTTAAGCTTGATATGGAGAAAACTTTTGACCGGCTAGAGTGGTCCTTTGTTTACCGTACTCTTTTTTATTTTAAATTTCCTCCAAAAATTACCTCCCTTATTATGCATTGTATTTCTACCAGCAATGTCTCTATTCTAGTTAATGGGTCCCCGCCAAATTACTTCTCCCCTTCTAGGGGTGTTCGACAAGGTGACCCCATGTCTCCGTACATATGCATTCTATGTATGGATATGTTATCCAGTTACATCTAAGGGTGTCAAACGGGTCGGGCTGACCCGGCCCGACCCGGCCCTATTAGCTAACCCGGCCCGATTTGACCCGGCCCGGTAAGCCCTAGGGCTTAAGGGTTCCGGGTCCCGGGCCGGTTTTTTTTTTAAAATGGGCCCGGTTAACCCGGCCCGAACCAAGCCCGGTCCAGGCCCGCCGGTTAACCGGCCCGGCCCGGCCCGGCCCGGAATATTAAAAAAAAAAAATTAATTTTGGGCCAACTAGCCGTTGGCCCAACGGCTATATAGCCGTTTTTGGGTCCAAACGGCTAGTTTGGGCCCATTTAATTTAAAAAAAAAAAAAAAAAAACTTTAAAAAATATTTTTTAATCCCCAAAAAAAATCTATAAATACCCTACAACTTCAAATCATTTTTCACACAATTTTTCACTCTCTCAAATCTCATTCTCTCTCAAATCTCAATTCTCAATTCTCTAATATTCAATATATTTAATTTCTTAAAGTGTTCACTTTAATTTTTTAATTTTCGTTTACAAAGTACGAGCGGAAGTTTCCAAAGTCGCAATCTTCGGATACTTCCAAAATTTGGTATTGTCGTTCCATCTCTTACGTTTAATTTTTATTTATTGTATTAATTGTTTATTATTTAATTTTATTATATTTGTGTATTTTGAATATTTTTAGTTTAATTTAATTTATATTATGGATAAATTAAAAAACCTCGCTGCTAAAGGTGTTAAAAATTTTTGTCCCGGAACCGGTAGTGGTAGTAAAAAGCGAATTACTAGTGGTAGAGGTAGTTCAAGTAATAGATATACCCGTGTGCCTTCGCCTCCGGTACCGCTTGATACACCTTTTGAGGAAGAAATAGGTGTAGGTGCTCACGATATGGATTATGTAGAAGCTCAGGAAAATTATGGTATAGAAGAAGAAAATGAAGTAGATGCAGTTAATTTAGACGAAGATAATGAAAATATTGCTGAAACACCCGCAGTAGGAGATGCTAACGTTAGATCTGAATCAGTTAATCTCCCTTCCCGTCCTCCCAGTGCCCCAAAACCTCGTAAAAGAACTAGTATTGCATGGCAATTTTTTGAACGTATATCAGATATTGAGGTGCAGTGCAATATTTGTCAACAAATATATAAGCATAGAAGTGGAGGCAAGCAAGGGGGTACGGGTACGTTAATGAGACATATAGATGAAGATCACAAAAGAGAGTTAAATATTGCAAAAGGTGGTGGGGATGTTGGTGGGTCAACGCAAACTAGAATGGACCCAACAACCGGTCAAGTAGCGAAAAAGTATAATAAATTGAGGGACAGGGAAGAAATAGCTAAAATGGTAGCTGTGGGTTGTTTGCCTTTTAGTTTTCCTTCTTCTGATGCTTTTATTCGTTATATACAAGCAATTTATAATCCTATGTTTAATGGTATTCCTAGAACTACTTGTCGGTCTGATATTTTTAGACTCCATTCACAATATTGTTTTTATTTATCAACATTGTTAAAAAATATTCAATGTAGATTGTCCCTAACTTCTGATCTTGGTCGTGCTGTAAATAAAAATGATTATTTAACCGTTACTTGTCATTGGATGGATAGTAATTTCGTGATGCAAAAACGTATTCTTGCTTTTTTATATGATGAAGATCGTAAACATACTGGACAATTTATTGCTGATTCTATTGTTAAAATTGCCGGATACTATGGTATAGAAAATAAAATTTTATGTATTGCTTTTGATAATGCTTCTAACAACAAGACTGCTATAACAAAAATAAAATCTACGCTATCTCCGTCCTTGCCTGAAATTTTTCATATTAAGTGTGCATGTCATATATATAATTTAATTGTAAAAGATGGTCTTGAGTTTTTTGAGCTTTATATTGAAAAAATTCGTCTTGCCGTTGGTTTTATTCAAGGAAATAATCGTAGATCGAGAATTAGAGAATTTAAAGTTAAATGTCAAGAAAATGGACTTACACCGATTTTGATGCCTGAGGAAATTGATACTAGATGGAATTCTACGTATGAGTTTTTAAAAACTTGTTATAAATATAGAATTCCTATTACACTAGCTTTTAACCAACATTGCGATTCATTTGCTGATTCTGCTGATTGCATGCTACATAATTCTGATTGGGTTGTAATTAATGATCTTGTTATGTTTTTAGAAAAATTTTATGTAGCTACGGTTGAATTTTCCGGTGCTTACTATCCTACTGTTTGTAATATTTTGGCATATACAGCCGATATTTCTGGTTTGCTCCAACAATATAAAAATAAAGAAGGTTATAAAGAAGCTGTTGGCGCCATGTTTACAAAATTTAAAAAATATTTTTTCCCGATTCCCCCTATTTACTTGGTTGGTGCTATGCTAAATCCGTGCATGAAATATAATAATATGTGTCACTTTAGTACTCTTATTTATACTAACTTAGAAATAAATACTAACCATGATTCTGAACAACTACAGCCTGATTTGTGGACGGCTACGGCTGATGCAAAAGATTATATAGAAAAATTATATAATCACTATGCTGATTTATTTGATTCAGCCGTACCTACAAATATCACTCCAACTGTCGCTCCTCATCCTCCCGAGGAGCCATCATCTTCTAAAAGGCCGGCACATAGTGGTTTTTCTGATTCGTTTTATGATTTAAATTGTTGGAACAGTGTTGATGAGAGAACTTACACATCAACTTATCGGGAAGAGCTGAAATATTATCTTCGGACGGCACCAGAGGATCGCAGACGACGGATCAACACGCTGGATTGGTGGAGGAATAATGAATCACAATATCCTGTGCTTTCAAGATTAGCTAGAGATATCTTGAATGTTCCAATGTCAACCGTTGCATCAGAGAGCGCCTTCAGTCAGGGACGACAGCAGCTTGGAGACAACCGACACTCATTGGGAAGCAATGCAATGAATGTTCTAGTTTGCCTCAGAGATTGGATTAGAGCGGAAAGAAGAAACCAAGGAATGGAACCGGAGCCGAGCGACGAGCTGAAACTAGAAGAAATTATGACTTCACGGGAGAACTCAGCAGAATCAAGTCCAATGCATGGTTTTGCCCCCGTTGACTTTGATTATCCTATGCAAGTTCCCATTAATATTAACATGAATGAGTTGGAAAAAATGATGCATAATTTATAGATTTTTCATTCATGTAAATTATAAATTTTGGATCATTTTGCAATCAATAAAATTTCCCAAATTCATTCAGTCCTTAGTCGTTCTTTTTTATTTTTTTTTGAATAAATTTTGAATATTTGTGCATATATCTTCTATAGAAGTGTATATTTAACGTATACATGTGTATATGTTTTATAAATTAGTATATAAGTATATCTATACATATTGTAATGTATATATAATGTAGTATATTTTATAAGTAGTAGTATATATACATTTAATGGTGCGTATACACGTGTATATATCTTCTATAGAAGTGTATATTTAATGTATACATGCGTATATGTTTTATAAATTAGTATATAACTATACAAATATATATTGTAATGTATATACATTATAGTATATTTCATTTAAAGTATTACATATACATAGAATAGAGTGTATATATGTGAATGGATCTTCTATAGACGTGTATATTTAACGTATACATGTGTATATATTTTATAAATTAGTATATAACTATACAAATATATATTGTAATGTATATATATTGCATATATCTCATTTAAAGTATTACATATACATAGAATAGAGTGTATATATGTGAATAGATCTTCTATAGACGTGTATATTTAACGTATACATTACTTTATGTTTTATAAATTAGTATATATATTGTAGTATATACTTTTTTTAAAGTAGTACATATATATTGAATGGTGCGTATATATGTGTATATATCTTCTATAGACGTATATCTTTAAAGTATACAAGTGTATATGTTTTATAAATTAGTATGTAACTATATATATATACATATTATTGTATATATATATATGTATATCACTATATTGTAGTATATATTTTATTTAAAGTAGTACATATATATTGAATGGTGCATATATATGTGTATATATCTTCTAAATTAGTATATATTTAACGTATACATGTGTATATGTTTTATAAATTAGTATATATATATATTGTAGTGTATATATATATATATATATTATACTATTATAGCAAATGTTTTATTTAAAGTAGTACGTATAGTCATATATAATTATATATTGAATGGTACGTATATATGTGCATATATCTTCTATAGAAGTGTATATTTAACGTATACATGTGTATATGTTTTATAAATTAGTATATAAGTATATCTATACATATTGTAATGTATATATAATGTAGTATATTTTATAAGTAGTAGTATATATACATTTAATGGTGCGTATACACGTGTATATATCTTCTATAGAAGTGTATATTTAATGTATACATGCGTATATGTTTTATAAATTAGTATATAACTATACAAATATATATTGTAATGTATATACATTATAGTATATTTCATTTAAAGTATTATATATACATAGAATAGAGTGTATATATGTGAATGGATCTTCTATAGACGTGTATATTTAACGTATACATGTGTATATATTTTATAAATTAGTATATAACTATACAAATATATATTGTAATGTATATATATTGCATATATCTCATTTAAAGTATTACATATACATAGAATAGAGTGTATATATGTGAATAGATCTTCTATAGACGTGTATATTTAACGTATACATTACTTTATGTTTTATAAATTAGTATATATATTGTAGTATATACTTTTTTTAAAGTAGTACATATCTTTTGAATGGTGCGTATATATGTGTATATATCTTCTATAGACGTATATCTTTAAAGTATACAAGTGTATATGTTTTATAAATTAGTATGTAACTATATATATATACATATTATTGTATATATATATATGTATATCACTATATTGTTGTATATATTTTATTTAAAGTAGTACATATATATTGAATGGTGCATATATATGCGTATATATCTTCTAAATTAGTATATATTTAACGTATACATGTGTATATGTTTTATAAATTAGTATATATATATATATTGTAGTGTATATATATATATATTATACTATTATAGCAAATGTTTTATTTAAAGTAATACGTATAGTCATATATAATTATATATTGAATGGTACGTATATATGTGTAATTGTTTATACTTTATATATTTTTTTAAAAATATATGTTGTATATTGGAGTGTATATAGTGTATATTGGATTTTTTATTTATTTTTTAAACAGGTTTGACCGGTTTTTAACCGGGTTTGACCGGGTCTTGGTGGATTTGACCGGATTGGGTTTAGTGGGCCGGGTCCGGGTGGGTTTTAATTTTTTTACTGTTTGGCCGGCCCGGCCCGGCCCGGTTAACGCCAAACCCGGCCCGGAACCGGCCCGGAACCCGGGTAAAATGGGAGGGCCGGTTCCGGGTTGGCCCGGCCCGGCCCGTTAGACACCCTTAGTTACATCTCTCATCAGGTGGATACTCTACGCTGGGATGCTCTTACCCTTAGTCGGAATGGCCCCACTATATCTCATCTTTTTTCACCGATGATCTTACACTCTCCTCTAAAGCTACTATTAAATCCATCCTCACCATCCATGACTGCATGTCCCGCTTCTGTAGTGTCTTATCTGGACAAAAAATTAATGCCTCTAAGTCCAAAGTTATCTTTTCCCCCCGATGCTCTAATGATGCTCGGAAACTCATTAAGGACCTCCTTGACATTTCCCCCTCCACCAACTTTGGAAGATACTTAGGTTTTCCTATTCTTCACCATAGACCGAAGAGTGCTGACTACCAATTCATTATCGATAATATGCATAAAAAGCTTGCTTCCTGGAAAGCTCATTTTTTATCTAAAGCAGGCAAACTCGTTCTAATTAAGTCCACCTTAGATGCTATCCCTGCTTACATTATGCAATTCCACAATCTCCCTACGCAGATCTGTAATACTATTGATAAGATTCAACGCGATTTTCTTTGGGGATCTACCACCCAAAAACGCAAACTTCATTATATTAACTGGGAGAAAGTCACGTCCCCCAAAGATCAAGGGGGTCTTGGACTTCACGAAGCCTCGATTAAAAACCAGGCTACTATCTCGGGCTTAGCTTGGCGAATGTATACTAACCCCACGGCCCTTTGGGCCAAGACTCTTCTTCACAAATATAACCACCATCGCATCAGTGCCTCTACTTCTTTTGTTTGGAAAAATATTCTGTCTGGTGGCTCTATCTGCACCCAAGCTACAGCTTGGGTTCCGGCCACTGGCCGTTCAATTAATCTTTGGAACCAACGTTGGATTCCTAGTTTCCCGCCTCTCCGTCAAGTCATGTATGGCCCCCTTCTTTCTAACGAAGAAGCTTTGACTCTTAGTGACATTTGGTCAGGCAATAATTGGGATTGGACAAAAATTTCCTTTGAAGTCCCTCCAGCGGTTCTCGAACAAGCGACGCTCATTAAGCCAAATTTATCGCAGGGTATGCAAGACCGTCCTTATTGGGCATACAATAAAAATGGCCTTTTCACCATGAAGTCTGTCTACCGATCTCTGTCTACGCCGTCCTCAAGTTCTTTCTCTGGCTTTGCTCTTGATAAAGAAATAGACTTTGGGCCTAACTCAACATCAAAAGCTAGCTCACAAGGGAGGATTGCCCAAGACCATATAATGAGACCAAGTATCCTTTAACCCACCGATGTGGGACTCCAACAGCTCTTATAACAGGCTCCCCACCTCTTCCTACTTGCATTACATCGGCCTTTCTCCGGACCCTACCTGCCCTGTCTGTGGTCTTCAACCCGAAACAATAACCCACATCTTTACCCAGTGCTACGTTGCCCAGAAATTCTGGTTAGATATGGGTTTGAACCTCTCTAACTTTGATATGTCCACAGCCTGTTGACTAAATACTCTTAGAACTCTGTCTCCACCGGACAACTCTACTACTTGGCTAATGCTGCTCTCTTTTGCGACATGGCATATCTGGATTAACCGTAATAACAATGTCTTTTAACAAAAAGTTTGACTTCCCCAATGCAGCGTTTGTTCATGAAAAATTTGATGAATATGTTAATACTATTTCTTCCCACAGTAACGGTATAGGTTATGTGTCAATTAATATCCCGTTGGTGCCCCCCTCCTAGTGGACTATTCAAACTCAACATTGATGGATCTTACACTGCTAATCCCTCTCTTTGTGGTATTGGTGGAGTTATTCGTGACGCATCGGGCACCTGGATTATCGGATATAATGGCAACAGTAACAGCCACTGTCACACTTTGGTGGAATTGGAAGCACTGCTTCATGGCCTGCCATGAAATAGCTGCTAACTATCACTTCACTCCTCTTGTTGTTGAAACTGACTCGGTTGAAATTTTACGCCTTCTTCAGCATCCATTACCTCCGTAATTGCAGGTCAATGTTGAGGAGCGTGGGGAATCCAGTGGTTCAACATAATTTCCGTCTTTGTCTATGTATAACAAACTCCTTAGTTTGGAGAATCCGTCTGTGTTTGCTACTGCTCGTACTAGTTCTTTAGTTTCAGTCAATGCTAAAGCATAGTAATATTTTTGTAACCTCTACTTCTAGGAGCTCCTCCACTTTTTGTACTGATATCTAGACTATCTATATATAATATTTTCCTTTGCCTACCAAAAAGATAACTATCTAACTTAAAATTGAGATTTAATCTAATACGAAATGCATGTTAACTCGAAATTTTGGACATACTTTTTTTAATGAAAAATATACATCACCTATAAATTTGCATGATTTAGTATATATATGGTATAAAATACTATGATATAATAAATATATATATATATATATATAGGGTTTCGCTAACATACTACATGAAGGTAGAATGTTAAATGTTAGCATCCTCCCCATTTTTAATCTCCTTAAATGTCCTTACTTTTTTCTGTCACCAAATTAAAAATAGGGACATTTTGTCATTTCACTCAAATAACCCAAACTCTTTTGCTTCTCTTTGATTTCACCTGTAACTTCATTCTTTGTGCACATCAATGGGGAAAAGAGATCTAACACAAACCGAGTTGTTAAGGTTTTTTTTTTTTCTAAATCTTTTTTAAAAGAAAAAAATTGACCAGCACACTAATGTAGGTAAAATAAATTCATGAGTTCAAAAAATTTGTTATGCGAATCTGCACATAAAAATTCTGCGGTGTCCCTCTTATTAATTTTCATAAAAATAGTATGAAAAGTTCTACACAGAGAATAAGTTGCACGGATGAAAAAAATATTTTTTCAGATTGAATTCTTAATTTTTGTGTCTGTTAAAGAATTCTTCCCGTAATTCAAAAGAATGCCGTGAAATTGGAGGTTTAAATGCAAAGGTGAATAGGATTTAGAATCGAAACACCAAGGATAAGATTACCCCACAAATTTCATCTCTATAATTTCCGTTCAACTTCACTCTACTAAAGGAGGAATATCAAAATCCAACTATTTAATTTGATATAACAAACGCAATTGTTTAATTGAATACTCCTAATTTCCTATTAGTTTTGATAAATAAATGATACTTATGTTCTTGATTCATCCATTGTTGTAACTTACCAAGTTGGAGAGGTGAAGCTGGATAGAGAAAGTTGAAAGGAAGTTGGGACTTTTGATGAAATGACAAAAATGCCCGTATTTTTAATTTGGTGGCAAAAAAAGCAAGGACATTTAAAGAAATTAAAACATGGGGAGAGGGCTAACATACTACCTTCATGTAGTATGTTAGCAAGATCATATAAATATATATATATATATATATATATATATATATATATATATATATATAATGCGGGAAAAAATGCGGGAAGTTAGGTTGAGATGGTTTGGTCATGTGATGAGGAGGGGCACGGATGCCCCAGTTTGTAGGTGTGAGAGACTAGTGTTAGATGGTTTCAAGTGGGGTAGGGGTAGACCGAAGAAATACTGGAGAGAAGTGATTAGACGTGACATGGAGCAGTTATAGCTCACTGAGGACATGACCCTGGATAGAAAGGTCTGGAGGAAAAACACTAGGTTAGAGGGATAAGGTGGGTGGATGAATCATAGTCCGTAGTTAGGAGGGTTTTGGTGTCTTTTGTTTGGTAATGTACATTATTTTGTGGATGTTGTATCTATGTTAGTTTTATCATGTCTCATGCTTTGGATGTTTTTGTATATTGTCCTGTGTCTTGAGCCGGGGGTCTATCGGAAACAGTCTCTCTACTTCTTTAGAGGTAGTGGTATGGACTGCGTACATTCTACCCTCCCCACTAGGTGGGAATATACTGAGTTTGTTGTTGTTGTTATATATATATTAAAATGAGAATAATTAGTGTTAAACTAATTCCGTAGGAGAGAAAATGTTTTAATTAGTATAATTAGCAAAGAAAAACAATTCCTTAAATAAGGGGAAAATAATGATGAAAGAGAGATATGCATTAGTCAGGATATAACATCAAATTAGGAACTACGGTTATCTTTTCTAATTCTTTAAAAGGCTATATGTATAAAATAAACTTTCATATTTGTAATATTGAAAGAATATTGTTAGTTATATAGTTAAGTCTTAAGAAGTGTTTTTCCATGTAATTTTTCTAATAATTAGCTTTTTAACACCGCTCTAATTTTTCTAGTCTCATAATATTAGATTTAAGTGTCTTACTTAATCAAGTGTCTTATTTATACAAGAAATATTATCCACATGAAATGTTTGGATTGAGTCAAGTGTCATGCTTATGGATAGTGATAAAGATAAACAAGAAGTTGCAGTTTTACTAAAATAACTCGAGTTGGATTCAATACCTTGAGTGGAATGTTCAGTGACGAAGTAGTTATGCCTTGATCTTTCGAGATTTCAATTTGATTTTCATCCGGACTGATTGCAGCATTGGCATAGATGTCTCTCAATTAGAAATGAGGTTATTCGGGATAAGATAGTAGTGACTTCAGTGGAAGTCAAGATGAGGGAAGCGAGATTGAGATGGTTCGGTCATGTGATAAGGAGGGGCACGGATGCCCCAGTGCGGAGGCGTGAGAGGTTGGCTGGGGATAGTTTCAAGTGAGGTAAAGGTAGATCGAAAAAATATTGAAAGGAGGTGTAATTAGACATGACATGGAGCAGCTCCAGCTTACCGAGGACATGACCTTAAATAAGTAGTTGTGGAAAAGGCAAATTAGGATAGAAAGTTAGTATGAGTTTAAGATGTTGTATCTTTTGTTGTATTACTTGGTATATCTTGTATATGGTATTATTGAATATGTTGATTTCTATTATATCTTGTCCATTTACTATTCCTTGTCCAGATTATTTTATTTTGAGCCAAAGATATATCAGAAACAACCTCTCTATCTCACATCTGAAGTAGTGGTATGGACTGTGTACACTTACCCTCCCCAGACTCCACTTGGTGGGAATATACAGGGTATATTATTATTGTAATTTTCACCTCTTGTATTTCGTCTGTCGCCCCATTTTTCATTAGAGGACAATTCAGACCGCGATTTATGAAAGTTGAAAAATCAGTTTATTCCCAGTGTGATTCCATAATTCATGGCAGCAATTACTTAACATGCATCAACAGTCTAAACTACTCTAACAGAACACAAAAATGAAGATCAAGGCTCCCACTGCTCAATCATAATCTACACTATCATCATCTTCATCAAGCTCCAGTTCAGCATCATCAGATCCTCCAAGGAGAGAGAGGAAAACTAAAACCGCAACCAGTTGAGTGACCAGAAAATACTTAGCCCTTCTACGGAACTTTTTCTCTTCCTCGGTTTTTTCCCTCTTAGGCTTGCTTTTGGGTTTCGAACCTAAATGAATAAACAGAAGCAAAACCATCAGCAGCTCATAACAGATCATGCAATAGCAACTTATGACAGAGTTGAATTGACATGTATTTTTCCAGGAGTATGATAATACCAAAACTTTTCCGACATGTTTCATCAATGCACATTCACATTGTACCAATGTATATCATGAAGATGTTTAGAGTCTAAATATTTTAACTTAATTCCAAGCAATTTGTAATTAGAGGATGAAAGGGCACCCAAGTACAAAGACTTCTTCAATCACTAGGTGGAGGAATTATTTAATGATTAATACACTAAGGTAAATAAGTTCATATAAAATTAAATGGCATCTATCCTTTGACAATAGTAAGTTAAAAGGCTAACACATTGATACACACTTGAACTTTGCACGGGATTTCAATCTAACACCTAATCTTTAGCAGTAACCTATCTCGACTTGTCAAAAGTTATATCTATCTATCGTTAACAGATAGTTAATTAAAAAAACAACCTAATGTGTGAAGTTTAAATACAGTGATGAAGCATAAAAAATAAAAGAATCGAAGGCATGTTTCAAGATAATGAAGAAACGAAAAGGCATGTAGCTATTTAATTTTTCCTCGTTCTTCTCCTTCTAAGCCTCCTCTTTGTCTTCCAAACGCAGACCTCCCTCAACGACTAGTCTCCACCAACAGTATTAAGATTCCCTTATCTTGAGATCAACAGCTCAGGATTTGCAACTAAATTGCTACAAACTTGCCACTTCGACAGTCCTTATACCCTCAACATTCCCCAGCAATAACCAAAGCACCACCTCATCTCTTAACGCCGAGAAGAACCCTTGCTTTCTCTTCATCTTCCAAATTCAAAACTGAAATATTTTGCTACCCAGTACATTTTCTTCCCTTCGTTTTCGGGGAGAAATTGGAAGCTGAGTCAATGAGGGAGTTGAGAAGAAACAACAATTTTCAGTTTACAGGTCTAAAGTCACATATGGGTTAAATCTCAGGTGGGAAATGCCCAATCCACCATGCCATCATATAGGACTTAATAGAAAAACCCGACAAGTCGAAGTATTCAATATGTCATAACTAAAGATTAGTTATCTAAATGAAATTCAAGCCAAGTTTAGGTGTCTATGGCTATATCCAGACTACGTTAAACCACTAGAGATGCACTTACGAGCTACCATTGGCTAATTTCATAAAGTGTGAACGGATTACCTCCAACATCTAAGGAAAAAAAAATACAGTCATGATTTTTAAAAACACAACATTGTAATTAATGTGTTGGCTTAACATTTTTTGGATTATTTAATGTTTTAGCAAACATACATAAAGAAATTCAAAGTTTTTATCAAATCCAAGAGATCAAGAAGGCTGACAAACAATATTTTGAGTGCATCAAATTTTGAGGAAAACAAACATCCTCCGAAAAACAATGTCAATAACCTAAATGATTGATGCATGTTTGAAAAGTATAGCTTTAACTAATAAACACAAATGTTTTCTCACTAATCACTAATAGAATATGGGTCGGTTTGTGTATGGTTTAGTTATGCAGGGATTTGTAATATAGGAATCCAAAGTAACGAGTGGCTTGTTATTCAATGAATAATAATAAGAGGAATATTATGCAGGAACTGCCAATTTAAAGAGCACTTTTGCCTTTAGATATTCTTATCTAGGCATTGTTAATATGTGTATTATGTGTATTCTTATTTCACATTCTATCTCATATAAAGTACACAAAGTTCCGCATGCACTATACCAGTATTAATAGTTCAGCGTCTGGTTTCCGCAGTAAAAAACAAATGCTAAGTTAAGAGTAAGACATTGGTTAAAGCAAATACGTTGTTATTGTCTTCTAATATGCTCTTAGACAATACTCACCTCATAAGCTACCCAAGATTATTGACATGAAATCAGAACCAAATCCATCCAGCTCTTGGTTCTCAATGTTGGCTCCGGGGTTATGTTATTCATGCTCCAAATTCCCTGTCCTCAACGTTCGTACAGGAGTGTTTAAGTGTCGCACATTGTTGGAGTGACTTGACTATTGTCTCCTTTTACAATTTTGGACAATCCTCACCTCATGAGCTACCTTTTGATGTTCACTTCCGCCCAAGTTACACTTTGTTTTCATAGTTACATTACTTATGCAGAAATTATAGTACAAAACAAAGATTTTATACCAGAAACTAACTGTTGTATAAGTAAAACCGAGTATTGGGATTGAATGTTCTTATCCCTCACACAAACACCACCCCTAAATTAAAAAGACCAGGGTTTTAGCAGGCAAGATAAGGTAACGAGTTAGACCAACAATAAAAAGCAGATCATAGACTTTGTTAGACTATGAGTAAGAATAGAAATAGTATATAAAATCCTACTTAAAAAAGGATTATAATGCAGTGTCTATAAATAAGGTCTTGATGTAATTATTTTTGACAAATAATTACACATGTAAGTAATTACTTAAGCACACAATTCAATAATATTTCTTTTCTCCATTATTTCTCACATGGTATCAGAGCCAGGCCCACCCGATACATTTGTTTCCGATGTTGGGCCCCCATCTTATACTGTCCACGCTCCAAATGTCCAGTTCTGGGCGTGCGGGGATGTTGGAGTCCCACATTAGTGGGTTAAAGGGTCCTTGGTCTCCTTATATGGTCTTGGGCAATCCTCCCCTCCTGAGCTAGCTTTTGAGGTTGAGTTAGAGTGCAAAGGTCAAGGTGTCCAAGATCACTTAAAGATCAAGGCTAGTGTGGTAGATGAAAAGGCAAAATGTAACACGAAAGATGCGAAAGCCAAAGAATAATAGGAGAATGTTGACGCTCAATTATGTAGTCTCTTATGTCGATCTATTAATTCCAAGTTGATGCCCTTGTTTCGCCCATTCCAGACATGTTATTTAGTTTGGGAAAATGCTCGTCCTTTATACACTAACGACATATCTCGTTTTTACGATGCGATATCTCGAATGACCAACTTGAAGAAACAAGAATCTGATATGTCTACTTACTTGAGACAATTACAAGCAGTCGTGGAAGAATTTGATATATTGATGCCCGTCACTGCGGATGTGGAACAACAACAAAAGCACAGACAGATGTTTTTAGTTCTTACACTTGTTGGACTTTCTGCTAACCAGGATCCAGTACACAATAAGATTTTAGCTAGTCCCACGGTTCCTACAATTGATGAGTTATTCTCTCGTCTGCTTCGTCTAGCCGCACCTCCCAGTCACAAAGTAATTTTATCACCCACCGTTGACTCTTCTATTCTTGCATCTCAAATCATAGAAAAACGAATATATCAGCCTATGGAGAATCGGCGAGGAGGAAGTCGTTCCAAAAAGTCTCAATCAAAGTGTAGTTATTGTCATAAAATTGGACACTCAGGATATATGTCATATTTCGCATGGTCCACCACCCAGTTATGATCCTATTGTTGTAAAGGAATATAATGAGTTCCTTTGGAATCGAGCAAGCAAGCAGACATCTCCACAGCCTCATCGACCATCCAATAATGCTCATATTGCCCAAACAGAATATGATAAGTTCCTTCAGTATCGAGCAAGTAAGCAGGCATCTCAACAAGTAGTTGCTCAGCTTGATGCTTCTATTGTTGATAATTTTTTTGCTTGTGTTACACATTCTAGTACTCTTGGATCATGGGTCATGGACTCGGGTGCTTTTGATCATATTCCTGGTAACAAATCACTTCTGTCTGATATTGTTTATTCACAATCTTTTCCTGCTATTACTTTAGCCAATGGGATCCGAACAAAAGCAAAAGGAGTAGGACAAGCCAAACCCTACCTTCTGTGACTCTAGACTCTATTCTTTATGTCCCTGGTTGTCCTATTAATCTTGCATTTGTTAGTCATTTGACATGTGCCCTTCACTGTAGTATAACTTTTTTTTATGATTCTTTTCTAATGCATGGCCGCAGTACGGGACAGACGATTGGCACAGGACATGAATCAAAAGGCCTTTACCATCTTACCTCTTCAAATTCCTTTACAACATGTTCCGTTACAGACTCTCCAGACCTAATTCACAAACGTTTGGGACATTCGAGTCTATCTAAGCTACAGAAGATGGTGCTTAATTTGTCTAGTTTATCCACATTAGATTGTGAGTCATGTCAACTTGGGAAACACACTCGTGCTACTTTTTCGCATAGTATTGAGAGTCATTTAAAGTCTATTTTCTTATTAGTTCATTCTGATGTCTAGGGTCTTAGTAGAAGCAGTTCACCCTTAGGTTTTTGTTATTTTATTAGTTTCATTGATGACTTTTCAAGATGTACTTGGGTTTTTTTAATGCAAGATCGTTTTGAGTTATTTTCTATATTCAAAAGTTATTGTACTGAAATACAAAATCAATTTGGTGTTTCTATTCATACTTTTCGTAGTGATAATTCCTTAGAATACTTGTCCTCTCAGCGTCAGAAGTTTATGACTCATCAAGAAATTATTCACCAGACATCTGTCCGTACACCCCTTAGCAGAACGGTATAGAAGAAGGAAAAATAAGCATCTTCTTGAGACTACTCACACTCTTCTCACTGAACCCCATGTTCCGCTGCATTTTTGGGGCGATGTCCTCGTATCTGGCTATCTAATTAATAGAATGCCATCATCTTCCATTCAAAATCAGGTTCCCTATTCCATATTATTTCCACAGTCACATCTCTACTTTATCCTCCCTCGTGTCTTTGGAAGCACGTGCTTTGTTCATAACTTAGCCCCTGGAAAGATAAATTAGCCCCTCGTGCTCTCAAGTGTGTTTTCCTTGGTTATTCTCGAGTTCAAAAAGGATATCGTTGCTAGTCACCGAATCTTCGTCGCAACCTTATGTCCACCGATGTCCCTAATCTCAACCTTTCTATACATCTTCTGATCATCCTGATATCTCTGAGGTCTTACCCGTATCTCTAGTCTTATCCACACCAACCTTTTAAGGAATCAACGGTTACTTCTACATCTCCACCTGTAGTGCCACCACTTCTGACTTATCATCCTCATCCGCGTCCAACATTAGTCATAGATGATTCATGTCATGCGCCGAACGTTGCTCCTACTGTGGATTTGCCTCCTCCTAGCCAATCAGTTGCACTTCAAAAAGGTATACGTTCTACTCGTAATGCTAACCCACATTATACTTTCTTGAGTTATCATTTCTTGAGTTATCATCGTCTATCATCACCCCATTATGCTTTTGTATCATCTTTGTCCTCTGTTTACATCCCTGAGACTATAGTGAAGCATTTCCTCGTTCAAGATGAAAGCAGACTATGATAGATGAGATGCATGTTTTACATTCGAGTGGTACTTGAGAGCTTGTTTCTCTTCCTGCGGGTAAATCTACTGTTGGTTGTCGTTGGGTTTATGCAGTCAAAGTTGGTCCAGACGGTCAGGTTGATCGGCTTAAGGATCGCTTTGTTGCCAAAGGATACACACAAATATTGAGGCTTGATTATAGTGACACTTTCTCTCTCATGACTAAAATAGCATATGTTCATCTTTTCCTATCTATTGTTGTCGTTCGTCATTGGCCTCTTTATCAGTTGGACATTAAGAATGTTTTTCTGCACGGTGATCTTGAGGGAGAAGTTTATATGGAGCAACCACCTGGTTTTGTTGCTACGGGGAGTCTAGTAGCCTTGTATGTCGATTGCGCAGGTCACTCTATGGTCTGAAACAGTCCCCTCGAGCCTGGTTTGGAAAGTTTAGCATAGTAATTCAGCAGTTTGGCATGATTCGTAATTGAGCTGATCACTCAGTGTTTTATCGACATTCTGGACCAGATCTGTGTATTTATTTGGTGGTTAATGTTGACAATATCGTTATCACCAGCAATGATCAAGATGATATCACTAAATTAGAGCAACACCTTTTTCAACATTTCCAGACTAAAGACCTCGGCAGACTGAAATATTTTCTAGGTATTGAGGTTGCTCAGTCCAAATCAGGTATTGTTATTTCTCAACGCAAGTATGCCTTAGACATTCTTGAGGAGACAGGAATGATGAGATGTAGACCCATTGGCATTCCTGTGGATCCAAATGCTAAACTTCTGTCAGGACAGGGAGAGTCACTCAGTGATCCTGGAAGGTATAGATGGTTGGTTGGAAAGTTGAATTACCTCACAGTGATTAGACCTAACATATCTTTTCTTGTGAGTGTTGTAAGTCACTTTATGACTTCCCCTTGTGATAGTCATTGAGATGTAGTTGTTCGTATTCTGCGATATATAAAGTCAGCTCCAAGTAAAGGACTACTTTTCGAAGATCGAGGTCATGAGCATATCATTGGATATACAAATGTTGATGGGGAAGGAACACACACTGATAAACGTTCTACATTCGAATATTGTGTTTTAATAGGAGGTAATTTGGTGCCCTGAAAGAGTAAGAAACAGAGTGTGGTTGTTCGATCTAGTACGAAAGCAGAATATCGAGCAATGGTTGTAGCAATTTGTGAGTTAGTTTGGATTAAATAGTTGTTGAGATAACTAAAATTTGGAGAAACTAGTGAGATGGAACTTGTGTGTGATAATCAAACAGCCCTTCATATCGCATCAAATCCAGTGTTTCATAAGAGGACTAAACATATAGAGATTGATTGTCACTTTGCCAGAGAAAAGATACTCTCAAGAGATATTGTACAAAATTTGTGAAGTCAAGTGATCAACTTGCAGTTGTCTTCACCAAGTCCCTCACCGGTCCCTCACCGGTCCTCGTATTAATTATATTTGTAACAAGTTAGGTACATATGACTTGTATGCACCAGCTTGAGGGGGAGTGTTAGAATATGAGTAGGAGTAAAAATAGTATATAAAATCCTACTTGGAAAAGGATTATAATGTAGTGTCTATAAATAGGGTCTCGATGTAATTATGTAAACACACAATTCAATAATATTTTTTTCTCCATTATTTCTCACGGACCTTTTAACATAAACACAAAAAAGGAAAATATATATTTATTATGCAACTAACAGACTATTACCTAAGAATTCCAAAAGCCGAAAAGAAAACAACCAAAATATATATAAAGCAGAATAATATGGTAGTATTAGAAGGTTACTCACTCCATTGTGAAGGACGCCTCGGCACCGACGAAGAAGGATCACTCTGGGATTGTGTACCGGAAGATGGTGTGCTAGAATCTACCAGTTCACTTTTATACTTCTCAGTGTATCTTACAAGATTATCATGTTCCAAGAGCTTGCTTCGGAGAACTGAAGTTTCCTATCAGCAGTCATAGACAATTTAAAGGTAATTAATGAAAGTTCCAGTGTGACAATCACACCTGTTTTGCACTGCTCTAATGAAATAGGAGGGTGATGTAAAATAAAACAATTCAACTGTCTATTGTTCTTTCAAAAAAGATGCCAGTCCCGGATTATAGAAGCCAACTTCTTACACATTCCAAATATTTGTTTTAACATCTATAACTATTTCAATTTTTTTTGCATAGGCGTGCATATTTCAGGTTTATTTCAAACAAAACTGCTCGCAACCAAAATGAGCTTTGAAACAACCAAACAGCACCATTTTCATAATCAAGCAGTTCTATTGCTCAGGAAAATTATTCCCAATGATTCAAAAATGAACGTAATTCTAGTGTTTGTTGCCAGTCCTCCTTCCTCATCTCAATAACCTATTCCTTCTTAAACAATCCAGTAAAAAAGCACAATGATAGATTATTTGACTTGTTGTTTGACCTAAGTTGCTCGGACTCTTCACTTTCGTGCAGCATCGGTGTCGACATGACATGAGTGTGGTGTGGGATCCGTACCCGATTTAGTCAACAGATTTTGGTTACTTTGGCCAAAATCAATGAAGAAATTCCGAACAGATTAAATGATTTCTATAATCAAAACAAAAACTAAAGTGAAATGAAGAAAATGGAATACCTTGTAGATAGAATTTTCTATGTCAATCCTTTTAGTTTTATCTCCTTCCAAGATTTTCCTCTTGAACAATATTTTCTCCTCAAACTTTCCACATAATCTCATAATTTAGGTTTTATAACTCCATTTTTAAATATTTGAATCATTTTTAGCCGAAGCCCCACACCCGTATCTAGAGGTGTTAACGGTTTGGTAAAACCAAACCGAACCGCGATACAAATCAACAACAACAACAAACCCAGTGTATTCCCACCAAGTGGGGTCTGAGGAGGGTAGAATGTACGCAGTCCATACCGCTACCTCCAGAGAAGTAGAGAGCGGTATGGTTTAACTTTAGTCATAACACATTCAGTCATATGTCTTCATCCAGTTGACAGTACCTTATGAGATTCTAAATGAATTTCACACTTTGAATGACAAATGATACTAATTGTGAAAATAATATCTTGTTGTATATTGAAATTTACAGCTAAGATTCATTAGACTATAAACAACAACAACAACAACAAACCCAGTGTATTCCCACAAAGTGAGGTCTGGGGAGGATAAAATGTACGCAGTCCATACCGCTACCTCCGAAGAAGTAGAGAGGTTGTTTCCGATAGACTTAGACTATAAACAATCACTAATTTTAACTTTCTTTTTGAACCTTGTTGAGCAAGAAGTTTATGTGTTCACCTTTTGGGGGTTTATCATATCATTCTGTTAAATGTAGTTTTTAAATGTTTTTTTAGAAGCGGTCATATGGTGTTGTTCATGGTTTTGCCGAAGTATAAAACACAGTTGACATCGTAGTTTCAAGGTTGAGATACAACACTCGATTGACATCTCATATGTTAGATTGGATTTGTTTTTAAAAAATTTCAACTTTTATCATTAGCTAAAGTTATAAACCGAAAAAAAGAGCTAAACCAAAAAGAACCAAACCGATGGTTATCTTTTTGTTTGGTTTGGTTTGGTTTTAGCAATTTAAAAACCGACTAAGTTGGTTTGGTTATGGTTTTGACCAATAACCGACCCAAACCGACCCATGAACACCCCTACATCCATATCCAGATTCGTACCCCAAATCTTGAATTTTTTATCATGAAGGATCCGACCTCTAGATCTGCACCCGTATCGGACACCGGCACCCGAGTCCGAGAACCTTAGGTTGTTTCACATGAGCAAAAACTGATTGTTATCTCTGCCTAGTAGCTATAGTTCTTTATCAAAAACAAAAAAACTAGTAGCTATAAGTTGTAACTATTATTAATATAAACATTTACTCCCAAATTTACCATTACAGTAAAAGTTATGAACCAAGCTAAAAGCATAAAAAAGTGGTTAAATAACGCCACAGCGTACTCACTGGCAATGCATATAGTGTAAAAAGTGCATGTCCGACGAGAACTGCATCCAAACTTGTTGGCCTGTTAGATAACTGCAGATATTAGTAAATAGTGATGTGCAAAAAAAAGAAAAGAAGATACATTTGCTTAGTTAGCTGAACTGTTGTTGAATGAGGTAACCTGTTGTCGAAGAAATAGGCTTGCTCCCCTAATCTAGTTGATAAAGCACTAAAGGCATCATTGGCATTCCTGTAAATCTGACCAGCAAAGGGTTTCGATCAACCCCCATAATGAACAATATGTAAAATTAAAGCTGCAAAAAAAATCACAAATGAAGCAAGAAGGGAATCTCATTCAACTGTCTGGACTCTTCTCCCACAGCAACCCAGTCCCAGAGACTGCATAGTTTCTACAACAACGTTTCAACCTCAAACTAGTTTGGGTGGGCTACATGATTTCTAATATCCATTATGCCCCCTAGTTCATTCAGGCCTATGTTTATTCCAATATTCAATAAATTGCTATTTTACGACAAATTAGGATTTCTATGCGAAAAATAGTTTCCTACTGCAGAAAAATCCATAAATTCAATTGCTTTCTTTGTGTATAAAATTTTAGCTCACTGTTAGTTTATAGCTAAGGTGTAAGGTTGAATGTGCACTATATCCTTTCCTTTCCCTTCTCATGCACCTTAGAAAAGACGAACAAATACATATATAGACAAAATCCATTCCTGGAATTTGCGCTCATAGTGTGAGTGCAGAAAAGTAAAGGAGAGAAAACAAATTCCAGTAGAACTATTACCTCTTCCTCTCTTCTTTCAGCATTCTCTTTTGTAATACCAAGAATTTGTTTCACCACATGAACTTGCTTCAAGTACAAGATTTTTCCAAGTGGCCACGGGAGATCTGAATAATAGATCTTGTGTGCAGAAGTTCCATCAGAACCCACCCAAAGTTCATAAATGATGGCATCTGCAAGCCATGAATCAACCATAGCCTTTGCTGATATCCATTCAGGTATACCACGAACTTGAGAATCCAAATCCACGAAACCATCTTCGATTAAACTGCGTATTACTCCACCTTTCTCATTGTTGTAGGCTACGTATGTACCGTATTCGACATAAGGTATTTGATCTGACGAAAACACAATAAATATTGGGCAAACAACTTATAGGAAGACTCAATATGCTGAAAGAAAGCATACACACATTAATTGAATCAAAATATTGTGAAACCCAATCAGCAGATAAAATTAATAAACCACATGGAGAAAACTGTAAAGACATCACACAAAATGTTCCCATTTGAAATTAGTAGCGTGATGAGAGAAAATTTAAGAATTCCTGCTTAAGTTTCTCTCTCTAAGAAAGGAAAACTCTCTCCCCTGTTTCGACCATGCCCCCACAACAGGCCATAGATCCACCACCCCAGATCCCTCCGCATCCACCGGAACCCCCAGATACAACAGCCCACATGGAGGAAGACAGTATGCGTCTTCATTGTCCCAAGGAACACTCCTTCAAGGCAGACTTGCTGAATAAGAGCCAAGAGCTAAACATGTCCTACAACCCACATAGTGGGAAGGAAGATGCAATGGACATCTTGGACCCAAACTCAATCCCACTACCCCAGGAAGACAAACTAAGGATTTACCAAACCTGAAAATCTTCTGTTATCATCAAGTTGAATGGGAAAAAACTATCCTACAACTATCTAGAAAATAAGCTAGTGGAGTTGTAGAAGCCTACTGAACCACTGACTTTAATTGATCTGGGATGGGATTACTACGTCGCCAAATTCAACCAACAAGAGAACATGAACAGTCCTCCATGAAGGTCCTCAGTTTGTGACTGGAAGCTTCCTTTCAATCAAAAAATGGGAACCTAACTTTGTCCCGTAGGAAGCAACTCTCACCCACACTGCCATTTGGATAAGATTGCCACAAGCTGCCCTCAGAGTTCTATGACAGAACTATCCTAGAATAGGTCGGAATGAAACTAGGAATGCTACTCAAAATTGATACATGTACATCCACTGCACTAAGGGGAAGGTATGCCAGAATTTGTATACAAATAACCCTGAAGTACCAGTCAAAACGCAAGTTACCATAGGCAACCATAAGCAAAAAGTAGTATACGAAGGGGGAGGAATCCTATGTACTGTTTGTGGAAGGATAGGTCATACCCATGCCCAACCCACAAAGAACAACAAATGAACCATCAACCTCCAAAGAGGCCAAGTCATCCACTGAGGACGATCGGCAAATCGTGACATTTCCCAGGAGGAAAAATACTGCAAAGACTAGGAAACAGGATAGGGGAGGACGCAAACCCCGGGGGAAATGCCACAAGCTCAGTTAAAAATGGCGGACACGGCAACAGGTAAGTCTCGACATACCTTGATATTCAGGTCATCCAAAGGCGAGATAGTTTCAAGTATCTTGGGTCTATGATTCAAGAAAATGGAGAGATTGATGAGGATGTCAATCACCGTATTGGAGCAGAATGGGTGAAATGGAGACTCGCTTTCGAAGACTTGGGCGATAAGAAGGTACCTCTTCAACTTAAAGGCAAGTTCTACAAAGAGGCAGTTAGACCATCTATGTTGTATAGGGCAGAGTGCTAGCTAGTAAAGAACTCTCATATCCAAAAGATGAAGGTGGCGGAGATGAGGATGCTACAATGGATGTGTGGACACACTAAGAAGGATAAGGTTAGGAATGAGGTTATTTGAGAGAAGATGGGAGTGCCTCCGGTGGAACTCAAGATGCAGGAAGCAAGGTTGAGATGGTTCAGCCATATGATGATGAGGTGCTCGGAGTGCCCCGGTGAAGAGGTGTGAAAGGCTGGCTAGAGATGGATTTAGCGAGGTAGAGGTGACCGAATAAGTTTGGAGAGAGGAGATTAGACATGACATGGAGCAGCTTCAGCTTACCGAGGACATGACCCAAAAGAGGAGAGTGTGGAGGAAGCGGATTTGGGAGGAAGGTTAGTAGGATGGTGCGCATCCTTGCTAGTAGTTCTAGACTTCTAGTATATAGTGATGGTTTTGTTTTAGAGTGTTGGTGAGATTTGTCAATTTGAATTGTTCTTTTGCAGTATTTCTTGGTGGTAGTTTTGTTTATGTTTTTATTTGCTATGTTAAATATTTGTTGTTTCTTGTTCCTTTACCATTTCTATATAAATTGTTTTTGTTTTGAGTCGGGGATCTATCGAAAACATTCTCTCTCTCTATCTCACCTCTGAGGTGGTGGTATGGATTGCGTACACTTACCCACCCCAGACACCACTATGTGGAAATGTACCAGGTATGTTGTTGTTGTGGTTGTTATCAAATAGTTTTTGGGTCATTTAACACATAAAATCTCCCCATTCGGGCTAGAAATCAACTAAATAAAGAGTTTGAGTAGCTAGACCACCGTATATTTACCATCTAGTCTAGCAGAAAAATACACACAAGGCAGATCTGAACATTAGCAGTTGTAACCAAGACCAATGCGGACCTTACTGCCATACTTATCCATGAACTTGACAAACTCTACTTAACCCATCCAATCAGAAGATAGAAAGAACACAAACCTCTTTTCCATCAATAGATAATATAGGACTTCGGCACTTGATTATCAATCAGTTCATCAACTACAATTCAATCTCAGTTGGATACACTATTCAATCCTCTAAGCACATTCTACTGATATATATGATACATTTTATTCTAATACTAAATAATCACTTTTAAGATTTTAAGATTTTTTTCTACTTACCTCTTTTGAGTCGACTAAATGACTGAGTTCAACTGAGTTCTCCATCTATGTCTTCAAACTTCAGCAGCGCGCAAAGGTACATTTCTTCTTATTTGTTGTTTCTTCTTTCTCCTCTGCTTCTGCCAATTGGGCACTGGCAGATTCTTTTTCATCTTTCTTCTATTGTTTCCTCCTCTGTTTACAGGTTTCTTTTTTCTTTCTTCTTCTCTCTCTGTTTTTGTCCTTTATTTTCTATTTTTAGCTAATTTGTCCAGCTTTTTCTTTTCATTTTCTAGTCCATTAGTTTTTATTCTTTGCTCAATTGAGTTTAGTTGTATACTTATTATTAGTAAACTAATTTTTTTCCTATAAATAGTAATGTTGTTGTTCTTGAGATTTTGGTTGTTTATATATGCAATTAAATATGTTAATGTTTTGGTATTAATTGGTGCCTCACTTCAAAAAGGCAAGCGCCTCACCTCTTGCCTTAGTGAGGCAGGCCCTTGCCGCCTTACCCTTCCAAGGTAACTCAGTCAACCAAGGTTTGGACATATGGGAAGAAATTATCTAGTGCTTTTGCCTCCACAGGCATTTGAACCTGAAACCTCATGGTTTCCAACCCAATTCACATTAACCACTAGGCTACACCCGTAGATGATAAAACTTTGACTCAGCTAAAACACCAAAAGTAATCAAGAGTTGAACATTGCTAGAACAGAGGGATGTGAATTATCAGTTATTGCATCCTAATGATAAGTACGTAAAATGTGCATATTTTTGTCCTATTTCGCAGAAAAGATTCCCGCTTACTTCATGCGATAAACCACTGTGCAACAGAACCACAAAATTTACTCTCTCTAACTTAGTTTATGCATTAGGTTTCACATATGTAGGAAAAAATACGTCCAAATCTGGAATTAAATCGTACAGAAACTATCTCATTATTCAAAAATCCAACTTAAAACAATCAAAAACTTTTAGGAGGCACTAAAAATATCTCTCATGTCAAAAGCACCTAACTAATATGAACACAATAAATGGTGCCTCAAACCAAACATGATAAAGCTAATCCCAAATTTCATCCCAGAATTATTATACTTATCCTACATACCAAACGACTCCACACAGGGATTATTACCAAAAATAAGAATGATAAAATTTTGATGATTAATAGGAATAAAAGCGGAGTACCAGAATCAGGGTTAACGAGATTGAAATCCAAATCAAATAGAGTGTTGGAGAATTTGAGGTAAGCGTAAACAGACAAACAGTTGGGGCAAGAAGTGGGTAATCCGAAACAGGATTTTCGGGTCACCAGCGTCAGTTTCTCTTTTTCCTTTGCTTCTTCCATTAATTATCTTATGGGGAAATCTCTGAATCAGAATGAGATGGGATTTGAAATTGGTGAAAAATAAAATAAAACCCTAGTGGGCAAGTGTTTTAACTTCTCATGAAAGATTTAAAAAATTTGAGTTAATTCCTTCTGGTTGTTAAAAATATCATCAAATTATTATATTATTATCCTAACATTTTGAAGCTACTGTTTTTGCTTAACTAAATTTAAATGAAATAATAAATTTATTAAATTATACCACTCAAATACATAACAAAAAATAGGTTAAATATAAAAGCAATGAAACTCATCAAAATAAAATATATATTTTAAATAAACAAAAATGATGTTTTCAAAAAAAAAAAAACATGTAATTTTGTAGGACCATTTAAAAGAAAAATGGGCACTTTCCATTTCATATTATTTATAAATTTTTCTGTCTATATATTTCGCTTATGGAGTCAAATTTGAGGTTTATGAATTTTGAATTTTAATATTTTTTAAAGCAATGAGTTTTATATTATTAAAATGTATATATTTAATAAAATTCAAAACATATATATTAAATTATTTGTTTGTATTTTGCTTTTGTTCACTTACTTAAGAATAAGGAGAGTATTAACTAATTTTTTTGTCTCATATATTCTAAGTTATTTGTCAGTTTATAAGACTAAAATTAAATTATTACTTATCTTTATATTTTTTTTTTTGAAAGTGTAAATATAATAAAGTTCTAAAAAAAATTCTTATATTGTTAATTTTAGTATTTATTAAAACACTAATAGAATGTATTAAAAAATTATAAGATAAATTAGTAAATTATCCTTTTTATTTATAATTGTTTATGTGACGCGTAGAGAAAAATGGATAAATAATATGAAACGGAGAGAGTGACCCCTTAAAAATTTAAAAGAAATGGTCCTGTAAAATCTCATATTTAAAAAAAAATAAAAAAAAATTACCATTTATAATCTAATTTTATTTAACATCTTTTTTATTTTGATGGATTCCTTTGCTTTTATATTAAAATTATTTTTTGTTATGTATTAGGTGGTATAATTTAATGAATTTGTCATTAAATTTAAACTTAATTAAGTGAGTTTAGTAGCTTAAAATGTTAGGATAAACTTAATTAAATGAGTTTAGTAGTTTAAAATGTTAGGATGATAATATAAGAAACAAAGTAATAGTTCAATGATATTTTTGTTGTAAAAATAACTTTTGTGAGAACTGTCAATAATTATGACAATATGAGAAATTAACTAATGTCGGTTTCTTTGGTGTTGATTTTGTCTGTTTGGTCTTTGAAAAAACATGTTCGATTTTTCCAAATATTTCTCCCCCCAAGAAAATAACACAAAATTATGAGATGAGTCATGACATTATGTCAGACACTGTATCACCACCAATAATGGAAATCCATAAAATAAGTAATGTTAATAAAGATAATAAAAACGAACATAGTTTGATCTGGAATTCATTTGAGTAAGTCATGCAACTTCGTTTTTCGTTGCAATTACAAATGACGAACAAAACTTTTAAGAAACAGAAACTTAAACCTATTCTAGGCACAACAGTTTGTATCAACATTTGGTGAAGGATCACAAAGAGTGTCCAACGTGAAGACAAAACTAGGGAAAATTTGCCCTTATAACAGTATATACTATGATGACAAAACTATGGAAAATTTGCCCTTGGAGCGATTTTACAATCAGAAGTCAAAACACTTCCACAAAAAATTTACAAAATGTACTGGGAAACAAGCCCCTCTAAAGAATGGAAAAAGGAAAGAAAAAATTGGCACTCTACAAGTCTATTTACATCCAGTAAACAGTGACTACACATAATGTAGTAACCTTCACATTGTATGGGTTACTCCAACTATAACTTTAACGCCTTATATCGGTCACCATCATCAATTTCATTTACAAACGGGATAGAGCAGTTTCTGCGAGCTTCTCTAGCAGACTATCTCACATATTACAGAAAAGACAATCCCTGAGCATTCTGGTTCACCAACGGACGCACGATGAGTTAGAAGTCAATTTCCTGGTTACGGATCTCTGGCATATGAAACAGCAAATTCTTTGATCATCTGCTTCAAATGCTGCACAACAAGTTGAAGGATTCAGAAATTGTATAGAAAAAGAAGAAAACTAGGAGAAGAAAGAAAAGAAAAGAAGAACAATCAAGGATCACAGGGAAATGAAGCACTAAGGTTCAGAAGTGATGGTCCGATAAGTACCTTCAATTCCTCATGAAGCACAATAAATATTTTCTTCAATCTCTTATGTCTCTGCAGTGTATAAATTGTAAATCCGATGAGTCAGAGATCCCAAAGAAAATGCAATCTCAATAGATCATCTAACGCACTAGAGTAAGAACACAGATACATCTGATAAACCAGCTAAAGGAGTCAAATGAGAAGAGTAAAGGATTATCCAAGTAAACAGAATCACGGAAAAAATGTACTTCAACCGTGAAAGAAAAAGGTTTTCCAAGTTAAACGTGATCACGGGAAAAAATGTGTCTCCAGAGTGCATTGAAATTATGTCGACCATTAGGCTATCTGTTATTCAGAGAAACTGAAGAACCACACTTAACACTTGCATCCGAAAGCATTGAGAAAAATGCAGGAGAGAATTTTTGAACTAGAGCATCAGAGCTGATATCACATTAAGAAACATAATGGACATCCACATAGGAAATTGTTGGAGTATAGTCTCCAACTGCTTATCCTTGATTTCAAAAACATATTGAGAGGAAACTTACTGGTCCACATTTGCGATAAGAATCTTTTAACTGTCCCAACATGTCATAGAATCTTTGTGTGTCTCTTCCCGAAACCTCAAGCTCCTTGCCGAGTTTCATAAACTCATTCCTAAATAATTGATCCCAAACTTTATTAGATTAACTACAACTAAAAATAAGATGTTTGCAGACGGTGTTGGTTAAATAAGTCGAGAAGAAATAATCTCCATGAAAAAATGAGGAATGAACATATTTCTGTTCTTGAAACAAACCTGTAGGACTCCAATATTTTATTTATCGAGCAATAATTATCATACTTTTCCCGATACTCCTGCACATACTCTTCATACCTGAAACAAGGAGAAACTGACATGAGTAACATCAAGAATAAGCTTTTCAACCAAAAAAGGGGGTAGGGAAGTACAGAAAGCATTAATTACTTTGACACAACATGATCTACTCTTCTTTAAGTAATGATTTAACGAATAAAGGTCTCAACAATGAAGATGACCTGAAGTACCCAATGCACTTACTACTACAGTACCTTTTTTTTATCAGTAAAAGGGTAACTTTGTATCAACAGTAACCAATAAATTTACTACTTGAACCCACGTGTATACTCTCTTTTTTCAATAAAGATTTCAAAAACAAAACTTTTCAGCAATGAACACGACTTGAAGTATCTAATGCATTTGCCACTTGAACACTACATTTGAGTACTCTATTTCACGTACTCCCTCCGTTTCAAAATAGTTGGCCCTCTTTCTAAAAATATTTGTTTCAATTTAGTTGTCCCTTTTATGAAATCAAGAGGATTTTACTATGTTCTTTCAATACTACCTTATCATTAAATGACTAAACAAAGTGTATATATTCAAATTTATATTTCCAAAGCATAATTAAGTAATTAATAAGGCTAATTTGGTAAGATAAATCCCTAATAAATATTTTCTTAAGGGAAGTACCAAGTCAACAAGGGCCAACTATTTTGAAACGGAGGGAGTATTAATTAAAAAGCAAGGAGTATGCCTGTATGTTTCAATAAGCCCCAAAATGTTTTGTCCACTAGAAAAGTAAACATTGAAAAACTTACTGGGCAAAATTCTCTATTGGTCCCTTTAGTTTCGCTTCCTGGTTTTCATACTTATAGTACAGACTCATCTCATCAGGAGAAGACTCTCGTATCCTTTGGTGACCTTCATAGCTTCCCAGCAAAGAAGAATCCTTATGCTTATCATTTATTGCAGCAGCCAAACTGGACTTTTGCCCTTTGTTCTGCTTAACTGATGGAGCAAGTACACCATGTCTTAGGTCATGTTGTTCCCGTGCACCAGCAGAGGATTTTCTGCGATTGTCTGCATGGACCTCCTGACCAGTCCCTAAGCTCCTTTCTTCTTCGATTTGCCTAATACCATGCACTTCCACCAGTTGATTATATTGGGACCCCACATCGTTCTGATTAATTCGAGGACGGGGCTGTTGAGGCTGAGGTTGGGCAACCTTTTGGTGAGGTCTTGAAAAGTCTTCAGCATTTCGTTCAGGGGTCCTCCTCTTAGATAAGCCATCTGGAGTGCCAGAAGGCACAGAGCTTGACTGGAGAGGAGATGATCTTCTAAAGTCTGGTACATTTGTATCAGCAGTTCTTCCTTTGCTTGACTCAAAATTCCAATAATCTGAACTTGATGGTCTATTCTCTCCTTTAAATGAACTTTTCCTCTCAACCTGCTTTTTCAAACCAGCTGTTTCCTGTGGTGGAGGCTCCCGAAGTTCTCCTAACTCCAAGTCTGAAAGCTCTCTTTGAAGCATGCGCCCACGTCCATTCATGAGAGAAGATTTCCCTGTGTTACCCATATTATCCTTCGGTGAATTTCCGGGCAAGGAGCTATCATACTTATTGAGGTTTGGATCAGCTGAAGTCTTTTGCGGGTCCCCTACACTATCTTTTGAAATTCTTCTTTCCCTTTTATCACTAACAACGCCGTATTCATCTTGTGATTCTCTACTAACCTTGTCTCTCTGTGAGGGGAGCCCTTCATTCATTTGAAGGCTTCTTTCAGTGTGCTTAGCATTACTCCCTGTGCTTTCTCCTTGTTTAATTGGTCTCTCAGAACCTGTAAGAGTTTTGCCCCTTGCAGTGAAATCAACATATCTCCGGTCTGGCTGCAAAAAATCAGAAGCAAATTTTCTAGAAATGGCCTCATTGTGACTTTTTTGTGAATCAAAATCCCCAGCAGCATCTCTGGAAGTTCTATCTTCCATCTGCATATGAACGCCCTTATATGGCCCTTCTGAAGGCTTATCAGGAGATAAGTGTGAACTCTCTAAAAAAGTAGAGTTCCTACCCCCAGAATTGTGTTGCTGAATAGCGTCCTGAGTTTTTACTCTCTTATTCTTGTCACCTTTATCAACTAATCGTTTTTCATCACGCACTCTTTTGGATTTACTCTTTTGAGATTTTTGGACGCTATGAGACAGCTCCAGGTTGAAGCTATCCTTGCCAACTCTTTCAATTTCACTAGAATGGTTTTGGTAACTAACATTTTCTGCTTCATGAGGAAGCTTGCCCCTGTGTGCCTGGCTTTGTTTATCCTCATGTGAATCAGATGATATAGGTCGGATCTCTTGCACAGGTTTTTCACCATCTCTCATATGACCTGAGTCGGGAATAACAGCCATTTCAGCTACTTGGCCACTGTCAGGCAAGTCCTCAATTTCCACAATATCAACAACATCAAGATCTTCCCTCTCACCCACCTCAAATTGACCTGGCTCAAAGTCCAAAGTTCCACGTTGAAGCTGTTCAGAAGCTCGCAACTGATTTGTGACTTTATCATCATCACTCATGATATCGACATCCTCATCAGATGCCTCCTTACTATTAGAAGAAGCATCACTTTCACTGTCACTGCTACTCCCACTGGCCACGCTTTTACTTCGGCTTCTACTCTGACTTTCACTATCGCTTCCACTATCACTGCTCTCACTATCACTACCACTACCACTAGAGCTAGAGCTATAAGCCTGCCCTTCACTTCGATCAGGTGAAAGATGGGGGATATCAATTTTTTCATTGACATCAGATGCTTCTTGAGGTCTAGAATCGCTCACTGCCCCCTCTTCCAACTCACTGCTATCAGTTTTTGCAGGTAAGACTGGCTGCGGAGCAGGTAGCTGGTCAAATTTATCAGGGGCAGATGACGGCTGACCATGATCTTCAGGAGAACTGTTAAGAACAACAAACATCAGCGCCAGGAAATTTTCAGTTAACACAGAACCGAGCATTTCAATAAAAGCACAAATCTTTTTCAGAAAAATGATTCTCCTATCAAGGACATAATAAGCTAGTAGTGTGGCCCCAGCAGCACCAACATAGAAGAGATACATAAGAATTTCAAGTTAACTTAATGTCTGCAACACCTATAAATAGTCAGAGAGTGATATGGAAAACATATTACAGAATTCAATCAACTGACTAAAGCAAAAGCAATTGGGTCACAAACCAAACCAATTCATACACATGCATGGATCTTTTCTTGATGAAGAAAGCATGCATATATTGTTCTTTTTATTGTGGAAGGAGATCTTGTGCTGTCAGGGAAAATAGTTCATAACCAAAATACTGAAGATCATCAAATGAAACAGATATAGAAGACCAAAAAAATCTCTTGATCAGAAATACTCTCCCCCACCCCCCACAAGGGGGAATGGCCAAGAAAATACATACAGATATGATCTCTGTATGTTAGCATCATACCATTTAAATTGGAAATCGAAAGAAAGGACGAATTCAAAAATATATTTTAACCTTTGTAAGGACGAATTCAAAAATATATTTTAACCTTTGTAACATCAAAAACATGTATATGCTCCTAGATTGTCCCAGCTCAAAATGGAGGGAAAATGTCATGGTATTTTTGCTTAATAGTATCACAAACGTCTTCTATGTTTTTCTACGGTCGAAAGTTTCTTTGCTCCTACAGGTGTACTTAGGGAGACTTCAATGTGACTATTCGTGCTAAATGCAGATCAGATTTGTCTCTCCAAGACAGATACAATTTGGATTCAAAGAGAAGAGACAAAAACAAAATAACAAACAGCCTGGAGAAACTTTTGTACCTTCCACTTTCAGGGGCAGGTTTCAGGAAGCTTTCAGTATCCACTTCCGGTTTCAAGAAGTATCTTCCTGGAGCTTGGTATATAGCAATCTGCCACCAGAAATCAATGTATGGAGTGTTATAACTATTGTGTTACGGACACTTACCAGAATTATAGCAACAGCATGTACCATTTACCTTTTTCATAATGGGCTCAATTTGCTTGGCTGAGTTTGGGAACGTGTCGCCAACAGCTTTCTCCACTGCCTAAGAACCCACAAGATATTAAAAGGGGAAAAAGGATGAATCTGATGCAGTAAAGAGATATACTTTAGAATTTACCAAGTACTCCATGTCAAGAAAAGAGCAATAAACCAAAGGGAAAAGGACATCTTCGCTCTGAACTTACACTCCACCTCTTACATCACATCGCTAGCTAAATTAAGAAAGGTCCAATTACTGTTCACACTTACCTTAAGACTAATACCCTTGGACTGGTTCTCCATAAGTAAGGATATCAACATGCTACGCAGATCAGTAGACGTTGCGCCTATATGACTTTTACGCCTTACTTTATCCTGTGAAGAAAATGATGTCGCCTTGCTAGGAATTTCTTTGTCAGAGCTAGTAGACTTAGTCATTGCTTGAGTGGGTATCACATTCAAGAGATTGACATTGCCAAATGGAGATGTTGGAGCACCAGATGGTTCAGGTGGAGAAGATAAAGGTGAAGCAGAAGGCTTTCCCTTTGATTGAGTTGCTGCGGACGGGCCAGATTTGTAAGAAGCTCCATAAGATACCCCTGCAATCCATTAAGTTCAATGAAAAGACAGGAAACATAAACAACTAAAATAATGAAGTTATACTCTTTCCAACACCTGGACATGAAATAACACTGACTGGACTACAAGCAGAAAACATAAGAAACCTCTAGACTTCAGTTCTGAAATTACCTGGAGGTGGCTCTGGCTTCCGTTTTTTGAAAGGCTGCTCTTTCTTTTCCTTGAAACCCATCCTCCACGGATTAGCTGAAAGAGACTAAGAGTTAGATTTATGTTAAACTGCAGTATCAGAAATTAAACAAACACCGCCATTCTAGATCATCCATGGAGGGAACAAATGTTCTCCACGGTAACTGTTCAATAAGCAAAAGATTACTGCAGTAACTCTATTAAGTTAGACTTAGACCTAGTATTTAGGAATTGGTTTTTGATTATTTGTTAGGCAGATGATGGAAGCTAAAAAATAGGATATTGTTATCTATTTTTCAGTTAGGTTTCTACTCTTTAAATACGTGTCTTTATCTGTCAATAAAAAATGTATTCTGTTTTGTTGCATTGAAGTATTATTCTTCTATCTTTCTACCTCTGTTATTTTTGCTGTATTTCTTTTCTTTAGAAAAACCAACAGCGAAGCTAAAATTTTATTTCATAAAAATTCAAGAAAAAGATTGGATCAAAATCAAATGTAAGACTTAAGGGCAATATACCAGATCTTAACCAGGGAAAATTAGAGAAGTTATTATCAAATGCTTAATTTCAATGTTCATGACGATTCATACCTTCCGCTGCAGCCATTGCCTTCGCCTGACTCTTCATAGATGGATTGCCATGGTCCAAAACAATGGTTCTGTTAGATGCAAAAATATCACCATACACCAAGAATGAGGATATCAAATACCAGTTAAGATGCAAGTAACTGTAGAAACTTTTTATTTAACTAGAAAGGAAATTTTCCAAAAAATCAGAAAAGCCTTAACACATTTTTCTTCAGCATTTCACAATCAATAGCAATATTGTTGAAGACTCACTTGAGGCACACATAAGCCCTCAAGCTAGGTGCAATACAGGTTAAGCACTTCGTGTTTCTTAGGCCACGCTTTAAATCAAGTACCAAGGTGCTAAGTCATATGTCTCATCAACCATAGGCTTCCTCTCGAAGTGAGCAACACTAAACAATAATTATTCCTTTATCCATATAAATATTGTTTCTGCACACTTTTTCTTTCCACTTTTCCCTTTGATAACACTGCTTGATAATTCGAGTGTGGGTTTATAACAACAATCCCAAGTTAATTTCTTTCAACAAACGAAAAATTTAACTGTTGGATAGGAGTTGGCAGTCTTCTTTAAGAGAACTTCAACCTAACACTCATTATAGATCAACTCATCTTTGGGTTAGTGATCCAATGTAGCTGCTCCTAGTGAAGTGGACATCTAATGGTTTATCAATCATATTTTTGCAGTCAACTATGCATTAGCAAGCTGTTTAACAGAATTTGAGCCAGGATCCTCCCCTCTTGTCAAAAATAAAAATCTAACAGGAAAATGCTTAAGATTTTGAAGAAGTCTGTAATTTAGTTGATAGTATAAGCCAATAAATTAGTCTTCTACGTAATCAATACATAACAACTCGCAATTGAGTAAGGAAGTGAGTTGCTGAATCTTAAAGCCAATTAAACGTTGATAATGATAGTGGTACCACTAGTTCTATAGCATCACAAACTTCAGCATGACTAGGTAGAATCAAATAAAGAGCATGTACAATGAGTGGATGAAACAATTATCCCTAAAAATTTGCTAAATAAGCTTTAATGACTTGGCCTACATAACTACTCCAAGAGAGAGAACCGATCAATCAGCATAGACAGTAAAGCATAAGAGAAAACAGGTCTGGAAAGCCAAATAATTAGATATTAACTTGATTGTACAAGGATTAAGAGGAAACTGTGGTACACATCCCACCTTGCATCCTAAACTGCAAAATTCAATTCTCGTTAAGCCCTTTTCTTCCCCTTACCTTCCCCTTCCAAACAAGTAAGAAGCATTTATATATTAGGACGTCAACTAATTGAGCAGTATAATGTTGAGAAGCTTAATAAATCTAGCCATAAATAATCAACCATTTTCATATGTCACTTCAGAGTTAGACAATAAATCCTTATCCAAAAAAGAGTTGGGCAATAAACATACTGTTTTTGATGACGCTTCTTCTCAGCTTCTTCTGATCGTATTCTAACTTGGTTTTTAACTGATTCATCCAGAACACGCTGTACATTCAATTTTCGCCAAGCACCACCTGACTCAACAAGCAAACCATTTCCATCTTCGCCACTTCGACGTTCTTCATAAATATCACATAGATCTCCTGGTTCACGCGACCACGTGAATTTGAAGTTTTTGCTACCAACATTAATGACCTGATAACCATAATCACAGTAATGCGCAGCATAAGTTCAAGATCAAGTCAATGGATGTCAGAAGTTCTTAATCAGGCAGTCATACATGAAAATCGATAAGGAGCATAACCAGAGACGACAGAGCAACTTAGGTACTAAAATTTATGTTATAGAAGGAACAATCAGAAGTGCCGCTTAGTGGCAATTCAGATGCAAGTCGTGGTATAAAATTATGACACTGTACCTTATCGGGAAAATATATATATATATATATACATATTTATGACACTGTAGTATAAGATCTAGGAAAGATAATCACTAAAATATACTCCCAGTCTATTCATTTTTAAGGAACAAACACAAAATGACAATTTAGAAGGATAGATCAAAAAACACCCGAAGCACAATGGAGTAAATCCTTTGATATGGACCCCTTAAAAGCACATTTCCCATTTCAAAGGCTTTAAAATCTTATTGCTAAAAATTGGTTATTGTCACAACCCAGCCCAACCCACTAATGATATTGTCCGCTTTGGGTCTAGGCCCACAAGGATTTAAAATGCGTCATTAGGGTCTAAGGCTTGCTTTCTTATATATCCAGCAACTCTCCCTTGTTTTGTCAATGTGGATTTCGCCTAGGGTGTTACAGTTATTCTGCTTCATTATTTTCCTGTTCTACTAAATAGGAAATATAATAAAGAAAACACACAACCGAGGAAAGGATGCATAGCTTTAAAACAAAAGGGATCCTACGAACTACAACGGCGGAGATAGGGATTGATGTAAGTTCAAGAAATAATAGAATCTCATAGTTGGGATGTAAACTTTAACTTAAAGCGTCTTTTGAACCCCTTTTACAACTACAACAACAACATACCCAGTATATTGCCACCAAGTGGGGTCTGAGGAGGGTAGAAAGTACGCAGTCCATACTACTACCTCAGAGGTGAGGTGGAGAGGTTGTTTCTGATAGACCCCTGACTTTTGAACCCCTTTTGCAACTGTGCTGGAATTTTCTTTTTGGTCAAAGGGGATTCAATGTTTATATATAACCAAAAAAATAGTTTACCCTTTACTACGGTACTTCCACCGTTTCAATTTGTTTGACCTACTTTCCTTTTTAGACCGTTTTAAAAAGAATGACCTTTACCTGTTGTAGTAACTCCTTAACTTCAGCTTTCCCACGAGGTATGTGCAAAACCACACAATTAAAGGACATTTTGGGACATGTGACATATCTTTGACTTAACACCAAAATATTCAAAAATCTTCATTATTTTCTGAAACACCATACCAAGTCAAAACAGGCCAAACTAATTGAAACAGAGGGAGTGTAATTTCGAGACAAAGGAGGTTCAATTGAACGGTCTACTCTTGCTAAGTAGGTAACCTACAAATCTTATCATTGAAGATATCATCTTATACCAGCTGCTAGAGGTTATAAATGCTAAAAACTTTTTTGCTCCACACATGCAGTATAACGTTTGTGTTCCATGCTCATGTCACGGAGACCTAAGAGGCAACTCATTTAACTTGGACATAGCAGCCAATGGCAAAGTTTACCCGAAAATCCCAACAAATTTTTTTGTAGTATCCCATCTTCTCCCTTGCAGTATACGTATCCAGTTAAGCACAACATGTTCAAAGAAGCCAACTTTAGGTAAATCTATCTAAAGACAAACAAATAAGTTGCAAACAGATCTGTAAAACAAGTTGTTCATTTATATGCATAACTGCATTGTTGTTACAGCCTTCTGAATCTAAAATCTCTCCGTACATTAGAAGACATGATGTGTAAATCCAATTCAAGTTCTTTTACCTAGATATAAGTCTACAATGCAAATAAAAGTAAACAGAAAAACTCACATTTCCAGGGGAATTCTTTGCATTGGCATCAAATTTGATCCTGGCTGCACCTCCTTCAGCTTCCACTCGCTTGATCTCCTCCACCAGGTCTGGCGCCAGCTTAATTATCATAGCAAAATTCAAAGGATTTCCAGTAACGAGGCTAAAAGTCTCCTCGGCTCCACCTCCATCTGGAGCACCCGAGGAGGAGGATACACCACGGTTGCGCGGTGCACCAGCTCCACCGCCAACTGGCAAACGACCGGTGGAGGCAGGGGATGACCGGTGGATAGGCGGTGGTTGGAACGGCGACGGAATATTCCTCTTCCCAACGCCGCCGCCGCCGCCACCACGACCTCCACCGCCGCCGCCACGGCCGAGCTTGCCGGAACCTCCGTACATTATATTCGGTCGTGAAATCGGGTACCCGAATGGAGTTTGTAAGTGACAAAAGAGGGAATCGGACCTTTTGAGATACAGAAAATAACAAGCGAAAAGGGGAAACCGTCAACGAAATTCACTGATTTTGGGTTTTTTCGGTTTTGTTTTTAACGTGGGCCCACGCCTTTCTTACTCGAATTTACAGTTGCATAAAATCGATAACTCGTGCAAATTGAAAACCATATAAGGAAAACAATTGATCATATTCTAATTTTTTACTCCTCCATCCCATTTTATCCGTCCAAAATTTTTTAATTTAATATCTCATTTTACTTATTTTATTTTACTTATCAAGATAAAAAAAAAAAAAATCATTATATCCTTAAGTGTAATTGATTACTCATTGTTATTAGCATTCTTGAAAAATATTACAAAGAGGAGTATCATTAAAAATATAAATAGTGTTTTGGTATTAGTCATCCATCAATATTAGAACTAACAACAAGACACGATTAAGAGAGGGTAAAATGATAAAGTTATATTACCAATTATTATTTTCTTAATAACTGTGTCATTTTAATTTGAGACGGATAAAATGGGACGCAGTGAGTATCATCATTCATGGGTCTATCTGGAGATGTACTTTATAATCGAATTCAGATATTTTACATATTTGACTGATTCATTTGCTTCTTTATTATTGAATATAATTAGAGAAACTCAATTTTAAGCAATTAATTTTTTATAAATATTATTATCGAGTGTCGAATGTTGATAAATATAATAGTATAAATTTTATTGCAATTTGTTTCTTTTTTAAATAGTTAAATATAAAGTGAAAAAATTGATCATATTCTAATTTCTTACCATCATTCATAGATCTGTTTAGAAAGATTCTTTATTGTGATAGTATTGAGAAATTTTAATATGTTTGTTCTGATTAATTTGATCAGCGTATAATTGAATGTAATTAGGAGAACTCAATTCTAAGCCTTCATTTTTTTAATCTCGTGAATGTTACTGTGATCGACTTGACTTTCAAAATATTTTATTACAAAACATGTGGGAGCAAAAACTAAATTTTTTTGATAATTGTATGATGTAATTATAATGTTACTTATTAAATTTATTATTGCTATTTTTAAAAATATGTATTATTTTTACTATTTAGCTTCCTTCTTTTCTTTTCATTTTCGAATATAATTTTGCAGTTCCACATAACATTATATCTTCTCGTATTTTGTTTATAACTTATTTAGTTTTCTTTATTTTCTTCATTTCATTGAATAAATTGAATGGATGCTCGACAAACGTTGTTTATATCAAATGGTGTCGTTAAATTCAGATTTTCGCTGTTTGATTGAAATTATAAATGTCTAAGGAAAGATAGTGTAAAATGAACCCTCTTTTATCTGTGTGGTAATTTTGAAACTTATAGTTTTCTTAAAATCACAAAAAATGACAATCTTTTTAATTCGTCCATACTAAGATGATAAAAGAGAAACAACGTGATTATGCTTGTGCAGCACATTGTGGTCCCAACGAGGCAAAAGACCAACCACCCGCTAAATCTTTCCCAATTCAAAATTTACAATGCTTACTTAAGGTGTTTGATAAAAATATCGTATCAATTTTAGGGGGCGATCAATGGGTTCCGCCTAAATATATATTGTGATCCAACTCACTTAAGGTACTATTCTAGATGGTTTTCTAGGATTAGATTTGTGAAGTTTGGATCTTTTTTTATATATTTTAGTGTAGCTCCCATATGTATATTTATATTATATTATAAGAAATTGTGTCATATACACATGTAATATACTTTGTTGTATTGTCAGAAAATGTGAAAAATTAAGCTTTTTGATGGCCTGGCATTTTTCTCATATATGTATATATTAGTATATCCCTTACATATCATGTATATTCGTGTATATTAGTAAAAATATATGAGTGATGTGCAATAAATACATGATATACATAGTCAAATACATTGTCATATTGACGAGCAATGTGATGAAAATAGAGCCTTGGAGCGACCTACAACTTTTCTTGAGGGGGTGTTGGAGAAGAGGTATGGGGCGTATCGAAAAATATTGTGAAGAAAAATTATAAATATGTCCATGTTTTTAGGTTATAAATAGCAATATCGATGATTCATAATGTTATGTATATGTGTATACGAGTTTCATATTTTTATGTATTTGAGCTTCGTAATTTCATATATACGTATACCTGTGAAAGTATTTATCCAATATCAATTTTAAGAGTGTATCCAAAATCAATTTCATCCGATATATCTGATATTAATTTCATCTTGTGCATCTATTATCATAAATCTTGTGTATTCTGTATCAGCTACAATGTAGCTTTTCTTTTCATTTTTGAACATTTATTTTTGTGTTTTCACAGAACATTGTAATTTTCTCATATGTTGTTTATTTCTTTTTTATTTTTCTTTATTTCTTCATTTCGCTTAGTGGTGTTATTATTTCAATTTTATTGAAGCTATATCTTATTAGTATCTTAAATTGAATGGATACTCAACAAGCATGATTTATATTGGGTAGTATGGTTAAATTTAGATTTTCATTGTTTGAATGGAGGTTATAATTTTCTAAAAGAAAAAGTGTAAGATGAACTATTTTCTATTTGTTGGGTACTTTTGGGAATTATATTTTTTCTTAAAATCACAGAAAAAATTGACAATTGATTCGTCTCAAGCTAAGACGGTAAAAAATAAAATAATAAGATTGTGTTGTGCAACACACCATGGGTCCAACAGGGAAAAAGACGTTCCCACTAATCGTTTCCCAATTCAAACTTTACGAGGCTTATTTCAGATATTTAAGTGAAGAATCGTGTCAATTTTAAAGGACTATTGATGGATTCTGCCATAATATTTAGTATAAATAACATAAATCTCAATCCTATTAAACATATTTACCTTCACTCCCATCTTCTTAATTAATTTCTTCTCTCTCCCGATTAATATACATAATTCAGCTGTTATATACATAAGACCCTATGCATATGAAAATCTAATTATGACGTTTTAATAGGAAATTAACTGATCTTCCTTCTATTTAGCACGCAATTAATGCAACAACATTAATGTTGAATTACTACATCCCTTAATTTGTGTAATAGTTATACTATTTCAAAATTTAAAAATAACAATACATAAACAAAAAAATCAATCAAAAAATAGAAATCACAAACAATCTAATCACTGATTTATCATCTCTTGCAAAAAAAATATGATTTTTTTATTCAAGAAGATGAATATTGCAATTCTTTTGGAGGCATTTAGGTGTCTGACAATTCAAAAATGCAATAAGAACGATACAAAAAGTGTCGAAATTATTGTTGGACATATTTTGTGTTTGAGATTGATATATGCAATTGCGGCTAAATTAGAGATTGAGGAATTTCATATAAATAACATAAATCCCAAGATATGCATAACCTAATGGGTGTAGATTTTTGTGTTAACAGAGAAATTCCTTCATTCTGTTACTATTGCTATCCATGGAGAAGAAGAAAGGAAAAAAGAATCTTTCTGTTTTTTTGTTTTTTTTTTGATGTATGATTTTTTTTGTGTGTATAGCTTCTTCTTGTTGTAGGTTCTTCTTTATTAATGATTGTCCACTCTCTCTATTATTATTGATACTTGAATTTTGAAGGAAGAAAAAATGATGTTCTATTATTTTATTACTGTCCCATTCATTACTGTGCATTTCTCTCCTTAATGGCTGCTTTCTTTTTCTTGACTTTGTTTATGTATATTTATATCTTTGCTTTTTTGTTCTCGTTTTGTAAAAGGTGCTAAAAAATTGTAGTCAGAGATGTGTATTTGCAAAATTCAGCTATGTATATATTTATTGAATTTTTTTTCAACACAACATATACATAACTAAAAAATATGGTCGCGCCCATGCCAATGGGCGCGATTATTAAAGAATCAATCTTTTTTGATCAATTTTATATTCTTTCTACTTTTTACTACTTTTCAATAGTAATAGTATCAATTGTTTAGTAATATTATGAAGATTGTTTTCAAATGATAAAAGAAAATATATAAAACTTAGCAAATTTAACATTTATTAAATGAGGAATAGTAAATTCTTAATCAGTAAGATAATATATAATTCCCTAACAACTGATTTTGTTTTATTTCTATTGCACTGATGTCACTGCATTATTCTCATTGAACCTTATCAATTTGTCAAAAAACGAACATACTAATAATTAATTTAGAAACTCTCTTTTTTATGAAAACGAAAATATTTACAAATAGCATATCTTTGCAATTAATTAATAAACTTTGGTTCTTTAGAGTTGAGACTTATTTACCAATATATGTAGTTTATTTAACTTATATCTCATTAAGAAAGAGTTAAAAGAGTCTTGAAATATACAAATTCGAATTGAAATAAAAGAAAAGCATTAAATTTTTTAATATCATCGACAACTCAGATTCTTTGGTTATTAATATTTTATGGTATAATTAGATCGCCCATCTCAAACGTGCTATGCAACTTCTCAAGAATCTCGCCTTTGCTTGTAAAACTATCTAATCTTGTTATTATCTAAATCTCCATAATAGAAGACTTCGTGTTTTCTTTTCAATATCCGCTTCTTAAAGTTAAGAGTTTTTTTAAAAAAAATTGTCGAATAGACAGAAAACAATCTTCGTATCATTCTTAAAGAAGTTCACCAAAATATTATACTTCTAAAGAAATCCTCAAAATGTACGAACCTGGAAAAGAAAGATTGAATATATACATATATAAATAAGTGTGTGTGTTTAGATAACTAAAATAATTTTAAATATTGCAGAAACTTCATCTATATAAATTGCTATAAATTAGGTGAAAATATTTAACAAACACTCTAGTTAGAATACTACCCAAATGTTCTAGGTTCCTACTTATTTTAATAGCCAAACCCATCGAGAGTCCCTCAAACTTGTTCCTAAAATTCACTTAGGCCCCTAAACTAAGGCATGTACCTATTAAACCCCTACCCCCCCCCCCCCAATTTAGTTCCAATTGGGCATTTTTTGCCCAATCAGCTAAAAGCTGAAAGTGTGTGTTGCACACACACGTTGATGTGGCAAAAACGGTTAATTGAAAGCTGTCACATGACATTGTGGGTCCGATAATTATTAAAAAATAATTATATAATTACTTTAAAAATACAAATAAAAAACTGATTATTAAAAAAAATTATAAAAAAAACAAATTATTAAAAAATAATTATAAAAAAATAAAAAAATATAAAAATGAAAAAAATGATTATTAAAAAAAATTATAAATTTTTTTAAAAATAAAAAATTTCACTGAAGATCCAAATTATTAATAAATAATTCTAAAATTATTTTTAAAATATAAAAAAAATTATTATTAAAAAAAATTATATTTTTTTTAAAAAATAGCATTGAGGATCCAAATTATTAAAAAATAATTATAAAATTATTTTTTAAAAAAAATAAAAAAATTGCATTGAGGATTCCAATTATTCAAAAATAATTATAAAATTATTTAAAAAATAAAAATAAAAAACTGATTAATAAAAATAAAAAACTGAATATTTAAAAGAAATCATAAAATTTTAAAAAAATAAAATAAAAAAGTACATTGAGGATTCCAATTATTCAAAAATAATTATAATTTTTTTTTTTTTTTTAAAACTGATTATTAAAAATATATTATAATTTTTTTAAAAAAATGAAAATAAAAAATGACATTGAAGATCAAAATTATTAAAAAATAATTATAAAATAAAAATTTAAAACTAATTATTGAAAAGAAATTATAAAATCATTTAGAAACCCCGCCTTCCCCAGCCCAGCCCCCACCTTCCCTAGCGTTAATCTCCCCCTCCCCCTTCCTCTTCTTCTCCATTAAAGTGAATCTTACTTCTCCATGATCCTCAAAAATACACACATAAATTTTTTGTTTAAATCTACTTCAAGAATTCAAAAGAGGTCTATAAAAAAGTCATTTTTATTGATTTTTTTTATAAAATGGTGATATTAATAATAATAAAAAAAGTGATCTTTCTTGTGGAGGAAAAAAAAAGAAATGGTGATAAAAGTTATCTTTTTTGAAGAAAAAAATGATCTTTATTGAAATTTGTTGTAATTTTTCAAGAAATGGTGATACTAATGGAGGAAAAAAAGTGAATCTTGTTGAAAATTTTCAAGAAATGGGAATAATTATGGTGGATTAAAATAAATTTATTCATGTGAAAATGTGGGGTGGGGTGGGGTGGGGGGTGATGGTGAAGACGCGGGGGTGGGGTGAGGTTGAAACGATGAAGACGCGGGGTGGGGTGGAGACGCAGGGGTGGGGTGAGGTGCTGTGAAGAAGATGACATAGGGGGGGTGGGGTGCTTTTTATCAAAAAAAAGAAAAGAAATTATATTAATAAAATAATTTAAATATAAATTTTTTAATTAATATTTTTTGGGGCCCTCAGTGCCACTTGACACATTTTTATTCGTAATTTAATTAAAAAAAAGTACCTCACGCACTTCCCGAAGTGCACTGCACGCGCAGTGCCATGTGGGCAAAAAATACTCAATTGGAACCAAATTGGGGGGTAGGGATTTAATAGATACAGACATTAGTTTAGAGGCCTAAGTGAATTTTAGGGACAAGTTTGAGTGGCTATTGATGGATTTGACCTATTTTAATTCATCTCAATTACAAAAGGGGAGCAATTGTCACAAGCCTTTTACATATGCATACATACATACATACATTTATAAATGAATGAAAGTAAAAATAAGTTAAGATTCTCTTAAATTTTTCAATCAAAATGGATTAAATTTCAAGTTTTCCATCTTATTAGTAGTAGTAAGTACCTAACTTTATAACTTTGGAATTGTTATAAAACAACTTTATTTTAGTTTTTATTTAAGATTTTTTAGAATTCTAAAGATACTTGATTCTTGTATATTCCTATTACAAGATTTGTGGGGAAAAAAAAAAGCAGCATAAATTTAATGTGCATATGCAAAATATATGTAAACTTGGCTAGCTGTGTGTACATTTAATTTAATAAATATCGATATGAATATTTAAACTTGTTATTTTGTATATAAGAACAACAACAAAGAGCGAAAAGAAAAATATTGAGCAAAATCAAATTGTTTGATATGCTCACTTCTTTCCTTTGCTTTTTTCTTTTCCTTTTCTGTCATCTATTCGTTTTCCTATTCCCCCCTCCCTTTCTTACTTTCAACGCATTCATTTTTCAAAAACAAACAAACTCTATTTTTCTTCTTCTCAAAATTGTTAATATCCTAAAAGACTTTTATAACTTATTTGTAAACTTTTTAAATTTTATGGCCTTTTTATAAGAGATCTTAATTTTTATGCATAAGAGGTCTTTATTTTTACGCATAAAAAAATTTAAATGTCATATTTTATTCAATTTGTAAGTGGTCAAGAGATCTCATTTTCTACTCCGATAAAAATATGTAGCTAAAGAAACTCAAATAATTTTTCACAAGATTATTTAGAACAAGTTAAACTGAAGAAAAAAAAAAAAAAGAGAAAAGGAAGGGAAGTTAATAAGAAAAAGAAAAGCATTACCTCACATTACTAAAGATCATAATCTAGAATTATTTTGACTAAAAATGACGCACTTCAAGTGCAAGATTTTGCAAATAACTTGGTGAGAGCCTTTGGATTGTACGAGTAAAAATTCTTTGTAATAGTTGCTATAGAAATCTACTCAAGCTTCATGTTGGTCTATAGTCCCTTCGTGAATTCCATTGTAAAAATCTTGCAATCATTCGTAAAAAATTAACGTTAATAAAAGAAATAGAAAAAAAATGATCATTAAAACTTCCTCAGTCAGAGGTAAGATGCCGCAAACTCAACTCACACCGGAGCTTCGAAGGCTTTATATATTTATACGAGCAAGATGAAGAATTGCATTGATATTAGAGAAGGAAAAGACGTGCAACATAAATTGAGAATGTTTTAGAAAAAAAGATTAATTGCATTGATAATAATGATAGGAATTAAATATGGTAATATTTAACATTCCATAAATTTTTAAGGTGAAATTTTGTAGTCTTTAAAAAATAGGAAAAAGTTTTAAAAAATCATAAAAAGGATAAATAGGAATCCCTGCTCTATGAGTGCGCCACGTAAGCGGGACTAAGTTCCTCATTTATTATTATATATTGATTATTCAGGAACAATCTTTATTGTTGAACAATTTTTATTCAAGGACAACATATACATATCATCAGTATATGTTGATATACAAAACATATGACAACGTTAACAATATAGAGTTATTATGTATATGAAAACACATAAAAACAACTTGTTATGTATTGTAAATATTTATACCAATACATACATAACTGAAATATGTATATACAAACATATATGTGTAGTAAAAAAATGGTTATATACATAATTACACCACTGATCTTGTCCGAAAATTTTAAAAAGACACCTAAACTTTTAATTCGACATATTACCCCACGAATCTTTTTTATTCCGTTGCAAATACACCATTTTGGACCTCTGCGTGTATACACGCACCACAGGCCCGTAAAAGGGCTCAAATTTGATTTTTTGACCAATTAAAAGCTGCCACGTGTAAATAATTTAATATATAATTTATATTTTTTTTTAAAAAAAAATATTTATTTTCTTTTTAAATATTACCCCGTACCCCCTTCTCTCCTCCCCCCCACCCACTATTTCTTCTTCAACACCATTAAATCCTCCATTAAAGCTTCATTGAAGTTTTTTTCCTTTTTTTAAATCATATCATTAAAGCTTCTCATTTTGTAGTTAATCATATCATTTAACTACCCATTAAAGATCCTCAACACCATTAAAGCTCCTCCATAGCTCCTCCATTAAAGCTCCAATGATTTTTTTTTTTAAATCATATCATTAAAGCTCCATTTATCACTTTTGAATGTTTAATGGAATTGAATTTTGATTTTGAAGAAGCAATTGATATGAAGTTTGAATTAAAATGGTTGAAATTCAAGAAAAATTCAAAAGTGTAAAAATGAAGTTTCAATTTCATGATGTTGGTGAGTCTGTCTTGATGGTGGTAGTGGTAGTGATGGTGTTGGTGGTGATAATGGTGCGTGGGTGGGGGGGGGGGGGGGTAGGGGAGACATTGACGGGGTGGGGGTGCTGGATGAGGAAGACGATAGGGATAGGGGGTACTGTTGGACGCGGGAGGAGGGGGGAGTTGCTGGATGGGTTGGGGTGGGGGAAGAGGGGGTGGGGTAATAAATTAAATAAAAAAGAAAATTTATTAAAAAATAAATTAAATATAAAATTAAATATATTTAACGCGTGTCAACACCTGATTGGTGTGTGTGTGTTCACTCTCTTTGTTGTGAGTGAGGTTCAACGAAAAATGGTGTATTTGCAACGGATTAAGTAAGAATCATGGGGTAATAGGTCAAATTCAAAGTTTAGGTGTCTTTTTGAAAATCTCAGTTAACATCGGGGGGGGGGGGGGGGGGGGGTAATTATGTATTTACTCTAAAAAAAAATTAAAATATTAGATATACTAATTATATTTAGTTTGTTTATTTCAGCTATGTCCTTCGATGATACACTGATATATAAAAGATAATCGAAAAGCCTAGAAAAGGGAGGAAGAAGAAATCAAGCGAAAGTCTTTTATCAAGCCAAATCGTTGTAGACGATGTGGGCATGAGAGTCACAATAGGCATTCCTATAACTTTTTTACAAAGGAGTAGTAACTTAAAATTTTCCTCTACTTATGTTGATTAATCACTCAATTATCATTTTCTACTTTTATATAATGTTTTGTTGAACAATTTAAGTTGAATATTGTTGTGAAGGCATAAATATTAGTTTCTTCACTTTACCATCTTTGCTTGATGTATTTTTAATTTTATTTTGTTGTATATGTTGTTGTTAACAAAACAAACACAAATTCAATATACTAGGATATCACAGGACAACGTTAACAATCAGATTTATTATGTATAAGAATATATATATAAAACAGTTTGTTATATATTGTAATTATTTATACCAATATATACATAACAGAATAATGTATATATAAACATATACATCACTACCCACAACTATGTATAAAACAACATATGTAAGTATTATACGTTATTCATCATTTAACAAAAAGTCTCGTACAACATACATATATATTATTTTTAAATATTTTTTAAAATATCGTTCCGATTTTTTGATCTGTTTTCAACAAAGTTAGGTTTCTCGTAATCAAATACTTTAGGAACAAACCCAACTATCAAATTTGTTGGTTCATTATACTCTAATTGAGTTAATCCTAAACTAAAAGAAGGAGAATTATCCATTTACTAAGTACTATGTAATTAATACTGAAATAGAGAATTTTGAAAAGAAAAAAGGAAAATCCAGATATACAAACTATATTTTGGTAAAGTAGAAACCCAAAAAATTACTTATCACAACATGCAACAATTTGTTCATTCGAAATCATCAAATTTTGATAATGTAAAAAAATAAAAATTACTAACCTCAAAATCGAAAAAATTTGAATGATAAAAAAAGATTATGTTAAAATTGAATGTCATTGAGTTGGAGTCAAACATGGAAACGGAACCTTGATTGTAGCCTTTTTTTTAAGGAGAAAAAATCTTGAGAGAAAAAGAGATATGTATGTATATGTACTTTAAGAGAGAGAAACTTAAAAAATGGGATTTGTTATAAAATAATAAAGAACAAAGAAGAAGAGTTGAGAGAGAATAAAGAGTAATTCTTATTTCTCTTGAGGGATGAATTACAATGAAGCAAAACTCTTTTATTTATAGGAAAAAACTAACATTGAAGTTTGTAACTTTTCCATAAATAGACATACACAATATATGGTAAAGTAGATATTCACTGTATATGGTAAAGTAGACATTCACTATATATTGTATATTTATAACACTCCCCCTTGAATGTCCAATTGATAGATAATGTGCCTCGTTAAAACCTTACTAGAAAAAAACCAGTGGAAAAAAAAATCTAGTGAAGGAAAAAGAGTACACATCTCTAACAATACACATATAGGCTGCCTCATTAAAAATCTTACAAGGAAAACCCAGTGGGACAAAACCTTGAAAGGAAAAAAGAGTACAACGCGTATTAACTCCCCCTAATAAGAAGATCCTTGAGCCTTTGCATCCCGATCTTGTGCACCATCTTCTTGAAAGTTGTAGTTGGAAGAAACTTGGTGAATAAATCAGTCATATTATCACTTGAATGAATCTGTTGCACGTTAATATCACCATTCCTTTTGTAGCTCATGTGTATAGAAAAGTTTTGATGAAGTGTGTTTCGTTCTATCTCCTTTGATGAATCCTCCATTAAGCTGTGCTATGCATGTTGCATTATCTATGTATAAAACTATGGGTGCATTGTCACATTTCAAACCACATTTTTCTCGAATGAGATGTATCATAGACCTCAACCATACACATTCTCGGCTAGCTTCATGAATAACTATTATCTCATCATGATTCAATGAAGTGGCTAGATAGACTGCTTCGTATATCTCCAAGATATGACAGTACCTCCACATATGAACAGATAGCCTGTTTGAGACCGAACTTTATGTGGGTCAGATAAGTACCCAACACCAGCATAGCGAACAAGATCGGGACTGCAACCTTTAGAATAAAGTAAGCTCATGTCTTTTATCCTATTTTGATGTCTCCTATTAGGAGCAGAAATCTACCTTGCTAACAAAATAACCGAAAGGTTATATCATGACTTGTAGTATTTGTAAGATACATTAGTACACCAATTGGACTAAGACATTGTACTTCAAGACCAATCCAATTCAGTATGTTTCTCATTTCAGCAAATAATCTTATTGTTTTTGAAAACTCTCCAAGAGTTTTAATAATTTTCAAACCATCAATTTATCCCTTATAAGGATAATAAACAAGTTTCCTAGAAACTTTATATGCTTCAAATATTTTTGAATCCTTTGGGGATTTTCATATAGATTATTGTTAAGTGACAATATCTAACATGTCACGTGTGACATCTTCAAGTGTCTGGACTGCAAATCAAATAAGTTTTACGCTTATCAAAATGCATCCTTTCAGGTCACTTGATAAATGTTTCTACGTCAGCATGCTTAAATAAACGTAGAATTCAGATCCTCATAATCTTTTACAATATTGCGCCAATATTGTATCAAAGATATCGTCGACGATTTCTTATTTTGTATCGGTTCACAATGCGACATAACATTTTGAGATCTCATCACTTCATTATTTTCAGGTACCTAAACCTTTCATAAGGTTTCATGAAGTGTTATGTCGTAGGCTCTTCAAGAGCATATTGCCTTTTTATCATGATTATTTGCTCCTTATCCTTTTCAAAGATTATTTCATTTGGAACTGATTGGTCTATTATGCTTCACGCATGCATAGACTTTACCCTTTAAGGATACAAAATAGGAGCACTTGTAGCTTAATATGAGATGCTTTCGACATTTGACTTGAATTATCGTTTGAATGAAGATCCGATGATAATTTCTAACATATTTCATAGCTGCTTATAATCTCCCCCTTGTGTTAGGAAAGCTAACATACATCCTCCATCTTCTTTGATGGATCCATCTTTGTGCATCATGGTACATTCATTAATCGAATACCGCACATCAAAACTATTAGATGGAATAGTTGGTTCCCGATTTTGAACCAATTGAGAGAGAAGAAATAATCATAATTTATTGGTCTAATACATACAAGTGCTATTGTATGCAACATATCATATTTCATACCAATACATGAAACTTTGTTCTCATTAGTAATGATTCGGTTATTTATGAAAGACATTCAATGTTAAAACCATCATCATCAAGATAAATTATCTCGATTACACAATCTGAAAATTATGCTCAACTTATATTGAACAAGTAACTTTATGAATGTCAAACGTAGGTTGACCATGAATGTACATGTGATCATCTTATTAATGCATCTTTTCAACATATCACATGATAGGTGAACGGGCCCTTATTCACCTTTTATTCTTTTCAGATTTTGAGGGATCCAATCTCAAAATTAGTTGGTCCAACCAACATTAAAGTTCATGAAGAATTTTTAAATTCATCAATATATGTTCAATACTCAGTGTGCACATCTTCGGGATATCACAATCGTTCATGTCAACTTATGAACTTTTAATCTAGTAAACTTCAAGTTTACCATGATATGTGTGTTTGCTTTAGTAAATTTTAGATTTACTATTATATGAATAAATTTCAGATTTACTACTTCAGAAGTAGATTTCAAAATAACTCATCTCAGCTATTCTGCCTCATTCGGAGGTGAGTCGTCATACCATCACAATCAAGTACACGTTTATATTAATAAGTTTCACTAAATATTATCACATTCACCCCAGGAAATGGATTTGTGCTTATAATAATCAAAATTCTCATTCCCCAAGAATGAAATATAATCGTGTTTTAAGCCTATCAAATTATGATAGGTTATATATCTTATAACCTCTTTCATCATATTGCTACTTCAGGAGCAAATTGAGGCATACATATGATGTAGAGAAATTTTCTCTAGCACATCTTATAATCATAATAAGCGTGTGAAAATATTATAACTTTTGATGATTATTATCATATTGTCTCTCCATGCTTATATTCGTGCATTCAATCACTTGTCCTCTTTCAACAGTGAAGCAAGTTGTCAACTTTCAGATTTATGCTATCATATTCACTTCATGGAATAGAGCATATTAATGGGATATGTTTCATGACCTTTTATTAAACACCCATTATTTTGCCTTAGTCATCATAATATCATCAATATGGTGTATTGAGGTTCAAACTCAACATCTTATCCATATAAAGACGTCTTAGGCTCGATGTGACTTGAACCCAAATATTATCATTCCTTTTGATAATATTGTTCTTGAGGAATGAATTTAAAACATAAATGGTTCAAAATCAATTATTTTTCCTCAAATCCAACAATAATTATATCATTAATAGAAAAATACAACTAACATAAGAAATTACTAACCTTGACCTTTAGATTTATAATCTCACCTTATTTGGCAGAGTCTCGTGTTGATAACATGTTATAAAACAATAAAGAACAAGAAGAAGAGTAGAGAGAATAGAGAGAGTAATTTTTATTTCTTCTTGAGGGATGAATTTCAATGAAGCAAAACCTCTTTATTTATAAGGAAAAACTAATCTTGGGGTTTGTAACTTTTCCATAAATAGACATACACAATATATGGTAAAGTAGGCATTCACTATATATGGTAAAGTAGACATTCACTATATATGATATATTTATAACAGGATTTATGTAATATGTTTAGGAAGATGAGATTTTTTGTAATAAGTGAAACATAAGTTGTGGGTTTGTGTAATTTTTAGTAATATTTATTATGATCTGATTCACTTTGATTTTCTAGATGGGTTTTTTAGTCTAGAATTAAATTTGTGAAGTTTGGAGCTTTTTGTATATTAGTGTAGCTTCCCCATTTATATTTAATAGATTAATCGCACGTATAATTTTTGCTTTCATGATAATTTAATAATTTAAATTTCAAGTCCTTATCTTGATCTTCTGGGCTTTAATTCAAAGACATTTAAGTATGTCGGTGATGAGCTCCTCAAAATTACTCGTGCGCACGTAAGTCAAATCTCTTGAACTTCAGAAGAATAAGTAAGAAATCTTTGAAAATATAATAGAACTTGATGAAAGATTAAAAAAAAAAAAAGATGTTAATGAATGCAAAAAGACAACTTGAATTAAAATCAAAATAAGAAAAAAAAGAAGAAGAAGGTATATTCCAATTAATAATGTGTTACGCATTAAGGAGTATAACTAAGTTTAGAGTTCAATTAGCAGGTGTAGAACCTTCATCCGAATTTGGAGACATATCAATACAAGAACTACTGTGACACCCAAAATTAATATTTTGCTTTATATAGATCTTCACTATTTTCTTAAAAAGGATCCGCGTATATTCATATATATGAGTAGGAATATATGAACGATATACAATAAAATACATGATGTACACATTCAAAATACATTGTCATATTGATGAAGAATGTGATGAAAATAGAGCTTTCGAGCGACCTGCCACTTTTCATGGATATAAAGGAACACCTTCGATAATGTTATGGGTTGTAAACAACAATATCCATGATTTTATAATTTCATGTATATGTCTATCTGAGTTGCATAATTTTGTATATTTGTGTATCTGAAAAACATACATTCAATAGCAGTTTCACATAAAATCAATTTCGTCCAATGTATTTGATATTAATTTTATCTATTGTATTCGGTATCAAAAATCTAGTGTATTTCGTATCCGATACAATATATTTGGAGTAGAGTCGACAGTGTATCTAGTATATCCATGCATAGATACATGTACTCTCCCTCTTTTTGCACACATCCCTCCCTCTTTTACCCCTATATTTCTTCGTGCCTAGTGTATCTGTGATGTATCTAGTATCTAAATCAATCTAATCCGATGCATCTACTATTAATTTCATCTAGTGTAGCATATATTAATTTTATTCAGTGTATATGATATCAAATGCCTTGTGTATCTTTGGGTTGGTTAGGGATGACATCCGTGGGTTTAATTTCCCCCTTGTCATATCTTTGCCTTGTGTTATCTTATTTTGATTCGCTTCATTTAGCCCCTAACTAAGGATTTTTATTTTCATTATCAAGATCTAACATTTCTTTTGATTTGATTATTTTAACATCATCTTTAGTTTCTTTCCTTTTTTTGATTTCTCAATATAATAGAACTTGATGAAAGATTAAAAAAAAAAGATGTTAATGAATGCAAAAAGACAACTTGAATTAAAATCAAAATAAGAAAAAAAGAAAGTATATTTCAATTAATAATGTGTTACGCATTAAGGAGTATAACTAAATTTAGAGTTCAATTAGCAGGTGTAGAACCCTCATCCGAATTTGGAGACATATCAATACAAGAACTACTGTATTGATTGATTTAGATTGATTTAGATATACTAGATACATCACAGATGCACTAGGCACGAAGAAATATAAGGGTAAAAGAGGGAGGGATGTGTACAAAAAGAGGGAGAGTACACGTATCTATGCATGGATATACTAGATACACTGTTAACTCTACTCCAGATATATTATATCGGATACGAAATACACTAGATTTTTTATACCGAATACAATAGATAAAACTAATATCAAATACATTGGACGAAATTTCTTTATCAAGATCTAACATTTCTTTTGATTTGATTATTTTAACATCATCTTTAGTTTTTTTCCTTTTTTTGATAATTTTCTGATTTATTAGTTGTTGATTACTTTGTAATGTTACTTTTACAACATCAACACATTTTGATTTTGTATATCAGTATATAATATAGAAAATATGAACCGACATACTTTATACAAATTAAAAATTGATTACAGAACTTACGTATATTTTATATATGTATATATCTGTATATACTACAATTGTCTAATTATATATGATGGTTATTTGTATACATATATACATCATATATATAATATTTCACTTTAATGAAAAAATGAAAATAAGATGCGTTTGACCATGAAAATTTCAAATACAATTTTGAAATTGTATTTGAAAAAGTGAACACTTTTTTCACTCATACTTCTCTCACAAAAATTCAAATTATATTCATGATCAAACACAACTCCAACTCCAACACCGAAAAATTGTGATTTTCATGTCAAACGGGGCCTTAGTTTTTTGGAATTGACGAACAATTTGATGAGTTCAAACCTACATTTGAAATAGGCTACATTGTATTGGTATGGGGAAAAGGAAATAAATAAATAAATAAATAAAGCCAGAGATCTGCAAATTGAGTTGGCAAACAAAGACCCAACAATCACTGCAGACCATTAGGTAATGCATTTCATTTCTGGATATATCAGCAATCATAAGATAAAGGCAATAAATGTCATCTATATCTATATGACGATTCAACATCAATATTTTGGTTGTTCTTAATTAAAATTTCTTAAACATTTTACAATTTTATTTCGAAATAGAGGATATTGAGGTAAGACTTAAGAGATATGTTACCCATCAGACATAAGTTATTGCTATAAAATAAATTTTATCAATAGAAAGGATTTCGTAACATTTTAATAAATCAAAAACAGTGAATCTACTCAATTAACAAAAACTTTTACCTCATTGACAAATGTTGTATGTGTTGCTCGATTATTTACAAGCCAATTTAGCTGAAAGTTCAATCTAATAGGCAATAAATTACATTACATCATGCTTATACACAAAACTAACATATACACATATACAACAACTTAAACTTATAAATAATGTGCAAAAATGGTCATTTTAAAAAAGATTTATTAAGTGCGGAAAAATGTTCCAGAACACCTCTTATGATATGCTATTTCTGCATTTTTTTATTTTTTTTTTAAATACACTATATCAAAAGAATGAATACATTACATATTTGACCACAGATAATGATTGATATACCTAAATTATCTTATACTACATGATTAAAGTAAATTCATAAGGTTTGTGTAATCATCCGAGTTAAGGAAAATGTTCGTCAATAGTCAATACATGCCCAATAATGTCCGACACTCTCGCTTCTATTTGGTGAGAACATTATCATACTGGGTTCACATCAGGTTAATAGAAGCATGATGTATATTGAAATATACACACACATCACTTAATCATAATACGTATATACCCACACATCACTTTATTAAAAAGTTTAATTACAACAAGTTATATTTATTGAGCTTAAGCACATGGTACGAGTAAATATTTATTTACCCATGCATTTCACACCATCATGGATGTGGACCCAAACTTCATGCCCTCTCTAAAAGGAATTGCTAAATTTTAGCTCAAGAGGCCCACTCATGTGGGTTGGTTCAAGAGAGGGGAAGATCATAAATCCATAGAGTGGTCCTAGTCCATCTAAATTGCACATTATGGGTTGAGGGCCTTTACGATGCATCTCCAAAAATCTAATCTGAGTTGCTTAGTTTGGTAATATTAGTAGATGGTAATCATTACACCAATTTTAACAAGTAGATTGATTGATTGATTTATCCCCAACCACCCCTTCAAGTCCTCAGACTTGGTTGAAATAACAAGAAGGGGTGTTTAATCAATGGGGTGAGTTATGTTTGGATGAGTTAAATGGATCGAATCAATAAATGAGTTGAATTATAATTTGTTTAATATTTTTTTAAATTACGATTAGTGGATCAATTAGAAGTTAAAACTAAGTTGTGGATCATAATTAGGGGCAGATAAAGGGGTTTGGGTGAGGGTTCTGAGAACCCAGTAGCTTTCAGGCGGATCTTGTATTTATATAGAGAAATCTAGTAAATATATAAAAATTATTAATTGGAAACCCATAAATAAACAAAGTGTATTGCTGATCTAGTGGAGTAGAGACCTTTTGATTGTCGGTTCAAATTTTCTTAGTTACTCTTTGCTTTTATTTTTATCTAACATGGTGATCATAATCTATATACTCAATATCCCATTGTAATTCGATCCTTTCCCCACCAGAGGCAGAGAGAGTTATAATGCATCAGATTGTCTTTTTTGTATTGGTCAAGCCCGTCAAGTGTGCTATAAATGCATCCTAATTAGTCTTAGATTTGTAGATAATCAACTAAAACAAGCTATATCATAATGAGCTCAATTTGATATCTCAACAATAACAAGCCTTCTTATATTTAGAGGCCGATACATTTTAAGAAGCATATAATTTTATGTAGAATTTGAAACATTGATCATGGTAGCCCGCGACATGAACAATCATTTCAAGATGGGGGAAGAAGGAGATCCAATAAATTAATTGTTGCAAACAATAAACACTAAAAAAGGGAAGCAAAAGAGAGAAAAGATAGAATATTGAGTTAAAGCAAAAGTTGAGATCTTGTCTAGTCCTTCCAAGACATTGCAACAATTCTAGAACTCTTCAATAAGTAAATCTATAATGTCTTTCACCATGCCCCATCCCATCATCCAGCAAATCAATTTTAATTATGATCCAAAAAAAGGAACGAAAATAGTCTCCTTTAATATTCGTGCTATGAGAAGGCAGTAGGTATCTCGTGGAATAATACTAATACATATCTCGTAAAATTAATCGAAGCGTACGTAAACTAACTCAAACTATAGGCTTGAGAAGTTATTCAATTTTTAGCCTCTACAACATGACTGGGATAAGTTGTATCAATTCTTTTATCCTTACTCTCTCTGCTTGTTTTGGAGTGTATAAGTTGTACGAAATTCATACCACTATCTCGGACGAAGTAGAGAAGCTGTTTCCGATAGACCCCCAGCTCAGGACTGAATATAGATTTGAACAACCCAAGAAATTTCAATATTATAATTGAATTACCTATGTCACTTCAAAGAAGTCATGTTTATGATATGTTCCTTACGACAATTATTTGCCCAGACAATTGGTCACATTTAACTAAAAGTCCAATCCCTATATTCTAGAGTTTACTAGCATCTAGTGGCAACGACTCTTGGGTATTAAAATTGAAATTAGCCACGACCTCGTAGCTAATTCATCGCTAAATTTCTCATACATAAAACTTATTTTACAATAATCTGTTGCTAAATAGGATTAGCGATGATTATAGTTATTTAACTAATTAGAATTTATCCATTGCTGAATTTTTAATCTTTTAACAGTGTGTGAACATCCAAAACAAATGCTTGTAGTGCCCAACATCAACTTGATCAACGGCCGATAGAGAACATAAGTACTCAATTTGATTCGTATGAACTCAAACGTTTCAATACCAAATATACAAATATATGTAAAAACTAACTAATATTTTGATAAATGATAAATCTTGAACTCAAATTTCAAAAAATAAAAATGAATTCAGTGGTAAAAAACTAAAATTGACGTTCTTGTATTTAGAATTGAACAGAGAATGAAATATTCCATGATTTACCATTTCCCTTTGGATAAAACACATTTGAACTTGCATTATATTGCATTACCTATAGAAAATGAGTATTGTCACCCCACCCCCCACCCTCCACCCCTTTGTAGCCCACTCTGTTTGGGACGATACGGAAGGTAAATCCTTCTCTAGGTTAGTTTCAAATGCCAGGACGATGCCATGTATGCGTCAGTTGTCTTATGTGCTAGAGCCAGACTAGCTCTTAACTTTGTGTTTTTGCTTTGTTTTATTAATGCATCTTTACTTACTAAAAAAAATCATGTCTACAGAAGATATTGCTCATAGACAATACTTCACCACATTTTTTCAGAAGTAAATTACGTACCAATACCGCCTATTCAGACCTCGCCCATGGAATTATATTAAATATATTATTGTTGTACTGCTACTAGAGTGCAATCAACAACAATACTCCCAAAAGAATGTTAAAAAGGTAAAACAAAACAAATGTTTAAAAGTTAAATACTTAGCACACTAGTTAAATACTACTTAGTACTACTAATACTACCACTAATATATCCTTTATTGGAAATTAGAACCTGGTGTGTAAATTGCAAGATCAGGCCAACCATTGCTACCACCATTCCAACAATTATTTGATTCTCCACCATTTGAATGGTTCTGGCCCGAGCCCGAACCCGAACCCAAGCCCAAGCCCGAACTGGAAATTGGATTCCTTGAAAAGTCACTCAACTGAATATTGGAACCATTATTATTACTACTACTATTCGGATTCAGAGCTTCCAGCAAATTCCCAAATTGCGGTTCGTTTGACGCTAACAGTGAGCTGAATGGACCAGTAGTCACGTCAAAAGACGGAATTGCAGGTATACCAAATGGCTCTGGTTTTGGATTTGCTGATGAAGAAGCTGAAACAGATGATGTTAATGGAGTTGTTGAGGTAATTTTCTTACTGGTTGATGCTGAAGATGATCGTTTCGTGCTCTTACGAGAACCTCCACCAACTGGGATGTTACGAAGAGTACCGCCTTTAGTCCAATACCTTCGACAGCTTTTGCAGTAGTGGCGTGGCTGCGAAAGGTTGTAATTGTTGTAGTAGCAGAATTTTGTGTTTGGTGAATCACATCTAGGGCATTTCAAGTGCTCTTGTTCAGGGAATTGAGGCTTGATTTGTGAATAAATTGATGGGTCTTGCATATTGATTATTATGTGATTTGAGCAATCCAACTGAATTTTGAGCTTGATAATATGATGGATTTGTTTGTTTGGCCCTTTTTGGAGGGGGATTTTGAGAAGTGGCAAAAAGATTTGAGAGGAACTAAAAAGAAGACAAAAAGGACTAGATATTTTCACTTGGAAAATCTCCCAAAACGAAAAATAACAAACAACAAAAAGAGAGAGCTGTTGAATTTTCTGAATATATGAAAACCTGATTATTGAAGATATACGCCTCCAATTTTCCCACTAAATCAGTGACTCAGTACCCAAATTCTCTGTTGAAATCTTTCAGAAAATCAAACGAAAAAAAGGAGAGAGAATATAAATAGATTTGAAGTTTGAATGAATGATGTGAATTGATTTGCAGAATTCCGCGTGAGAGTCGTCACCAAACATCCCCTTACACGCAGAGAGGAAGATGAGTTAAGAAGAGAGAAGCAGAGTTCTCCTTCTCTTTCTTATGCTCTCTTTAAGCTTATGGAATTAGAATAAGCGATAAATACTTCTTTATTTTTAATTAAAAACAAATAAATAAAATCAATATATACAATCAATAACATATCCAATATATTATCATTAAATAAGGTCTGAGAATAATAAATATACATGATCTATACCATTACCTTAGGAATGAAATAAAAAGATTATTTTCTATAAATCTCGACTCAAAATAAAATAATTTAGATAAAAAATAATAAAAGAACAAGATACAATAGAAGTCAACACATTCCATAATATCATATACTCCCTCCATTTAAAAAAAATGATTTATTTTTCTTTTTAGTCCATTTAAAAAGGAATGATTTCTTTTTTTTTTTGTCAATACTTTAATTTCAACTTTCCACGTGACATGTTATGATCACAAAATTAAAGGACATTTTGATACATTTAACACTACTTTAATTTTAGGCCACAAGATTCAAAAGTCTTCTTTATTTTCTTAAACTTTATGTCAAGTCAAATTAGATCATTTTTTTTAAAACAGAGGAAGTACTATAAAATACACTAAGTAATACAACAAATGATAAAACATTCTAAACTTATACTAACTTTAAATCAAATAAAAAATTAGAAAAATGTTTTTTTTCCTGTGGTCCAGTAGGAGTATTTAGTGAAGTCCCCACTCAAGCTGATTATGGAGATTGGTTAAATGCTGAGGAGTCTAGTAAAAAGACGCACTGCCATTCATTTTTTAAAAAAGAATTTTTCAGGTTGGTAGCGAAAAAATAAAGTAATCCAAATGATTAAAAATAGTTAGTACTTTCTTTGAGCCTTGGCTGTTCTAGGGAGGAAAAATAAATTAAAACAGCAAAAAAAACTAATACTATTATAGTATAGTTAAATTGTCAACGTAATTGATGTTATTAAATTCAAACAAAGAGACTAAACGTCAATTTTCGTCTTTATAATGTCCCCTAACCTTGCAAACTACTAGATCAAAATAAACATTTAGGTCTTTCGGAATAACTTGGTTAATTTAAAGGATGGTTATTTAATAATTTATGTTTGATTTCTTCTCAATATTTTTTGAGTTGAATCTGTCGCACGTGACTTATCTAGTGCGATTTACATTTTTTGTGTGATTTGTAGATATTACATAGTGGAGATTTACCCAGTACACCTAAAGTGCTCACCACAGAGTATTCACCCAAAGGGCAGAGATTATGACAGAGGTTGTAGCAGCTACGAATTATCCTGAGGTTTCAAAAAAAATAAAAAAACATTTAGTAACCATTTGATCATTAATATTATTTACAATATTTCAGAATACGTTCTCATTTTAATTTGTAGTACTTGTTTGATCATAAATATTTCGAAATACGTTTTCACCATATTTGAATTTTCGAACTTTTAAAATTTATTTACACTTTTTATATATTTTAGTTTTAAAATACCTCATTTTTCAAATATGGTCAAACATAACTTCAATTCTATTTTCAACTTCAGAAATATCAAAATGAATATTATTTTGATTTTCATGGCCAGACGGATCAATAAAAACTTTTTTTTTTTTGGAACCCCGGGATAACTGCAACCGCTACAATCTCTGCCACAGTCTCTGTCTTTCGAGTGAACACTCTGTGGTGAACACTTTATGCGCACATGGTAAACCCCCACTATGTAATAGTCAGCAAACAACACAGGAAATGTAAACCACACTAGGTAAGTTCTGTGCGACAGACTCGACTCAAAAAGCATTGAGGAGGGATCGAATTCGGATTTTTTTTTGTGGAGAATCACCTTCCAAACCAACTAAGTCCTCTCGAAGGGAAAAAAATAAATAAATTATCCTAGGTGTTTTTATATATTCGCCACTTTCTTTGTTCTTAAAGTAAGTTTTTAAAAGAGATAATACATAAATATGACCCTAAACTTGACATCAAATTGTAACTTTGACCTTAAACTTTGACAGTGCACAAATATGTCTTTGACTATTCGAAACTGCACAAATATGACATCCGATCCTACGTGGCAAAACGCGTGTTCAACACGCAAAACTGGGCACGTCCAGCTTAAAATCTAAGGGCATAATACATAAATTTGACCTTAAACTTTGACAGTGCACAAATATGACATTTAACTATTCAAAACTGCATAAATATGAGCTTTAAATGACTTTTCACTATTTATTTTTTCATTATTTTTGGCTCAAAAATTAAAATGACATCTAATTTCTTTTGTCATTGCGGAAAAAGAGCAATATTGGAGATTTATTAATTAGGTGGGTCAGCCTCATACGAAAAAATCGCGCTGGTATGTATATATATTATAAAGCAGAAGATGAATTTAAGTTATATAATATATCTAAATATAATTTATTTAATTATTAAATTAAAGATGAAACTATACTAATAATAAAAAAATTATAGTTTTAATAAAACACTATTAAATTAACGTTATTAAGGATAGTAGTAGTAGTATATAAAATTAATGTTATCAAATTAACGTTATTAAAATAATGTTATTAAAACGTTATTAAATTAATGTAGGGGCGGACCATGGGGTTCACCCGACCCCCTCGGTAAAAAAATTATGTTGTATATATAAGGTAGAAAATCTATATTTATGTACGTATATTAATGTTGAACCACATGAAACAAGACACTTAGATAGCCCAATGGTGTTGTTTGCTCTTCTTAGGCGCTTCCTTCTGCCTACTGTGCGGGTTCGATTCCTAAATAAATAAATTAAAAAAAATAATAATAATAATAATAAAAACGACGTCGTTTTAACACAAAAAAAAAAAAAAAAAACTTTGACAGTGCACAAATATGACCTTTAACTATTTAAAACTGCACAAATATGACCTCCCTCCAAGTCAGTCCTTTTAACGACGTGACACCGTGTGATTGGATTACCTTTCCACATAGGCGCGAGTGAAACTCACGCATGGGGAGTGTAAAATCGAAGGTCATATTTGTTCACATTTTGAATACTTAAAGATCTTATTTGTGGACTACCAAAATTTAAAATAAAAATTATAATTTGATGTCAAATTTAGAATTATATCTATGTATTATCTCTTTTTTAAAAATAGAAAAGTTCGCAGAATCAAACGTCAATTCAAACAATAGGTAGATGTGTTTTCATATATTCACCACTTCCCTTTTTGTTAAAATTAGTGAAAAGAATTAAAAAAAAAATGGCAGAATCAAAAGTCACCAGCACAAAAAAAGGTTCTCAAGACATTGTATGATTACCTCTAGAAATAATAATGGGTAATATTATTTAAATTATTCATTATTATAAAAAGGAAAAAGGCTCAAATATGTCACTGACCTATCAGAAACAGCTCATTTATGTCATCCGTTAAAAGTTGAGCTCATTCATGCCATCGCCGTTATAAAATCAGTCCATCCATGCCATTACTTTTTAACGGTGGTTTTCTAAAAAACTGTTTTGCCACGTGGCCTCTTATTAGAGGTCCACGTTATTTTTTTTATCCATTAAGAAGAATTCACTCACACCCAACTTATCACCTTAACCCACTTTGATATTACTCTTAATTTTGACTATAGATTTGAACATATATATAATTATTTAGTCTTCGAACATGAAATTTACACACTTGAATGCTACGTTTAAAACAATATAGGTTAGAATAATTAATAATTTAAAATGACAAATGAATAAATTATGATTTTAAAATAATTTATTTTGACTCTCAAAATTCGAACATCATCACATAATTTAGGACGAACAGAATACCACATAAGTGAAGGACCACAACTTTTAATTAGGAAGAATACCTAAAAATCACTTCTAAATTTGGATTATAAGTTGTATAATTGAATTATTGGTAGTCTTAATTATTTCGTGGACTTGGCTATTTGGTAGCCTTTATACTCTTTAACGTGGACGAGACGTAGAACATAATTTATTTTTAGGCGTGTTAGAGTTTAAAAAAATATAAAATAAATAAAAGACCATCATTCAGGTACGTAGGGTGTTTTCAGTCCACATATTTTTTAGTGTTGTTTGGTACCTACTCACGCAGATACTACTTATGTGTATATTAAAGAATTCACCCACGCAGAAAAAAGTTATGCTCTACGTGTCGTCCACGTTAAAAAGTATAAGGGCTGCCAAATAGCCAAATTCACGAAATAATTAAGACTACCAATAATTCAATTATACAACTTATAATCCAAATTTAGAAGGGATTTTTAGGTATTCTTCCTAATTAAAAGTTGTGGTCCTTCACTTATGTGGTATTCTGTTCGTCCTAAATTATGTGATGATGTTCGAATTTTGAGAGTCAGAACAAATTATTTTTTAATCACGATTTATTCATTTGTCATTTTAAATTATTAATTATTCTAACCTATATTATTTTAAACGTAGTATTCAAGTGTGTAAATTTCATGTTCGAAAACTAAATGATTATATATATGTTTAAATCTAGGGTTAAAATTAAGAGTAATATTAAAGTGGGTTAAGGTGATAGGTTGGGTGTGAGTGAATTCTTCTTAATAAATCAAAACTAAAAAAAAAATTAAAAAATGATGTGGACCTCTAATAAAAGGCCACGTGGCAAAACAGTTTTTTAGAAAACCACCGTTAAAAAGTAATGGCATGGATGGACTGATTTTATAACGGCGATGGCATGAATGAGCTCAACTTTTAACGGATGACATAAATGAGTTGTTTCTGATAGGTCAGTGACATATTTGAGCCTTTTTCCTTACAAAAAAACAACGTGACAAAGATGAGTAGAGCCACCTTACCGGAAGGATTCGTTTGGTCATAAATTTTTTAAATAAATTTTATATTTTTAAAATAAATACTATTTAATTATATAATTTATCATTATGTAATTATATTTGATAAATAATTTAATTTTTAAACTAGAAAAAATTACTATTTGAATCAAATTTTAATTTTTAAAAACTTTTTAAAATAAAATATATTTTTCAAATACTATGACCAAACAGATGATAGAAATTTCATCCAATCTTCATCTAAAAATATTTTTTCAAAAGTATATATAAAAAATAGTTTAGTTTATATTCTTCATTAAAAAGTTATAATACTCCTATTAATCTATATCTATAATCTATAATATATTAAAGGTGTGAAACCCCTTAGAAAAAAAGTGATTTGAACTTTTCGCCCTTTATTAAAAATTTTCGCAATAGACAAAATCATCTTTTTACTTATTTTATCGATTATTATATTTAATATTAACTAGAGTTCTAAAATATATAGGAAAATAATGATTATATTTCCATGTTTTCAATTAAAAAGGGAAAGATTTAATAAGAATGGAAAAACAGATCCTAAAATTGGACAATTAGCAAAAAGAGCCGAAGAAATAATGTTTAGGATCTCAAAAGAGTATCTTATACACCTATATTTGACTCTCATGAATTTTCACACTTCTACCTACATCTTCCACATTGCTTTTATGAATTTTATCCTAACAAATTCCCATTCAATTTTTCTTAGAAAAAAAAATTAATGTTGCAATATTGAGTTGTATCCTAATATAATATAAATAATTTATATGTAATACCAATCATAGGCGTCCTAAATCAAATTTGTTTTGATTTATGAATATATTTTTATAAAAATAATTGTTTTGAAAACAGAAAGTCTGAACTCTCTATAACAAAATTCACCATTAATTTCAGTATCATTGCAATACTTTCTTCTCATTCGTTATTTATTTTCTTAAAATAGTTTGAATGGAATTTTATGTATTATTATATGGAGTTGTATGATAATGCTAACTTTTAAAAATTTGATATCTTAGTTGTTTATTGCTATTGAATTTATGTTCATTGGAATATGACAAGGTGAATTTATCACGCTTCTTTTATGTTCGTAGAATCAAACGTCAATTCAAACAATAGGTAGATGTGTTTTCATATATTCACCCCTTCCCTTTTTGTTAAAATTAGTGAAAAGAATTTTTTAAAAAAATGGCAGAATCAAAAGTCACCAGCACAAAAAAAGGTTCTCAAGACATTGTATGATTACCGCTAGAAATAATAATGGGTAATATTATTTAAATTATTCATTATTACAAAAAAAAACGTGACAAAGATGAGCAGAGCCACCTTATCGAAGGATTCGTTTGGTCATAAATTTTTTAAATATTATTTTTTAAAAAATAAATACTATTTAATTATATAATTTATCATTATGTAATTATGATTGATAAATAATTAAAAAAATTTAACTAGAAAAAATTACTATTTGAATCAAATTTTAATTTTTAAAATAAAATATATTTTTCAAATACTATAACCAAACAGATGATAGAAATTTCATCCAATCTTCATCTAAAAATAATTTTTCAAAAAGTATTTTAAAAAATAGTTTAATTTATATTCTTCATTAAAAAGTTATAGTACTCCTATTAATCGTTATAAATGCATGTTTAATTTCATATAGTTTTTTTGTCAAATTTCTGACATGACACAACGAAATTATTTTATTGTGGGGAATAAAAATTGGAGGGGGTTTCAGCATCTTAGGCAAAAGACTTTTAGCGTTATTTTGTCGCGTTTAGAGTGCAATTAAGGAATGTCTTAGTCAACAAAAGATCCTGTGAACTTGACTCTTACCACTAAAATAATCCGCGTGATGACTTTTTCCTCTTCTGTCCTACTCTTTTTTTCTTTTCTTTTTTCAAAAAAAAAATTCCATCCGGTAATCCCGACTTATTCAGATTTACATCGAATAGGATTCCATTTGAGGATAACACTCCCTATTAAGATTTTTTTCATATCCAAAACTCAAATTCGGAACCTCTGATTAAGGAAGAAGCAGTTTCATCAACTGCACTGCATTCTTTGATGGTCTTCTGTCCTGCTCTTAACTTATTAGTAGTGGATTTTGAGTTTGAGTTCGAGCTTTCAAAGTAATTTTTTGTTATTGAAATAACTTTTTGGTTCTTATAAACCTTATTCAGTGCAAAATTAATGAATATTATGTGAAGCAGTATAAAGTTTATTTACTCTTTTGAGATCGTTTGGTAGAGTCAAGAGTGTATTGGAAAATATAATGCAAACATTATTTTTATGCACTATTAATATCCTGTTTGGTACATATTTTTAGCTTAGGTATAACTAATGCTTGCATTACTTATACATTATATTGTGTTGTACACTATATATTACTAATACCATCATTTTTTTCATTTATTAGCAATACAAAAGGGTTCAATAAGCGCATTAGCTTTCATAGTGACAAAATTACCCCTCAAATCCCTACTGGAACATTTTCCAAAGTCCCTTTTTATTACTTTGTCTCTCTATTTTGCTTTTGTCACATTTTGCATTTAAATTTGTTATTGAAATGCATATAACTCAATTGTCTGGAGGAATTAAAGAGGCAAAATTGCTGGAAAATTAACGAATCTCTAATCAAATTGAGCTTGGACTCTTATGGACTCATTGTTATATAATAGCTGAGTCTCTTTTCTCTTGTGTCTCTGCTATTGAGGACTTGAAGTTCAAATTTGAACAATTCAACAAATAGCAGACACGGCTGCATCGGTAAAAAATTGTTGGTTCTCCTCAAGTAGCTGAAATTCATGTTGTTGCAAAGAAGTATAAAAGGTATATTTGTAACTAAATATTTTTTTAATAAAAACATATTATTTCAAATAATGTATAAAAAATAATGTCAGCATAACTAATGCAATTGTACCTAATACCAGCATACTAATACACTCTATCCAACATTATTCTTATACACTTTATCAAACAAACCCTTTATGTATTCTTTTAGCCTGCTTCCGAAAAGTTTCACCCATAATATTAATTCAAAGAAAAAATATATTTTATGTAATTAATTTATATACATGATGAATTTTTTTGTGAAGAATCCCAAAAACTTTTTCATAATCAAAAGCGTCTAACGACAATATTCAGTATATATTCAAGTGTTTAATTAAACTAAAAATTACACAAATACACAACTTATGTTTTCAATATTATAAAAAATCTCAACTCGCTAAACATATTACAAAAATTTCAACATATACACAGAATGTTATGTATATGTCAGCTATGTTATGTATATTAATAGGGAGAGAGTAAAATAATTTTAAAAGTGGAAGAGTGTATAATTACGTTCAAAAGGGTTGCTATTTATGTTATTTATACTTAATTAAAATGTGTTATAGTTTGGGTTTTTAAATTAAATTTACTTACAAATTTAATAAGTTATTAATGTATTCAACCGTTTGAATTTAATAACACAAATTTAAAAATATCTTTTATCTTTCTTAAATTTCTTATCCACTCAAATTAAGACATATAAACTAAAATCATGATTATTGAATATTATATACTCTTTTCGTTTTAAATTGCTTGAGCTAAAAGATTTTATCTCAAAATAGTGGCATGTTTAAGAATTTAAAAATTACTTTTTTGTTCATTTTTACTTGCCACAATTTTTTTAATTGTATTTCAATTTTTACTTGTCATTTTTGAAATATCAAATTTTTTTTCTATTTTATCCTTAATATTAATTACTTTTTCTCTAAATTAATTTTAATATATTAAAAATTATTAATTATTTTTTATATTCATTTTCCCTCCCCAACTTTGTCTTAAAAATCAAACTCCCCCTTCAACTTTGAACAATAATCATACTCTCTCCTTTATCATAATTGACTTTTTAAAATTCCTATTTTACCCTTTATCATCAATTTTTTTATTCTTTTTTTTTTAACTTCTTTAAAATCATCATATTTTCATTTTAAAAAAAAATCATATAACAAATTTTTAATAAAAACATAAACATTATTCATATAACAAAATTTTCATAAAAATATAAACATTATTTTCTAGAAAAAAAAGTAAGAAATATATAAGCTAATGATGATCTTTATGAAGTAAATTAGCATAATAAGAAAATTAGTTTTATTAATAATAATCAAAACTATAATATTTATTTTAACAAGTGAAAATAATAAGTACTACTAATTTTACAAACATATTTCAATGCAGAAAATACAAACAATAAATGAAAGAGATAAGCCTCTAGTACCACCCCAAACTATAGTCAAAGTTGTTACGACACACTCCAACTTCACAAGGGTTCTATTATCCCTGAACTCAAATTTAGTGTATTTTAATCATTTTTTGTGCGAATGTGGCACCTTTATTACATAAAATAGAATCCATATCAAAGGTGTCACGCCATCTAAAACGATTGACAAAAGGTATCACGTTAGCTAAAAAAATTGACAAAAATACGCTAAAATTTAGTTTAAGAGGTAATTGAACCCCCGTAAAGTTGACGTGTGTCATAGCAAATTTGGTCATAGTTCGAGGATACTAGATGTTTTTCTCGAATTAAAATAAGGTCAAATTTTAAAGATTATATTTTTTTATATAAATTATAAAATATGTAATACTCTATTAATGACAATCACAACTTATTTATTGATATAGATAATAGATAATATCGTTTCTTATTACTTGATCCTCATGCTAAAAATAAATGTTTTAGTTTATCTACTCAATTTGTGAAATCAAAAGAATTGTATTATGTTTTTTTCTACCCTTTAGTGTTAAATAACTATATAAAGTAACAGTATAAACAAATTTAAAGTTTCAAATTATCATTAATGAGGTTAATTTAGCAAAATATACCTCTAAGTAAAATTTTCTTAAGGATTGTGTTACATCAACAAAAAAATAAGTAATACGAAACGAATTTAGTAAGAGAGTGATAAAACACGAAAATATACGCACATGTATGTACATACATATGTATATATACACACTTAGGGGTGGGTTGTTTGAAAACAAGTTATTCCGGGATTAGTTATTACAAAATAAGTTGTACTAATATGTATGTGTGATAACTTATCTCATCACTGTGGTATAAATGGTGCGACAAATAATTTTGAGACTACCTAATACATCTAATTAAATGCAAGATAAATAATCATGAACTTTATCTCTGAATTATTATAATTATACCTCACACCAAACGACTCTTTAATACACATAATACTAAAATAACAATTTTAAAAAATAACATTGAATTTTATGATAAATTAATAAAACGTATTAATTTGCGTACAATAAACTAATAAAATGCAGCAAATATCCATGTTAAAAAAACATTCATTGTATATAATATAAAAAAATATTACATAAATAAAATTAAAATTATAAAGATAAAATAAACATTACATGAGATAAAGAGAAAAGTATAATTATTATTCAATATTAAAAAGGGAATTTTATTTTTTAATCAAAGTTGGGATGAAAATAATTTTCACCCTAAAATTAAATAAGGTCATAGACTATCTATCATAGGAGTTGTTACAAAAGATAGATACCGCTAATCTGTGAAATCCAAACACGGCTCAGCAGAGTGAAGCCGAAGCGCCAAGGCGGTAACAGTAGCAGCTCCCAAAAGCCAAAATACTCCCTCCGTTTATTTTACTTGTCTCAAATTTTATAATTTAATTTCTCATCTTACATATTATTTTTTCATTAATCAAAGTAAAATAATTTTTTTAACCCATAGTATTAATTATTTTTTCTTTAAATTAAAATATAAATATTATTTAATAAAAATATTATAATAAAATAATTATATTATTATTAATTATTTTTTTTAATCAGTAAATCGAAACGAGTAAAATACGACTGAGGGAGTAAGCAGCAAAAGCTTGCGTGCGAACGAAGCAGAAAGAAACAAGACAAGACATCATCATGAGATTCATCCTGTCCGTTGAATTATTATTGTTGGAGCAATCAGGAACGTACATTTGTGAACCACAGAGGTGGAATCGTAGCGTTGGGTGGCCGAAAAGCCGCAGCCAATCTGGCCGGAGACACGTGGCAGAGCCCCTCCCCACCCAATGATGGTGTTGAGCACTCTATGTTGTTTAATGGTGGTGGGGGATAGGATACTTTACTATTATAATACTATATGATAGTGAGAGAATGAGAATAATAATTGTGACAACACTTATAATGCGGACTATGACCACCATCGACCTGAAAACTGCACAAACAAATTAAATTATAAACACAAATTAAACACGTTTACGTTGGTTTTAAATATATAAATTTTTAGTTTTAAAAAATTAAAGCTTATACATTTAAATTGACGGTTAAAATTTAAAAATTTAAATCTCAAATTCTTGTTATTTTATTTGTACTTATTATAAGACGCAATCAAGGGCGAATCCAGAATTTTCAGTAAGGGGGTTCAGTAGTATATATACGGACTAGTCGAAGGGGGTTCAACCTCTACTATTTATATATAAAATAAATAAATTTACCATGTAAAAATAGTATAATTTTCCGACGAACCCCCTTGTACTAATGATGAGTTGGATATACTTGGATATGGAAATTGAATCTCTTGAACTTTCTCAATAGCTCAGTAGTTTCTTGATTTTATACTTTTTAACTAAGTTTAGATTAGTGGAAAAATGATTTGAAGGTGAAAAGATGTTGAATGCATTGCTAGTGGATTGCATACTGTCTTCACGAATTCTTCCAATGGTTGAAACTTGGTTAACAATCCATAAGTTGTTTTACATATTGTTGGTTGGATATGCTTCTATTAAAAGTTTATGTTAGGCAAAACCCATACGCAGCCCCCTCAAGTACGCGTCATTTTTTACTTAGCCATCTCAAGTTGATATTGTTCCATTTTGACATCTCAAGTAGCCATAAAGTGTGTCATTTTGACACCTTTTGCTGAGTTGACCAGGTGCATGTATTGCACCTTCATGAAGGCGCGTGAAAGCCATTTTTTGATTGATGTGGTGCCCAATTTGGCCAACCAACAATATATTAACTCATTTTCATTAATTTATATCTTTTTTCTTATTTTTATCCATCATTTTTGTCAATTTTAAGATTATTTAATGGTAAAAATTATTGGGAGAGATTTAAAAATTAGAGACATATGTAGGAGTTCGTCCTGCCAAAAACAATATATTAACTCAACGCCCATTAATTTATACTTCTTTCACATTTTATCCGTTATTTTTGTCAATCTTAATTTATTTAACGGTAAAAATTATTGAGAGATTTATATATGCATTTAAAGGTTCGTGAAAATTAAATAATAAACACCTTTTTTTTAATCATTAAGCGCAAAATCGATGAAGAAAAATAAAAAATAAGCAACATTAACGAAGAAAAACTAAAAATCAAACAAAATCGATGAAGAAAAATTAAAAAATAAAGCTAAATCAGTGAAGAAAAATTGAATTTAAACAAAATAAAAAAAATAAATTAAAATCGAAGCATAAAAATCAAGAAAAATCAGTGAAGAAAAATTAAAAATCGAAGCAAAATTGATGAAAGAAATTTTAAAATAAAGCTAAATCCGAGAAGAAAAATTAAAATCAAACAAAATCAACTGAAAAAACTAAAAATTGAAGCAAAATTGATGAAGCAAATCTGAAAAAAATGAAGCTAAATTCATGAAGAAAATCTAAAAATCAACTAAAATCAGTGAAGAAAAATTAAAAATCGAAGCAAAATCGATGAAAAAAATTAAAGATGACTGGGATGCGGGGGTCTTTGAAGAAGATAAAGAGGGGAAGAAGAGTGGCGGGGTGTTTGAAGAAAATATTGGCGGGGTGCGTGGGGTGGGGGTGAAGGGTGGGTGAGGTGTTTTAAGAAGAAGACTGGCGGGGTGGGGGTGGCGGGTGGGTGTGTGGACTGGTGGGGTGGGTGAGGTGGGGGTGGCGGGTGGACTGGTGGGGTGGGGGTGGCGGGTGAGTGGGTGGAGTGTTTGAAAAAGAAGGTTGGTGGGGTGAGTAGGTTAGGGGGAGGAGGTATTTTTTATTTATTTATTAAAGGCAAAATCCATCGTCAGACCCCTTAAGTACGCACCATCTTTCACTTAGGCACCTCAAGTGGACATTGTTTTATTTTGGCACTTCAAGCGGTCTTCAAAAATGACACGTGTCCACATTTTATTCGTCATTTTCCACCTTAGTGGCGCGTGTAACTCACGCACTAAAATTATTTTGCTGATTCAGTAAAACGTGTCAAAGTGACATACTTGAAGGCCGTTTGAGGTGCCAAAATAAAACAATGTCCACTTGAGATGTCTAAGTAAAGAATAATGCGTACATCTAATACATACATCAAACAAACGGGAGATAGTAGATGAAACTCATTGCATTGATTCATTATATTGTTTCTAGATTAAAAAAGAAAAATTAAATCAGCTTTTATGTTGAACTAAAAGTAAAAAAAATGTCATGATATCAATAAAATATGTATAGATAAAATACATAAGATAGATATTTATTAGACTATTTTTTTCCTAAAAGATACTTCCTTCGTTTCACAATAAGTTAATTGTTGGATTTTGACACATATATTAAGAAAAAAAAATAAAGACATAAATTTATCATGTTTTTTCATTTTTATCCTCTTTAAAAAATAAAAACACATGATACATCACTCTCAATACATATTTAATGAAGGATAAATTTGAAAAAAAAAATCAATATCAACCTTGAATTGTAAACCATTCACTTATTTTGAAACACAAAAAATACTTCAGCAATTCACTTATTATGAAACAGAGGGAGTATAAAAGATCATGTAATTGGTGTGTAGAATGATACCCAGTATATTACACCACCAACAACAACATACCCAGTATATTACACCAAGTAGAATCTGAAAAGGATAAATGTACGCAATCCATACCACTATCTCAAATGTGAAAACAAAGCTACTCGTTAAAGAAAATATATTTTAAATTTCTAACCAACCAAACATGACGATATAGGGTATAAACATTGATACTAAAAACAGTGACTTCTTATCATGTGAAATTCTGATCATTTCCAATTTTCCTTTTTAAGTGTGAATTCGTTCGGTCGTTGTCAACAAAAAATGGCGATAGTTAAATGGGGCTGTGGTTATAAATAGTAACACCCACCATTTAGAAATAATGGCATATTAAACCAGTTAAGTCAAATGACCAACAAAAGTGGCTAGACAGCAGGACATCCATGACTTGCAGTTTTTAGTGCATTTTCAGTAAAACTGGACCCATTTGGTTTCCATATTCAATTCCAGTTTTGGTAGTGGGCTTTATTCCCACGTGATGTACTACTGATTTGTAAGGGGAAAACATTAGGAATACTTTGATCTAATTCACACAAACAAATCAATAGAAATCACCTACAAAAATTGTGGTGGAGTGATGAATACATGTTCATTCTTAACCAAATATTTCCGGTTCGAGTCCTTTTGAGTATGAAATTGCATTTGTTAGAGAGTGTTTTACCCCCAACATGAGACATTCTAGAGTGAATCCGGATCAGTCTAATTTCAATGTAAACACGCACACACACAAAAAAACAATACTTCGATCAGTTCTAGAACCGTAATTGATTTTTTTTGAGATTTGATGACACAATCTATGAATAATAATCTTCCAAGTCTATACAATAGTCAGTTCTTTTCAATGACAAGTTCCTTTTTCTTTTAAATGCTAACACATCCATGGTGGGTGGGCATTAATCTTCATCAGATTTCATGGCAAACACATCCATGTTGGGTGTTGTATGTTTAAGTTCCTCAATTATTATCTGAAAAATTAAATAATTTCTACTCCACATAAAGCCCATACCACTCAACTGATACTTTTGTTTGTTTTGTTTTGTAGCCCATTTAATTACCAACACTCGTAGCGGATTCCTAATTTAAAAATGTATATAAACCTTTACATGCAGCGAGATAATACATAATAATAACAGAATTTATAAAATTAAACATTTATAAATATTTAATAATATCATGGCACTTGACGTGTTATTATTCTTTCACACCCTCTATTTCAGCATTTATGACACTGACTTTTGTAAATTAAAAACAAAAGTTACACTAAATAGTCACATAAAAGATACGAGGTCTACAACTAATTATTCCTCTCGGTGCATAGAACTAATAGAACTTGCAACATCATGTTGAATAAGACTGACAGTGTAAATAGCGTATATATGTATGTAAGTTAATAAATTCATGATTTATATTGGCACAGTAGAACTGTAGAAGTAGCGTATTTCAGGGGTCAATTGAGACTAGAGAGTGTGCAAACTGGTTACTACTAATATTAGTATAATCACATAAGTACATCACAGGAGTAATACAGTTTTTAACATCTTTACTAATAACAACTACACGAAATCCCATTGTAGCTTTAGCTAGTTTCCAGATTCTCTAGTGGTATAAGCTTTTTCTACATCCATATGTGATATGACCATATAATAAAAACAGATCTTGATCGTGGAGTCCCAAGAAAGTAAGAACTCCAACTTGTCAATGCTTCTTCAACCAAATACGAAATACAAGTCGGACCAGCATTATGCTATCTCCTTTTTTTAGCCCGATACTACAAAGGTAAGCTCCATCCACTTGACGTTCCAGCTTCCATTTTATTGGCATGCATCTTGAGTACACACAACAAGCATAACACACACACACATATGTATATATATATATATATGAAAGATAAGTACCACATACGCTATAATTTGAAGGATCATGATCATATTAACTGGTCCACCAATGAAGAAAATCTTTTCTGCGGTGAATTTTCTTCTGAAGCTGCAAAATACCATAGAGCAATGCCTCAGCAGTGGGAGGACAACCAGGTACATAAATATCAACAGGAACAATCCTATCACAGCCCCTCACTACTGAGTATGAGTAGTGGTAATAACCACCTCCATTTGCACAGCTCCCCATCGATATCACCCACCTCGGTTCCGGCATCTGATCATATACCCTACCAAATATCATTCCAACAAATTAAACTATATATCAACCAGTGTTGATCAAATCATTCTTTCTTGTAACACACAATCCGTTAATTAAGCATTACAGTCTAGTTACCTCCGATTTTGTTATGAGGGTACGTAATTTAACAAAGCTTTTGTCTGTAGATACTCTTATTGTATTACACTACTAATACATTGATTCTTGTCTCTATGACAAGTACGTTCTATATGCATGTCATGTACTCCATCTGTCCTAATTTATGGGGTATGTAGCTTCCGTATTTCTCAAGTCAAACGAGTTCTCCCTGACCGTGATTAATTTTCTATTTTACCTTTTAAATATTTTGAATTATTATTTCAAAGCATGTGAACTTCGTGTTTAGAAACTTATAAGTTGTATATCCAAATTCATGATTAAAATTTAGAAATTTAACTTGTGAATTTTTGTCTAAGAGGATCAATAGTGTTCCCACATGTGCACATCGATTGACAGTGGAGGTGCTCAACCACCACCTGATCCAAACACTTTATGACACATAAATTAGAGGACAGGGGGAGTATAAAGTAGGAGTAATGAATAATTTTACGTATCAGTGATTTCAGCAAGAGGTAAATATATAGCATATGGTTTCCAAAATAAAATAAAGAAGAGAAAGTGACCTTCGCAAGGCGGGAGCCATCTTATTAGTAAGAGTACCAGCAACAATCATGCAATCAGACTGTCTCGGGCTGGGCCGGAATATAACACCGAACCGGTCCAAATCATACCTAGCCGCACCTGTATGCATCATCTCCACAGCACAACAAGCCAGTCCAAAAGTCATCGGCCATATTGATCCACGTCGAGCCCAATTCATCAGGTCATCCACCTTTGAAATCACATATTCCGCCGCCTTAGGCAACGCCGGCGGAGACGACGGTCTCGGCGACGGAGGCTGTGGAGTTCCGACTTCCGCCGGAGCTGAGGATGCAGCTGTGTGAATATGCAGCGGGGAAGAAGAGATTAAAGCAGGACGACGAGAAGTTGCTGCTGTAGATAGTCTCCGTAAAAGAGCCATATCGCCGGTGAACAGAGGGAGGACGGAATCGAAAAATAATTTGAAGATAAACGCAGGAGAAATGTGAAGCTTGGAAATTAACCGACTTATACAGGAAGGAATGTTGTAGACTTATTGTCTTAGGTCACTCAGCCAACTGCTGCATGCCTATTTATTCAACGTGGAATTTTCTGGAGATGCACAGCTTGTTTGGATGATTGTTACGTATTGTGTTGTGTTAGTTTAAATAGTAGTACAATATCTTTATTTTTAAAATTCCGGATATCCAGGAGTACATAAGTTTTACTATGGCGGGTAATTTTGATTTTCGTATCTTTTTAGGATTATTTTCCCAAATGCAGGGTAATTTTGATTTTCGTATCTTTTTAGGATTATTTTCCCAAATGCAGGGTAATTTTGATTTTCGTATCTTTTTAGGATTATTTTCCCAAATGCAATGTTGGCAGGATATACACACACACACTATATATATATATATATAGGGATGGGACCAATAACGAGATGCTTTAGCGACGAGATCTAGCTCCCTGCCACCATAGCCCATCTTCCTTCTTTTAATATGTATAAATACTCTGATCAAATCCTAATTTATCGCAGATTTTTTAAGTGGTTGACACCTAAAGAAAAAGTTAACAAACATGCTACTTTAAAAATGAATGCTCTCTTGAATTTTCAAGTGGACATTTATTTAAATTTTATTGGACTAAAAAGGTGTTCCTATCATTCTCAATTTATGTAGTAGTGTTTGATTGATTGTGCATCAAATTTAGGAAAGAAAAACTTCTAAAATTTGAAGTATAAAGTAAATCATAGATATTCGAGTAGCTAATCTCATTAACGATAAGATTAACATTTCACTTAATATAAAACTGTCATTCTTATTGAAAAGCAAAAGAGGTCACTAAATTAACATTTCACTTGGTAAAAAACTGTCATTCCCTATTGAAAAGCAAAAAAAGGTCACTAAATTAAGACAAGGGAGTACTAATTTAGGAAGGACTAGAGTATTCATTCACCCGAGTAATGAAAGGAGGATTCAATGAAAGTAGCTTCTCTTTAGTGATAAAGATATTCAGACCGATAGGTTGACAAAATTTACACGTGAAATATGTGATACGGCAATTTGATGACATGAATTCCAGTACATATTAGGATTCATACACAAAACGAACACAAAATTTATTCATATGATTCACAGATTGTGTCGAGCGCAATGCATCGCAGCAATAACAAGCGTATGATACACGATCACCCAACAAACAATTATCAATTATATCAAAACATGTTTGCCAGATCATTATTAGATTCCATCACAAGGATCTGGCAGAAAAAGCCCAGGTACGAAAAACTACAGATTGCAATCTAATATGAGTTCTAGAATGTTAAAACACTGACATTCTGTAAGGAGTGACAAGCTTAACAGTGCCAACTTCACTTCCCAAAAGCAAAAAATACAGGTAAGCAAATGTCAGTGCCCTTCAACTTGTTTTACAAAAAAAAATTACTTAAAAGAGTTAATAATCTATAACAAAAGGCACACTGATTTATCCTACAAAAAATAATGCTATCCAAGGAAAATAAGCTAAACGCCCTGCAAGTTAGCAGCAGCTCCTTTCCACCAACATTTCTAGTAAAAACTACATTTACCTTAAAAACTAGTGGCAATTTTTTGCACATCCATTAGTTTTTGCTTGTAGGACAACTATGGCATTCTTTCCCTACTTCAACCCAATATAATAACAAATTCCAAAGACCGAAGCAGAAAACGAGAAGAAGGGATAAGAACGCAGCGAGGTCATCAGTATGCTGACATAGACAAAGTTGCTTCGTGTGGAGTCTTTCATCCACTTCTGGACCTTGACATCAAATCATGTTACAGGTTGGCGAGGCGCCTGGAAGTGAAATGGTAGAACCTCAAGCTGCTTCTGAAGAACATTTCTCAAAAAGCAACCTGAAAAAATGCTATCCAAGAAAACTACATTGCTCCTGTTAACGCTTATGCATAATACATATACAAGCTGTTTGCAGCGGCACAGGCAATTGAATTTTCAGTTGGATGCCACGCTAGATGGAGCAGCTTTGTCGTGAAATCGAATGAATTTCCATTTGCATCAACCCCTGGACTTTCTGAACCTGTATGCAAATAAATGTACTTCAGTTTGTGAAATAAATTTCTGGTAAAAAGGAATGTATAATCATGACTTCTGTCAAGTGCATATATGAATATGTAGGATGCATACCTCTCCGGACAACACGTGTTATGCTACTGCTCAGGGACCTGGAAGGCCTTGAAGGAGTCTGTACTTGTCTTCTGGTGGAGCACAATCAATGTCAGTAAGAGACCAAGACAAACAACATTTGTATCCAAATCTTTTCACACGAAGATAATAAGATATAGGTACCTCATGGGGTTTTTGCTAGCTTCTAGTGTAGTTGCTTCAGTAGTTCCCGCAGCACAACCAAAGACGCGGAAAAGATTGCTGAAATCATAGTAATATTTAAAAAAAAAAAACAGAGGTGAACTAAGAAAAGAAACATCAAAATAGATGACGGTCTACACACCTATAAGAACCAGTAGCTACTCGCAGCCCATCACCACTAAGGCAACACTCGAACTTGTCGAAGATGGAGTCATTCTCATATAAATCGCATAGCTGCGGGTCAGTAAAAAACCCTATGATCAGCAAAGAAACATACCAAAAATAGACACGTAACATCTTGACGCAGATGGTAATTCACCTTTGGTCTCAAATATTCATGAACCTGGAAGGTTGATACTGGACCAGAATCCATGTTTATATCCCATAGCTGAAAAAAGCAAGGTGAGTTCAGTAATGATAAAACATTCCTGTCCATAAAATTCCACTGTTGAGATAGAAAGCATACAAACATGGAAGAACCGATAGTCCTAACAAAAGCTGAACCAACGAAGACCCAGCTTAAAAACAAGAAGCAACAACTATACTTAACCAATAACATAAATTCCTGGACTTGATCTACTTTAATGCTATGTAGTTCAGAAAAAAACAAATAAGCATCCAACATTGAATGGCAGTGTGTTAAATAGAACAAGACAGATAATATAGCTAAACTGAGCAGCATCTTAAAAGACTTGCTTAAGGTAAAGGTGGAGTGGTTCCTAAAACAGAACTTAAACTAACAATTAAACTCTGATTAGATTCTTCCAGGCAATCGATCATCTCTGAGGACCAGATTTACCCTGCGGGCCATAGAAGTGTTCAATCCTGAAACTACAACTAGAATGTCAATTAGCAGAGAGTAATTCAAACTAAATCTGTGAGATGGAGCTGGCCGATCATTCCCTTCTTTTGGCCAGCTGGCTCTTTTTAAATGCAGCTTGTAATATGTCTCTGCTCACTTTAAATGAAAATGTTACACCTTCCGTTCTATCTCCCCACCACACAAATTCTTTAGCTAAAAAATATGAAGTGACAAGATATTGAAAGCAATAATATGCATATATCAACCTTATTACATACCTCAATTCCAAATTCAAAAGAGCAGGAAGGGGGATCGGGGATGGAGGACTAAATGAATCATTTGTATCCCATTCCACTCTATTCGGGGTCATTGCATTCCAATACTAAAAAAAATTGTCTTCAAAGGCAATAGAGCGCATATACAAGAAAAAAGTACTCAAAATTCAACTGCCTAAATTCAAATATTAGAGGTCAAGGAACTTAAAATATTTCTAACCCGACCCACTACATTGAACTGAGATGAGAATATTGAGAAAACGGACAACCGAGGACAAGAAGATGTTTCTACCAAGATTTGTTCAGAAAGATCAGGCAGCTTTTATTCATCAATCATAAAATTAAGCTGCCAGAACCCACAACTAGCACAAAAAAATAAATTCGGACTGCAAAAGCTTGACAAAAGGGAATACAATAATCAAAGGTGAAATACCCCCCCCCCCCCCCCCCCCCCAAATCAACTAACACAAATAACAGTAAAAACTTGGGAGGCTCCCGAACATGAACCACATCAAAAGCATCTACAAGCCCATAAATGTTCTTTCCAGAGTAAATGTACGAGGACTATAAATGCACTTGAAAGTGTTCCATATCATATAACCAAGTTCTACACAATATCAACTGAGAGGGGTCCTCAATGGATAATAGGCGATAATATATTGTTAGAAATGAGGAAAAAGCGACAACGTGCACAATGAAGGCCATGAAGCTTGCCATGAGCTCTGATATTGCCACCTCATTGGAACTATACTTTTTGTAAAAAACTTTTACAGATCAAACAGTACCCTTAACAAAGTAAGACACATAAATGCGAAGCACATTGCAATTGCTCCAGTAGCCAGATATTCCATCAAAGATATTGTGAAACAAAAGTAAAAGTTACCAACCTTTAGGGTCATATAGTCGCGACTAAGTATGTATCTTCCATCCTTGGAAAATTTAATGTCTGAAATCGAAGCAATTATCTCGGTGAAAAAAGATCTTGAACCTGGTGCCTCTTGCTCTTCAAACCTGCATAGCGAGGAGCCAATATTTTTAATTTAAAACGCTATCAGGAAGTAATTTGAAATACATATCTGTGCCTAGCAAAAGTAGTTCTATTCTATTCCAGAACATTTTCATGCTTTCTATCTTCTGCTGGACAAGAACACATTTAAAGAAGGAAAAAAAAAACCACATGCATTGAAAATTAGAAATAAAGGGAAGAGTGAAACTAACAATTTAGAATGTGAGTCGCACAAAGCAGACTGCCGCAGATCTACGAGACGAATTGACCCTTTTGAACTACTATAAGCTAACGTGTTGCAATGAGAAGGATGAAACTCTGCTGAAGTTATCACCTCTGCAATAAATAAAATATGGTTGAAGTCTACGCATCTATTAATATAAACAAGGCATTTTTAAAAATTAATGAAATGAAAATTATGACCTAGTTAAGGTTCCCACAACAAAGAAACTAAGGAAAGGCTTACCAGTTAGATCTTCCATATTTGTTGGCTTGACATCAACAATATTGAAACTCTGATTGCTTATTTCCAAGTTCCAAAGGTTGATCCGGAGATCATCAGCCGATATAAATGTTTCGCCATCACTGAATGGAAAAGAAAAGATCAGAAAAATTACCATGAGCTCTTGTAAACCAGAAAAAGAAAACATGGCAAAGCAAAACTATAAGAGCAATATCTTCACCTGTTATTTGAAATTGAGTTGATGTGATAGTCATGTGCATGAGCATACACTCTTCTGCACCTTGCAACAAGGCTGGTCTCATTACTTGTAACCTACAATAACATTCCAAAGCTTTTAGATTCAAATGGAGTACTAGGGAGAGGAGATGTAGTGGAGAACCTAAATTCTTCAACAAATCAATAGAAAGAAATTAAGACACCGAAAACGCTTTAAGTTTCCAATGACCCAAGGCTGAGGATCTGAAGATAAACAACATGCTGTGTAGCCATATCATGCAAGAGAAACCAAAGACACTTACAAAAGCACATAAAACGTGAACACATCCTAGCTTGTACGCTAAATTTTTTCACCCTTCATCGGAGGTTGGATTCACAATTAACTAGTTAGAGTATAACTACGTTTTTAGACAACAGAAAACAACTACAACTAGAAGAGACTAGAAAGAACAGGCTCCTCAGTAACCAGGGATCCAGGGATCCAGAACACCATGTGCATTCCTCCACTCAAGTTGCAACTTCATGAGATCTGTTCCTCTTTCTTTTTTTTTTCTTTTTTTTTTGTGTGTAAGGAATAAAAAAAGAACTTTAAAATATCTAACATGTACTTCATGAAATTGGTCATAGCGTTTCTTTTTCGTGTAAATGTTTGGTGGATAAACAAATAATGCACAGACATACTCGACATGCCATAAAGAACCAAACATACAGGACATATATAGCTTAAGTACAACTACCACAGGTAAACGTAATGAGGAAAAGCCCCCAGGTGGAAATGACAAATCATTGCTCAAGCAATTGACAGATCTATCTGCATAACCCCCATTTGCAAGACACTGCTTCGGACTGGAAGAAACACTAGAACTGGCCACACTGCCATTTCCAACAGCTCTGGAAGGATCAATATTCATTTCGGATATCTTCTTAACTTTCTTCTCTTGGACCTGAATCAGCAAAAGAAGTAGTGAACACCTCAGCATATTGATTAAGAATCCACCTCCCACCCCCACCCCCACCCAAAAAAAGCCCAGTCACAGGTAGACAATAGATGTGACTTAGGTCAATCAACAACTAGTTTACATCACAACAACAAGCACAGTAGCTCCCCAACACACTTAAAATTAACAATTAATATTGCTTATCAGTACAACAGCAAAAATGTATCTTGAGCCATGGAATGTAAAGAAGAATACTGCTCATTTTATTTTACCAGAATAAACTAAGCAAGTTACACTGAATTTAAGGAACCGCAGAAAAGCAAGTTGGATGAACTAGTCACCTTCCAATACTTTATGGTTTTGTCATTGGTAGATAGAAGAAAGAGGGCACCATTAGATGATTGGCACCAACGGATCTTGTTGATCTTCTCCTCTATCTCCAAACTCTTCAGATAATCAAACTGAACAGAAAGGTGCAACGTGAAAAGTTAGAATACTACTTGACGCAAGAAAAAAGTAAAGCAAAGCAAATGAAGAATGAGAAATAACAGCAGAGGCAATTCACCCTTCATAGATGCATCTGGACAGGAAAGGGGTACATAAGAACCAGATAAATAACATTCTACTAACTCTTTCATCACTCCAAAAAGAAAGAATAAAAAAGCACGAACAACAAAGAACTGAGAGATACCTCAGGTTCATGGCTTTGAAATTCTGTCTTGTAGCGGAACTCTGGATGCCGACTCACTGAATAGTCCATTCTCTCTAGCTCTCTCCGACTTCCAATATTCTAAGGTAAACCAATGCAAAGGGAGAGACACGATCAGAGAAAACAAAATCCAATTTTTAATAAATCTTCTGAACTGCGCTGCGAATAAACCCACCTCTTTTGTATCAGTCCTTTCAAATAATACCACCCTGCCCCCGCGATCTCCAGTAGCAAGATGGTCACCAGATTTATCGAACTCAATCGCGGAGATGATATCAACTACAACAATAAATATGAGAATATACATCATGATACTCAAAAAGCAAGTGTCCTAAACATAGAACAGAGAAAGTAAAGCACATGCTCTCATAGTTGCGAACTCCCCATGCAACTAGAAATGGTATAGCTGCACTATCCAGGCACTTCAAATTAATTGGCAATACAGATTTATAAATTAAAAAAGGGGCAGCCCGGTGCACTAAAGCTCCCGATATGCGCAGGGTCCGGGGAAGGGCACCACCACGAGGGTGTATTGTACGCAGCCTTACCTTGCATTTCTAAATTAAGCTCATCTATATATCATATCACAGTCCAACAGTTGACCACGCAACAAGTTTAAATAATATGAACAGCACACTGTTACCAGTCAAACCATGTCATACAACATGGAGTACCAGATGAGTATCATGGATATGAATCATGTACAGGTTCTACAAGCATTATTTTCTGTTCCTTTCATCTTATTGCAACATACTGCTAGCTTAAAGGAGATATGACAGGAACAATTGAATGTTTGCAAGCACCAACAGTGCGCAAAATCAAAATCTCAAGGCATGCTTCAGCCAAACTAAAGAGAAACTGTACATATAGGAAAAGTGTAGCTCGTGGATCTGAGCTAGGGAATAGATGTGAATAAAAATAGTGAAATTGATTCAGCCATGGCTTGGCAGTTTAGAGAGCTTTGAAACGTGACCAAAATGATCTTATTTCTGACAAAATTAAATGCATACACTTCGTATATACACGTTCCTTAAGAGACAATAAGAAGAAAAACACGAGTCGGATAAAATAATTCCATGGGCTTGGACTTCGGACACCACATGTGTTGGCATTAGGCTTACAGAATGTTGCAGATTTCCCCAACTTCAGTTGGTCAATTTTTTTTTAAAACACTTCCTCTAGGAAAATAAGTTACTTAAAAATAAGCAAAATGACTTCTCTAATAAAAGTAGGGAAAACAAGTTCCACAAGTAGCATTTCACATTCGATCGTGTCTTCCCCACCCTTCCAACACACCTCATCTTCACCTCCACCCCCGTCCTCACCACTCCACACCCCTACCCCACTGTTACCTCTCATAGTATTTGTCTAGATTCTATACAAACGCTTTTTGCTTACGTACCAAACACAAGAAAATAAGTACGAAATCCAATTATTTTCTTGGAAAATATTTTTCAAGAAAACATTTTCCATAATACCGAGTACACCCTACAACAACAACAACATACCCAGTATATTCCCACATAGTGTGGTCTGGGGAGGGTAAAATATACACAGTCCATACCACTACCCCCGACGGGGGTAGAGAGTCTGTTTCCGATAGACCCCCGGCTCAGGACCAAGGACTGTAGACCAACAGGAAAGCAAAATGATAAAATAACATAGCACCAACATCCACAAAAATAAAGTATAATTAACCAAAAGGCAAGCATTATGTTAAAGTAACAAAGAATCAACATTCAAAAACAAGACATATAGTTAACCCACCAAGGACCCTCCGTCCCCCAAACCTAGAGCTACCAACCAAGCTACCCTTAACCCTCCTATCTACAGACTACGACTCGACCCCACTCCTTAGCCCTCTAGCTTAATACTCTTCTTCCAAACCTTCCCCTATCGAGGGTCATGTCCTCAGTAAGCTGTAACTGTTCCATGTCATGTCTAATCACTCCTCTCCAGTACAACTTAGGTCTACCCCGACCCCGCTTGAAACCCTCCAAGGCCAACCTCTCACACCTACGAACTGGGGCATCTGTGCCCCTTCTCATGACATGGCCAAACCATCTCAACCTCACTTCCCGCAACTTATCCTCTACCGAGACCACTCCCACCTTCTCCCGAATAGTCTCATTCCTAACCTTGTCAGCCCTCGTAAATCCACACATCCAACGCAACATTCTCATTTCCGCCACCTTCAACCTAATGCATGTGTTGGTATTAGGAAAGGAAAACTTCAAGGATCAAAAGATTACTAGTGGATGGTATATGAAAGTTCCTTTAGAGTCAATAAAAGACAAATGAATATTTTTGACTCCTGAAACTACATGTGTTGGCATTAGGAAAGGGAAACTCCAAATGATCAAAAGACTGATACTCAGTGCATCTCCATTCTGCAACGGACAGTCTGCATATCTCAGACAAAAAAAACATGAGACAGAAGTAAAAGAAAAAGATGCAAGAGCAGAGGGCCAGAAGAAAAAGGAGCTTGACTGTGGTATAAACTTCAGAAAAAATGAACTTTGATACACACCATGAATCATGATTTAGGAAGAAGTCTCATGCTCAGGATGCTGAATGTAAGAGAAATAACAATTCAGTTTCATTCTGAAAACTTAAATTCTACGCTAATTAGGTAAAACGGCATCAAGCTAATCCAACTCCTTACTATCTTATGGAACATATAATCCTCATGCCAATAGATATTTGGGTAACTAGATACAAGACACAAGAAATTTCAAAAACTTTCATTGAAGGTCATGAAACTAACTACTCTCACATCAGTACAATCTTAACGCAGAAGATAAAGCAAAAGGTAGCACCTACAAAGTGTTACAAGCATTCCGCCTACATTGAGTTACTGACTCAAACATCAAGAATGAAATGACCGACGACTCCCCTACGCATTGCATATAGTGCATCTTGAAAACAAGAGAGCATATCGGAACTAGTCTAATGGGAGCCAAAAAAAGATATAATAGACATTTCATATGACAAATTGAAGCAAAATAGACATCACCAGAATCTTATTTCGGGATGGTCAATTATATGCATGTTATGGTTAAAGACGGTTAATCAAAGCTCACATCCCATGAGCGACATCAAATCTTTCCACAATTTAGGCAAGGGAGGCATCTATTCTTCAGCATTTTTACCTGACATCTCCTTGTACACATACTGTCATACCGATTCGAAATGAGGCAGTTGTCCACACCTTAACGCTCAAAAGCTTAGTGCGTGGAGCTAAAAGAAGGCCTAGCGACCGCATCAATACTAACCGTTGCAAGTGGTAATACGTGAATCATGATAGCATAGCCACTTAATAGCGCACCCTCGTAATATACATTTCTGCATACATGCATACATAAAGTTCCAGCACCCAAAAGCATCAAAGCCAATAATAATCTACAATTGGCAGTCCTCTACTAAATCAAAACCAACAAAAAACAATCACCTAGATCTACACACAAGCTAAACAAAATCTAAAAGTAACAACAAGTTCAATTGATACTGTTCTCAATCCGCTAAAGTCTCAATCACTCAATCAAACACCGTAATCGAAAAATCTAACAGATTTATCGTAATTAATCGATCAAAAACCCTAATCACAACACTGACAGCAAACTAATTATGGATCCAAAATGTAAAAACGAACTAACTACAATAAACAATTGCTAAAATAATACTAATAAATAAATAAAATAAATAAATTACCTTCCTGAACTTCTTCGCCGGCGGTACGTTCACCAAATACTTGAGAAAATTTCCACTCAAGCGGCGGTGGTGGACCCGCCGGAGCTGCCGCGACATCTCCACCATCACCACCGTTCATCTTTCTTCCTTTTTCAATTAATTTTTTTTTTATCCCTTCAATATAAGCAAAATAAAATCGAATCGAAATAACAACAATAACAACAATTAGACGAAGACAAAAGAAAACAAAAACAAAATGAACCGCCGAATCGGCGTTTAGGTTTTAGGGAATCGGCGATCGGAACTTCATAGAAAAATAAAAATGTCGGATTCAGATTCAACCATTATTATTATTATTATTAATATTATCACTACAACTTCATAAACATTATCAAAATTGCTAGTATTTTATTTTTTCTTGTGTGATTGGATTTGGGGAGAAGGAGAAAATAGGGAATTTGCTAGTATTTGTTTTTGTCTTTGAAGAACAACACTGTTGTTTCTCTCTCTAACTAAAGGTCTGTCAATAATACATTTTCTCTTTGTCCACCTAATATATATTTTATTTTATTTTACTTAAAGCTTTGATAATTTTACCGACTTTATGATACCATGGTGACTCACTGTCCCATATACAAAGGAAATTATTAAATTTGTCTCCTAAAATGGAATAACCTTTTTTTTTTTGATATTTTAGCAATTTAGTTGGTTGATTATATAAATTTTTACTCCGTTCATGAAGATTCAATTCTTGATTTTGTAATTCCTTCTCTCATTTTTCTTTCTTATACAGTGAAAGGAAACCTTCATTCCTTCCTTAAAATTTTATACCTAGTACCTTCAAGTTCGAAAAAATATTTACTTTGACCTTACTAAAACTTAATTTTGAAATTGACTTTTGAGTTATTGTCAACAAACAAATAATTTAGATTTTTTTCGAGTGAGTTAGACACGTTACGTCAGTTCGTTGATTGATGATTGACTGAGCATGCTTTAACCGTTCGTGGTGGAATTAGACATTTGACATCAATTCATTGATTGAGTGTATTTTGACAGTTGTGTTAAAATTAAACACGTGTAAAATTAATTTATTAATTGATGATTGATTGAGCATGTTTTGACAGTTTGTGGCGGAATTAGACGTGTGAAATCAACTCATTAATCGACGACTGACTGAGCGTGTTTTGATAATTTTTTGTTAAATTTAGACAAAACTAAAATTAATTCATTAATTAACGACATTGAACGTGTTTTGACAATTTGATAGAGTATTCTTTGACGAATTATTAGAATTAGTTTTATATAATAATGGGAATAAATATAAATAAAGCTGCAATAAATATAATATGAATGGATAAAACGCATAGTGAAATACAAAATTAAGTAATTCAGACAATGAATAAAAAAAAGTTTTTTTTCAAAAAGAAAAGATAATTATATTACTGATAGATTCAAAGGAGTTCATTGACTACATTCTTGGACACTTTCATCATTTTGATTTATCGAAAGGAAATATTTTATGCCTTTTGTTAAATTAAACCTATTCTCAAACATAAAGATAATTTTCTTATTACTAAATTTTTTTCACCTTTTCATCATGTGACAAAAGGAAGAGCTCGTGTGCTATTGGTGGGTCGCAGGAGGGACCATGACAGTACGTGAGGTTAGTTAAAAAGGTTAAAAAAATATTAGTACAATCAAATATTTTTATTGAACTTCTGTACTCCACTTGGCGTTGTTGGAAGAGGACACAAAGGTAACGTTGTAGGAAATGACGTTTATGCCCTTGTCAAGTTTTTAATAGAAAAAATTACAGAAACTAGCATCCTTAAGACTATAATTACAATAAATAGCAATACTTTTTCAAAATTACAACTTATAGCAAAAGTAACGATATTTTACCCACTTCATAGTAATAGAAGAATATGTATTTTTCAGTTGTGCATATGTATTTATGAGTAATACATATATATTTGTATATGTATTTATATAGCAACATTTTACTTAAATACAAATACAATTTGTTATTTTTCGTAATTGTGAAACTGTTGCTATAAAAGTTATAATTAAGGCTACAAAGTTGTTATTTCTGAAATCTTCCCTTTTTAATATTAATAACCCCATATACTAATTGTTGCTTCATCATATAAAGAGAAGATGATAGTATATTTTATGTTGTGAATTTAAATAAAATGTGTTTAGTAAGATAATATATGTCATTTAACTAAAAGAAATTACAGTTTAAATATTTTTAAATAAAATTTACTGATATATTTAATGATTTTCACATTTCAATTGAAGATGAGGCCTCTTCATTTATTTATTAATTGATTTTAGACTGACTTTTTTCTTTTTCCTTTGAAGACATGTTTTATTTTTCAAAAGTAATGATTGAATTTTGAAGCTATAAATACTTGTTTAGTGTTTTTTCCTCTACTTCCATTCATTCTAGAGATTCAAATGTCAAACGCTAAGTTAAAAAATTTCAAGACATGTTTTTTTTTTTATAAAATAAAATAATAAAACCTATAGATTTTTTACGTTCTACTAGTTTCATTCTAGAAAATAGAATGTCAAAACACATGGTTGATTTATTTATTTTCAATACAATCACATTTTAATATTGTTGCAGTGTCTAAGCAAATCATAGAATCATTTAGTGCTCGATAAGACAATTAAGAAGGTTAAATTATGATGAATTGAATTCCACATGGAAGATTCTTTTATGATTTTGGATAATTTTGATTTTTTGAATGGGAAAATTTCAGAAATAGCAACCCTGTAGCCTTAATTATAACTTTTATAGCAACAGTTTCATAATTGCGAAAAATAACAAATTGTATTTTATATTTAAGTAAAATGTTGCTATATAAATACATATACAAATATATATGTATTACTCATAAATACATATGCACAACTGAAAAATACATATTCTTCAATTACTATGAAGTGGGTAAAACACTGCTGCTTTTGCTATAAGTTATAATTTTAAAGAAGTATTGTTATTTATTGTAATTATAGTCTTAAGGATGTTAGTTTCTGTAATTTTTTCTTTTTGAATTAGTTGTTGAGTTGAATTGGAGTCAAACATCCATTTAGTATGATATCAAAGGCAAACCCTCAGTATTGGACCTTTTAGTAGATTGTTCACATGTCTGATACGAGATAATATTTAACATAAGTTCAATGGTTAAAAGATGCTTCCTTCATCTCAAAATAGTTGGTAGGTTTAGATTTTGCACAATTTTTATAAAAAAATAATAATTAGGAGTGTGATTTGACTAATGTATTTCTTATCGACTCTTTAATTTTTATAATCTATTAACGTGTCTCTTATTTTAGAACAATTAATATTAATGGTAAAGTTAGAAAAAAAATTCTCTTGATCTTTTAAATTGACAACTATTTGGAGACGAGTATTTTAAGTAGTAAACATGCCAATAATGTTGAGACCGGGGAGGGGTGTGTGTGTTGAAAATTAAGATCAGATCAACTGAAAGATTCTAGCTTTCGTACTTTAGTGAGTCACAGAAATCTGTTTGATGACTTTTATTGGAGGAATATGTATTTAATATGATCAATTGCGTAAAATAAACAAATCTAGCCCTTACAAAAAAATATGATTCTTGAACTCCTTTTGTGCTCATGTCACGTCGAGGTCCTGTGAAAAAAAAGAAAAAAGACCCATTTTAATTTATCACAATCCATTATTAAAAAGTAAAATTAAAGACCAACTCGTTTAAAGGGTAAAAGTTAAAAGATAAACTCATTTGAAAGGCGAACCATGCAATTTTATGTAAAAGTCATCTCTTGACTTTTTGAAAGGAGAAATGACAGAAACGATACTTCAAATTAAACTATTTTCATGAAAATGATCATGTATTTAAATTTCACTCTCTAGCCATTTCAATTTACTAGCTTGTTCTATACCGTTTCTACACAACTTTTATATAGTTTCTATACAAATCTTATACATATAAATATTCTATACGAAAATTATACAGTTTGAATACACAATTTATACAATAACTGTACATTTTTTTTACACCTTTTATACAACAATTATATAATTTCCATACACTTTCTATATATTTTTTATATATATATTTTATACATATACATATTTGATAGAATTATACAATTTCTATACATATATCTTATATAGATACATATTCTATTTAACAATTATATCGTTTTTATATAATTTAATTATTATTTCTAAACCATAAAAAAAAAAAAGCAAAATATTTGATCAGTTAAAAAAAAATAGCAAAAAAAAAAATTAAAATATTTTTAAAAGGGTCAAATTGCCCAAGTTGAATACTGTATTTGTATTGTATATAGACTGTATCAGTATTGTATATGAACTACGTAGGCTAAAATGACCCAAATTAGGAAATGACTATAAAACAGAAATGGTATAACCAACTTGCCACTTTTTGGAAAGTTTTCAAACTAGGGCTATTTGTTTTAAAAAGTGCTATAGAGTATTTTTTTTTCCTTTTCGAAAGGAAAAAGGACAGAAACCGCACTTCAAGTTAAACTATTTTCATGAACTCGTTTAAAGGGTAAAAGTTAAAAGATGAACTCATTTGAAAGACGAACCATGCAATTTTATGTCAAAGTCATCTCTTGACTTTTCGAAACTGATGTTTGAGATTGGATAGTATTTTGGGGAAAGAACAAAAATAGCACCTAAAATTAAAATAATACCATAAAAATAACACTCATAATTAAATATCCACAAAATAGCCATGAGTCGTGTATCATTTTCATTTTTTAACCTCAAAAGTTCGGTGGAATACCACCATCAAACACCTATACAAAATTTTCCTTATTTTTTCCCAGCAGTACACCTGTACAAATTTTCCCTTATTTTTTCCAGCAGCATTAACACACTTCATGTGTTCATCAACTTCCATTTCAAAGCTAATTTACCTCTCACCGAACCACCTTTTCCTGTATGCGATTTGAGCAATTTCTTCTTCAGATTAGATTCAATATCCTTACTCTTCACACCTGCTTTACTCTGCGATCAAGTGTTTCTTCCAATAGAGATTTGACCAACGGATTTAGAGTTTGATTGCAACTTGAAATCAAGAACAATTTATACAACTACTCTCTTTAGTGATAAATAATTCTCAGTAAATTCTTAAACAGATAAAGGATTCTCTTTCACCACTTTCTTGGTTGCTTTTCCATTCGCTGGACTCGATTTTTCCATCATTTTCAACAAAAACCTCAAAATCAAACAGAGGATTTCGAAGCAAAGTGAGAATTTTTAGGTAGGTTATACGGTAGAAAAGTGTAACAAAAGAAAATTTGTTGATAACAAATTATAGAGTAAAAATATACTTTTTGTTTCTATTTTTTTATTAAATTATTATTTGTCTTAGCTGGGCGGTTAATAAAAAATAGTTATTGTATATGATTGCAAAGACTGTATGAATATATGAACACTGTATATGCATGCGTAGATTCCCCTTCTATCTTGTTATAAAGTGTATCAATGTGGTATAAAAGAGTATCTATTGAGTCTATGATCCTCTCTTTCTTTTTAAGAAGTGTATCAATGTGATATAAAAGTGTATCAATGTGGTATAAAGTGTATTGATCTAGTATAAAAGAGTATCAATTGGATATATGGACACTGTATATGCATAGATTCCCTTCTATCTTGTTATAAAAGTGTATCAATATGGTATAAAAAAGTATTAATTGGGTATAGGATCCCTTTTTTTTTTTTTTTTTAAAAAAAGTGTATAAATGTAGTATAAAAGTGTATCAATATGGTATAAAAGTGTATCAACTGGGAATAGAAACTGCATGTGGCCGACTGAGCAAATGGCTAAAACAGGGAAAAAAATTTAGCCGACTGACTAAAGGTGTCCACCTTTTCAAATTGTGGCCATTTTTTTATAAAATGACCAACCCATGTCCCTTTCCCTAGTTTGAATGTTAGCCCAATCAAAAGCAAAATTTATATGGGCTGAATGGAGTAGCCCACATATTTGGGCTAGCTTTCAAACTGCAGTTGCATAGATGGGCATGTGAAAGAACTTGGGCTTAAATTAGAAGTTTATAAAGTTTTAGCCTGTTAGGGACATTTATGTCACTGAAGAATAATCTTGTTAAGAGGGATTTTAGGGTCTAAAGCAAAGCAGTAGGATTTAAGGTTACTAAATGATTATAATATATTATAATATATTATTTATATAATTTTGATTTTTCGGTTTATCCATTTTTTTTTTGTAAATTCAAAAACCAAACCGTTTAACCAAATTTCTAAAATTTGAAACCGAAACCAATACGAAAAACCGAAAAACCAAAATTAAATTTCGGTTCGATTTTTAAATTTTTTCGATTTAAACCAAAATATGTCCAGCTCTATGTATAGTTTTGTAGCTACAAAGACGCGCTTAATTCTTCAATGATTTTTAGTTACAATTTGTTCAAATCCAAATCGTTACCAAATCACTTCAAAATTAATAGACAACCTTATACTATTTCCAACAAGTCTAACTAGCAGTGACTCCAATTTCCTTTTTTTTTTTTTTTTTTGAGAATACTCACAAAAATACCTGAAGTTTGACCGAATTACCAGCTGAGCATATTGAACTTTGCGGGGGTCCTATTACACACCTATACTTTTTAAAGTGAAATTAAATCCCCCCCTCCGCGTTTTGACTTTGGAAGTGTAGTACACGCGCTTTGTCTTCTCCATTTTATCACTTTTCAACATTTTTTCACCATTTTAACCATATTAAAGATTTCACAACTCAAATTCCTTCTACAAATGAAATTCCAAATGATTTCATCGAGTCAATTGCAAATTTCAAGTCCAAAAAAAATTAGAAATTCAAATTCAAATTTCAATTTCCGACTATTCAACACAACCTGTGCCACATTGAACGCAATGAATCTGGAAATTGAAAACTGGAAATTGAATTTGAATTCAAGTATGAAATTAAATTTGAATTTGAAATTATTCAAAGTTTCAAACTGAAAACTTTCTTCAAGAATTATTCAAATTTGCTTCTAGCTTCGACGAACAATTTTTTCCCCTCTCTTAGTGAATTTTCTTTTTTTCTTTTTCCGCTTAGTTGGTGGCTGATCAATGGTGGTTGGTTGGTGGTGGCAATGGTGGGTTAAATTTTATCATTTTGATGGAATTGAAGATGACCCATTTGAGGTGTGTGTGTTGAAATTGAATCAAATTGATGTAATTGAATTGAGTGTGTTGAATATGATCATTTGGATGGTGTATGATGAAATTGTGTTCAATTTCAATTCAACAATGGAGCAACCATTGTTGAAGACTCCATTGTTCGAGAGAATAAAGAAAGAAGATAGAAGAGAAGAGAAGAGAGAAGAATGAAAAAATATAAAACTTTAAAAAATTAGAAAATGTAGGGGCTGTTTGACAAAAAAAAAAGATTTTTTAACGTTTTTTAACAGTTTCACACGCTCAATGCGCGTGACTAACACGCAATGGGCCAAGTGACAAATATATGCCGTTAAAATACGAAAAAAAGGAAGTTTGGGGGGTAATAGGACCCCCGCAAAGTTCAGTATGCTCAACTGGTAATCCGGTTAAACTTCAGGTATTTTTGTGAGTATTTCCCCTTTTTTTTTTAAAAAAAAAAATCAGATTCAAAGTGCAAATCCACTTATTCAAGATTCTTCAACAATAATAGTCTTAATATGATTTGCAACACTCAAATCCTACACAATTAATACTCTAACCGCAATTTAAGCTCCAAATATAACACAAAAGCACGCTATTTGACAACAGCTCACGAGATAATTCAAAATCTATTTTCTTAACAAAGATTTTTTTTGATCGATTCACAAACTTTCAATTGTGTCACGTAAATTAAAAATTAAAATAATCAGAGCACTTAATAATTGAGTTTATTGAGGGGCCAACAGATCTTATTCTGTGGATTGCATGGACCTAAGTTGTCCAATAACATTCAAGAGATGTTCATATCGTCAACCAACATAAAAAGACTACTTTTTTTTTGGTCTTTTCATCAATACTTTGATTTGCAATTAATAATGTCAGATAAATGGTTAAGTTCAAGCGAATTCGGTAAATTTTGTTTAGATTTTGTATTTATATTAAAATTTTTTTACTTCCTCCGTCTCAAATTACCCGTCCCAAATTGAGATGACACATTGATTAAGAAAAATAATTAATAACATGACTAGTTTACCATAGTTCTCCTTATTAAATGATGTTTAGAATTTTTTTTGAAGAAAAAGTAATTAATGCAAAGGGTAAAACATGATTTTTTTTTTTGCCTCTTCTTGATTAATGAAAAAAAAAACAAGTAAAATGAGAAATCAAATTAGAAAATAAGCTATAATTTTTATAACAAATTTAAAATTCTGACTCTGGGAGGCGAGAGCTGAAATCTTCTCTTGAACATCACATACAATGTTCAATAGTGAAGGAAAGGCAATATGACAAGTAAACAGAAATTTAAAGAAGCATATCTTAGATTCGATCACATAATAAAGTTAGAACAGATAATTTCTCTATTAATAATTGGATTTAACAGTTAAATAAAGCATAAGCAAAAGTTAACTAGTGTTTTGGTTATGATTTTCATTATTTTTTTTTGTTATTATAAACTGATCATCTTCCTAATCCTTCGCCTTAAACTTAAATAGACCTGCCACTTCCTTAACATTATGCATTTCATCAATGTATGATATATTCACTGCTAAGAAAATAGGAGGAGTCAGCAGTATGGATAAAATTATGTAGGTAAACATATAATATTATTTGTCGTTAATTCTATTTAGCAAAGGACTATCAAGAAAATTATGTTTGAACGTAATTACAATTTTTTTCTTCCAGTGATTGGAATATTGTGTTGCTAAAAATAACAATAAGACATATATACGCAGAGTTTGCAAAGAATAATCTTTAGGAAACATGAATAATAATAATATAGGTCGGTCTTTCAATAAGTAGTTAGCTGCAGGCGTAGTCAGACGTCGACATTGATTGAAGCAGCTGTTGGAGAGAAGGCACCAGTCAGACCTGCAAGCACCGGGTAGTATGCAACGACAGTTTTCAATCATACAATGTGTACTCTTAGTCTGACTTTTAGCGGTAGTGTTTGAACGATAATATTATGTATAAAAATCTTTGATAAATTTAGGTCACAATCACATATTGAAAGGCCAAAAGCCACGAAACGAAAAGGCAGCTGGCACCAAATTATATTTCCTTATATTATATGCATTGGTCATGTTTCCGTACGTCAAAATTAGTCAAGGTCTTTCTTTCCATGCACAAACTTATAAGTTAATTATTGCCACTGCTTTATGAGATATTGCAATGCACGTAAATAACCAGAATCTTTTTGTTCTCTTGACGATTAAAATTAATAAAGGATAGTTCGATGCCCTAAATAATTCTGTTATATATACACGAGTGTTGGAAAAGGGTCAGACCATAATGGTCTATTGTATGCAGTCTTATATCTTGCATTTGCGAAAAAGGTTGTCTCTGCTGTTTGAAACGGTTACGTGACAACAATTTAACCTTAAAAATTAATATAGGAGACTTTAATCTTAATACTTTTGTTTTCGAGGGTATATATGAAGAGAGAGAAAGTGAAAGAGAAGATATCATCAGTGCAACAGGTACAGAGATACGAGAAACTGCCTTCGTTCGAATCGGTAGAAGAAAGCCGAGAAACCAAACAAATAGGAAGGTCACTATGCAAACTTATAATTAAGAAAATTTATAAAAGCTATCACCACCTCAAGCAGTAAACAAAGTCGTTACGGCTATATGTTACTAACATAGACAATTATGAATGGTATTCACTGACAAGAGTGACTGCTTTCTAAAGGAAGCAAGCAATTCAGACAGAATGTTGAGTGCTTGAAAGAATAAGATACATAGAGCGTGAACCAAGGTTCATAGTCGGATCAAAGTCGAAAGACAAAGTTGTTGGTTAGACATAGACGAAGCCAAAGTATAGTTAGACGAAGCCGTAGGAACTCTTGCAACGCAATCCCAACAACTGAAAGCTAACTCCCTAAGACGAATAAGTCACTTTTGATCCTTACTCCCTGAAGAAACTCTTAGTCTCATAGCTACATGAGCTACATTAAGTTCCATAGGGTTAGCAATACAAGAATCTTGATTTGAAAATACCCGAGGTATGATTACTCAACGATCCTTGTTACCTTAAGTCCCTTCTCCCGGAATACTTGCACTGTCAGAGACTAGTAGAATCTATATGAAGTACCATGGGTTTACGTGCATCATATATCGCAATACTATGTCTTTAAAAATATTTACATAAATATGTATGTGTATTGTGTTGTAGACATAAACATGTTTTTGTTATATTAGTAACTTCGACCATAATGTGACATGTATGTTATTAGTAACTGCAAATGAATTGTAGTTGCAGCATACATAAGAAGTTCTGCAAATTTAATTTTCATCGGGCCAATATTTTGGTTATATATGTACTTTTTTTTTGTTTTTTCATTCGATGTTCGGAGTTCGGTACCGCATTGGAGTCCGACTAATTCGAATTCGCGCCGGGTAGGGCCCATTCGGTTGGTTATATATGTACGTATGTATTATATATAGTAGGCTAAATACATATATAGGCCCCTCAACTATTCGACTTTTTTCGTATAGACACCTCAATTAGGTCAGGTACCTGGCCTATTGAACTCTTTACTCCCTCACAAAGCATTTCAATTGAGAACAATTGCTGACGTGACGCTGACATGGCGTGGTGTGTGTAACACACTCTCCAAATGGAGAGTGAGAAACCATAATTAATAAAAAAAAACTAAACACAAAAAACCCAACCAATTAAAAAAGATATATTAAGGAAATAAAAAGAAAAAAAAACATCATCTTCTTCTCCATAACTCACCATTTTCCAATTTTTTTACATACAAAAAATAGCGTCATCTTCTTCTCCATAACTCACCATTTTTCATTTTTTTTACATACAAAGAATTCCTTCGCAACGCCACACACACAATTACACACACATACTTCCCCAATTTTCATGAATTGACCGTGAACGATATCACAAATCGGAGAAACCCAGCATGAACAGTAAAAAAGGGGTGAACATTGACGGCTGAGAAGTCGTTGAATTGGTGAAGAATGAATTTGAAAAAAGCATTTCAACATCGATTGAATTTCAACCAACCAAAAATTTCAATTTCTTTCTCCTTACGTTGCTATTGAATTTCAAATAGAAAAAAAAAATTAGAGATAAGTGAAAGAAGTGCTTCAATGGTGGAAAAAAGATTTTTTTTTTAAGAAGAAGATACCATTTTTTTTTCTTTTTGCTTTTTTTTGTGCTAAAAAATGAAGAAAGAAGTGTTTGGAAAGAAATAAAAAAGAAGATACTATTTTTTTTCTTTACTTGTCTGTGCTCAGAGATGGAGAAAAAAGTGTTTGGAAGAAAAGAAGAAGAAGAAGATATCATTTTTTTTTTTATTTATCTGTGCTAAAAAATGGAGAATCATTTTTTTTTTTACTTGTCTGCTCAAAAATGGAGAAAGTAACGTTTGGAAGGGAACAGGGGGGGTTGGGGGGGAGGGAGGATCGGGTAGGTGCAGTTGGGTGGGTGGGTGGTGTATTAATGATTTTGTTTTAAAAAAAATTTAGATTTAATTATATTAGAAAATTATTTTTATAACTATTTTAAGTTAAAATGCCACGTGTCGTTATTTAATTCATCACTTTGCCACATCATCAACGTATGTATTACACACATTTTACATTTTTTGCCACGTCAGCAAATTGGGCTCAATTAAAATCATTTGTGAAGGAGTAAAAAGTTCAATAGGTACCTGAATTAATTGAGGTGCATATAGGAAAAAAGTAAAATAGTTCAAGGCGTCTATATATTTCGTCTTTATAGTATCTTTTTATGCATCCACTTGTATTCCTTGTTTTATTGTTATTGTAAAACTGATCGGATCCTCCTAATTCCTCGTCTTAATTATATCTGCCACGTCCTTAACGTAGGTAATAGACTACATATATAATTATTAAATACATCTGGGTTATTCTGTAATTAGTTATTCTTCAGTTCTCTATATATACAGCTGTAACCCCTTCAATATTATTGAGATCAATTATTATTAAATCTGTATCATGATATCAAAGCTAGGGTTTCTTCTTCCGCCCAAACCCTAATCTCTCCTCTTTTCCGACGTGTGTGCGCCGCCGCCACCGTCTACACCACGCAACACGGCCTCCCTCCTCCGCCGTAGGTCGGCGCCATGGACAAGGTTATTGATCCTCTGTCAAAATTACCGTCTGGAGTAAAATTACTGCTCAGGAATCTCCACAATCTCATCCCCGAAAAATTATCTGACAACAACTACCCGGCCTGGGCACTTAACGTCCGCACCGCCCTCGCAGCCAACTTGCTGCTCGGATGGATTGACGGTGCGGAGAAGCCGCAGCCCGAGACAGCCGAGAAGGACGGCGTCAAGCTCCCAAATCCCGACTACCTTCCGTGGATGATCGTAGACACTCAGATCCGAGCCTGTCTTCTCGCAGTTATTAGCCCCTCTGTGCACAAACACGCCCGGGGTTTTCTCACATCGGCTTCACTTTGGGACGCACTATCCACAAGGTACAACTCTGTGTCCACGGCTCATATTTTCCAGTTGCGTGACAAATTGCATACTCTTCGGAAGGGAACGAAGACGATGACTCAATACCTTGATGATGTGGCCTCTATTCTGTCTGACCTAGATGCTGTGAACGAGATTATTCCTGAACGAGACGTGGTGAATGCCGTGATACGTGGTCTTCCGGCTGGCTATTCCTCTCTCAAACAGCATATTCGCCTCTCGCCTGTCGAAATCACTCTGAATCAACTGTCTGGATGGCTTAATGCAGAAGAATTGAATCTAGACATGGAACACAAATTACTGCTCGGAGAAGCCAGTTCCACCCCTGGCGTCACGGCTCTTTACTCGGCTGGCAGCGGAGGCTCGGCCAGGGGTCGCGGTGACGATCGCCGTAACCAAGGGCGAGGCAGCGGCGGCGGTGACCGTCGAAACACCGGGCAGCAAGGCAGAGGCGGGCCTCCACCGAGGGACGACTTCCAGTCAGGCCGCGGACAGGGACGAGGAAACCAGCGGATGCCCACACGAGATCTTCCGACGTGCCAAATTTGTGCTAAACGGGGCCATTCTGCGGCTAATTGCTGGTATCGTTATGATGACTCGCAGAATGTAAATAGCCAGTCCGGAGGATCTAGGGCGATGCATGCGTCCACAAACGCTCAATCTGGCGATTGGTATCTAGACACAGGTGCTAACACCCATGTGACGTCGGATTATTCACAACTTCAAGCTCCTCATCCGTATCATGGCTCAGAAACTATTACAGTAGGCAATGGTCAATCCCTTCCCATCACAAACACCGGCTCTGGGTATGTCTATACCCCAAATGGTAAATTTCATCTCTCAACCCTTCACCACGTCCCTTCCCTCACATCCAATCTTTTATCTGTTTATCGCTTTACTAAAGAAAATAACTGCACCCTCATTTTTAATGACACCAATTTCCAGATAGTGGACAATACCACGAACCGGGTGCGGTACACGGGCCGCTGTGAGCATGGGCTATACACTCTTCCATCCAGGTCTCCGTCTGTTGTGAGTCAAGCCATTCTCTCGTCAACCTGGCATCGCCGGCTTGGGCACCCATCATCCGCCATCACCAAATCCATTTTATCTTCCTTAGGTTTTAATTTTTCAGAAAAATTACATTGCGAGTCCTGTTCAGTGTCTAAATCTTGTCGTTTACCTTTTTCACTGTCTGAACACAAGGCCACTGCGCCATTTCAATTAATTCATTCTGATGTTTGGGGTCCAACCTCAGTTTCTTCTGTTCAAGGTTTTCGTTATTATATCTGTTTTGTTGATGATTACAGTAAATTCACTTGGCTTTATCCTCTGAAATTTAAATCCGAAGCTTATACTATTTTTGTAAACTTTGACCGAATGGTTCAAAATCAATTTAATGCCAAAATCAAAATTTTTCGAAGTGACAATGGCAAAGAATTTGTCAACAATGCATTTGGTGTTTTTCTTCAAAATCTAGGGGCTCTTCATCACACTTCATGTCCATATACCCCTGAACAAAATGGCGTTGCTGAGCGCAAACACCGTCACCTAATAGAAACAGTTGTTGCGCTCCTCCATGATTCCACCTTACCTGTTTCCTTTTGGGTTGATGCCCTTGCTACTGCCAACTACCTCATAAATCGCATGCCCACTCACACTCTCTCCAACTCCACTCCATATGCCCGTCTCTACAATCATCCACCCGACTATATCCATCTCCGCCCGTTTGGATGTCTAGTTTATCCCTGGTTGCGTCCGCACACTCAACATAAACTTCAACCTCGGTCCACCCCTTGTGTCTTTCTAGGCTATCATCCCACTATCAAAGGTTACAAATGTTTCGATCCTGTATCTCAGAAAACATATGTTTCCCGTCATGTTCGTTTTGTGGAGGAACAATTTCCTTACACAAGTCTTTCCTCTACTCCATACTCCCCCAATCCACTTGGCGTTGTGCCATTATTTCCGTCCTTTTCTCACGCTCATGCTCCGGCTCACTCGGCACCTAACCCGGTACCCCACTACACCACTACCCACCCGAAACCCCAAACCTCCCACCCGAACACCCAGCCGACTGCCACACAACCCACCACTTCCCTACATCATACTCCTAACACACATACAGCCACCCCATCCACCGTTGCACATCCCAGCTCCCACGGCAGCCCCACCCAACCCCCGCCCACACATCATACAACTCCACCACCCCTTCCTAATCACCCTCCACTCAACACTCATCCTATGACAACCCGAGCCAAGGCCGGTACCTTCAAACCCAAAGCCTACCACACTCAAATACCCTTTGATGCACATCCCACAACTGAGCCTACTACCTACAACCAAGCCTCCAAAAATAGTTTCTGGTGCCAAGCTATGGATGAGGAATTTCAGGCTCTGAATGAACAACGTACATGGGATTTGGTACCTCTGCCTAGTAACCGAAAGTCTATTGGGTGCAAATGGGTGTTTCGCATCAAACGAAATTCAGATGGATCTCTTTCTCGCTATAAAGCACGTCTGGTTGCAAAAGGGTATCATCAGGAGTATGGTGTGGATTATAAGGAGACCTTCAGCCCTGTTGTTAAGCAACAGACTATTCGTCTGGTCTTGTCTCTTGCTCTTCACTATGATTGGCCGCTTCATCAGCTAGACGTCAGCAATGCCTTTCTTCATGGTCATCTTGAGGAAGAAATCTATATGGTTCAGCCACCGGGATATGTTAATCCCAACCGTCCTCACTATGTTTGCAAGCTTCGCAAATCACTGTATGGCCTGAAACAGGCCCCTCGTGCCTGGTACACACGTCTCTCTACTTTTCTGCAGGGTCTTGGTTTTCGCACCTACCATCATGACAACAGCCTCTTCACCCTTCACTGTTCTCGAGGGACAGTCATCATTCTTATCTATGTGGATGATATTGTTATTACAGGCAGCTCGTCATCACTCATCACTGAAATTACTGAAGCTATGCATCGTGACTTCAAACTTAAGGACCTCGGTCCTCTGGAGTTCTTTCTTGGCCTCGAACTCATCCGCAAATCGGGAACCATATTGATGCATCAGACAAAATATACCCGTGAACTTCTAAATCGGGCTGGAATGACAGACTGCAAACCCGCGGTCACTCCCATGGCAGTCCGCCAATCCCCAGGGCCGAATACTCCCTTTGCCGATCCTACACTATATCGGAGCCTCGTCGGTGGACTTCATTATCTTGCTGTTACTCGTCCGGACATCCAATATGCAGTCAATCGAGTCTCCCAATCAATGCATGCTCCCACAGAACAACACTTTCAGGCCTTGAAACGCATTCTGCGCTATCTTCAAGGTACTCTTCACTGTGGAATTTTATTTCAAAAGGGCTCGTTTGATATATCTGTTTTTTCTGATTCGGATTGGGCTAACGACAAAGATGATCGAAAGTCCACTACTGGATATATTGTTATGATGGGACCGAATCTGATTTCCTGGTGCACCAAGAAGCAAACGCGAGTGTCCCGTTCCTCCACAGAAGCAGAATATCGTGCCATGGCTGCGGGTGTTGCTGAAGCCATGTGGTTACGATACCTTACGGATGCACTTGGCATTCCCCCGACGAAACCACAGATTTATTGTGACAATCAGTCCACTATTTGTGTTACCAAAAATCCAGTCCTTCATGATCGTATGAAGCATATTGGGTCTGACTGTCACTTTGTTCGCGATGAGGTACTTGCAGGAGCGATGGCCACGCACTATGTCCCATCTACTGACCAGCTTGCTGATATTCTCACCAAGCCTCTTCCGTTACAGCCTTTTCAGTCTCTCTGCTCCAAGCTGCCCCTCGTTACCGCTGATCAGCTTGCGGGGGGATAATAGACTACATATATAATTATTAAATACATCTGGGTTATTCTGTAATTAGTTATTCTTCAGTTCTCTATATATACAGCTGTAACCCCTTCAATATTATTGAGATCAATTATTATTAAATCTGTATCAGTAGGTAATAAGGCTTTTTCATAAACAACAAGTCACAGATTGGAATGTTTTGCTAGCTGCCAGCAATTATATAGAGAAATAATAATACTGTACTTCCTATTCAAAGAACAATCCATACATAGGAAACTTGAATAATTATTAGCTTTTTGTGGAACGATGATATTATGTATTGATGTCTTTGATAATCTTAAAAATAGCAGATATAGTATAGTGGCGTATCAATAATAATAATGATGATGTGAGTCACATAATTAAAGGCCAAAAGCTATGCAAAAATGCATGCACTAATTATGTTGCTTTTTATTGCTTGCATTGTCGTGTTTACGTACGTCAAAATCAGTTGAGACGTTTCCATACACGAATTTTAATTAGTTAATTATTGCCACTGCTTTATTAGATATTGCAATGCACGTAACACCCATAATTATTGCATGTCTTGACCATAAACTTTTATAAGCTGTCATCATCATCCATTAAAATAGAGGAGACTAGCTAGGGAATCTCTCTTTTTCACTTAACATTTTTAACTGTTGAAATGAGGGGAAAGAGAAACTTGAATAAAATGGTTCAGTTATTATTAGGGTCCTTTATGTTGTTGTTTTTTCATGTTTAGTTTGCCAATTTTATTGTTTTTATGGAAAAAAAGGATTTTCCTAATGGGGCTCTCATGAAACAAAGAGATCGAAGACGTGTACGACTGAAGTACAGAAAATAAGTTCTACTAAGTGGTGTTTTATTTCTACTCATTCTCTAACACACTCGTTAAGAAATAATTAAGTCGTTGGTTTGTTTAATTTCAAAAGCTACCTCAAAGTAAGAAGGATTATATTCTAAACTTTATAAAGAACATTATTTTTATTTGGGCTTTCACTGTCCGATCTGGAGCATGTACATTAATGGACGGGGCTATTTTCACCCCCCAACCCCAATCAGTCCTAGGGGGCCAAGCACATTGGATGAATCTGAATATATATGATATCACGTTAAATTAAGTCATGCACGTATTTCATGTCCCATAAACTAATAACTCAAAGAGAGAAGAATTGCTCAAGTTTTATAAGGAGCTAGCCTAGAGTTCTCTTCTGAAACGGATGTGGTCTTCCGTTCCATTCACAACCCCTCGTATAGCTACCCACCCCCGGGGCGGGGCTACCCTTCAAGCTAAGGGTGTCAAACGGGCCGACCCGGTCTGACCCGGCCCGACTAGCTAATCCGATCCGGTTTGACCCGGCCCGGTAAGCCCTAGGACTTTAGGGTTCCGAGTTTCGGATCGATTTTTTTGTTAAAATGGGCCTGGTTAACCCGGCCCGGATCAAGCCCGGTCCAGGCCCGTCGGTTAACCGGCTCGGCCCGAAAATAATAATTTGATTTTGGGCCAAACTAGCCGTTGGCCCAACGGCTATATAGCCGTTTTTGGGTCCAAACGGCTAGTTTGGGCCCATTTAATAATAATAAAAAAAAAACTTTAAAAAATATTTTTTAATCCCCCCAAAAAACCTATAAATACCCTACAACTTCAAATCATTTTTCACACAATTTTTCACTCTCTCAAATCTCATTCTCTCTCAAATCTCAAATCTCATTCTCTCTCAAATCTCAAATCTCAATTCTCTAATATTCAATATATTTAATTTCTTAAAGTGTTCACTTTAATTTTTTAATTTTCGTTTACAAAGTACGAGCGGAAGTTTCTAAAGTCGCAATCTTCGGATACTTCCAAAATTTGGTATTGTCGTTCCATCTCTTACGTTTAATTTTTATTTATTGTATTAATTGTTTAATATTTAATTTTATTATATTTGTGTATTTTGAATATTTTTAGTTTAATTTAATTTATATTATGGATAAATTAAAAAACCTCGCTGCTAAAGGTGTTAAATTTTTTTGTCCTGGAAGCGGTAGTGGTAGTAAAAAGTGAATTGCTAGCGGTAGAGGTAGTTCAAGTAATAGATATACCCGTGTGTCTTCGCCTCCGGTACCGCTTGGTACACCTTTTGAGGAAGAAATAGGTGTAGGTGCTCACGATATGGATTATGTAGAAGCTCAGGAAAATTACGGTATAGAAGAAGAAAATGAAGTAGATGCAATTAATTTAGACGAAGATAATGAAAATATTGCTGAAATACCCGCAGTAGGAGATGCTAACGTTAGATCTGAATCAGTTAATCTCCCTTCCCGTCCTCCCAGTGCCCCAAAACCTCGTAAAAGAACTAGTATTGCATGACAATTTTTTGAACGTATATCAGATATTGAGGTGCAGTGCAATATTTGTCAACAAATATATAAGCATAGAAGTGGAGGCAAGCAAGGGGGTACGGGTACGTTAACGAGACATATAGCTGAAGATCACAAAAGAGAGTTAAATATTGCAAAATGTGGTGGGGATGTTGGTGGGTCAACGCAAACTAGAATGGACCCAACAACCGGTCAAGTAGCGAAAAAGTATAATAAATTGAGGGACAGGGAAGAAATAGCTAAAATGGTAGCTGTGGGTTGTTTGCCTTTTAGTTTTCCTTCTTCTGATGCTTTTATTCGTTATATACAAGCAATTTATAATCCTATGTTTAATGGTATTCCTAGAACTACTTGTCGGTCTGATATTTTTAGACTCCATTCACAATATTGTTTTTATTTATCAACATTGTTAAAAAATATTCAATGTAGATTGTCCCTAACTTCTGATCTTGGTCGTGCTGTAAATAAAAATGATTATTTAACCGTTACTTGTCATTGAATGGATAATAATTTCGTGATGCAAAAATGTATTCTTACTTTTTTATATGATGAAGATCGTAAACATACTGGACAATTTATTGCTGATTCTATTGTTAAAATTGCCGGATATTATGGTGTAGAAAATAAAATTTTATGTATTGCTTTTGATAATGCTTCTAACAACAAGACTGCTATAACAAAAATAAAATCTACGCTATCTCCACCCTTGCCTGAAAATTTTCATATTAAGTGTGCATGTCATATATATAATTTAATAGTAAAAGATGGTCTTGAGTTTTTTGAGCTTTATATTGAAAAAATTCGTCTTGCCGTTGGTTTTATTCAAGGAAATAATCGTAGATCGAGAATTAGAGAATTTAAACTTAAATGTCAAGAAAATGGACTTACACCGATTTTGATGCCTGAGGAAATTGATACTAGATGGAATTCTACGTATGAATTTCTAAAAACTTGTTATAAATATAGAATTCCTATTACACTAGCTTTTAACCAACATTGCGATTCATTTGCTGATTCTGCTGATTGCATGCTACATAATTCTGATTGGGTTGTAATTAATGATCTTGTTAAGTTTTTAGAAAAATTTTATGTAGCTACGGTTGAATTTTCCGGTGCTTACTATCTTACTGTTTGTAATATTTTGGCATATATAACCGATATTTCTGGTTTGCTCCAACAATATAAAAACAAAGAAGGTTATAAAGAAGCTGTTGGCGCCATGTTTACGAAATTTAAAAAATATTTTTTTTCGATTCCCCCTATTTACTTGGTTGGTGCTATGTTAAATCCGTGCATGAAATATAATCATATGTGTCACTTTAGTACTCTTATTTATATTAACTTAGAAATAAATACTAACCATGATTCTGAACAAGTACAACCTGATTTGTGGACGGCTACGGCTGATGCAAAGGATTATATAGAAAAATTATATAATCACTATGCTGATTTATTTGATTCAGCCTTACCAACAAATATCACTCCAACTGTCGCTCCTCATCCTCCCGAGGAGCCATCATCTTCTAAAAGGCCGGCACATAGTGGTTTTTCTGATTCGTTTTATGATTTAAATTGTTGGAACAGTGTTGATGAGAGAACTTACACATCAACTTATCGGGAAGAGCTGAAATATTATCTTCGGACGGCACCAGAGGATCGCAGACGACGGATCAACACGCTGGATTGGTGGAGGAATAATGAATCACAATATCCTGTGCTTTCAAGATTAGCTAGAGATATCTTGAATGTTCCAATGTCAACCGTTGCATCAGAGAGCGCCTTCAGTCAGGGACAACAACAGCTTGGAGACAACCGACACTCATTGGGAAGCAATGCAATGAATGTTCTAGTTTGCCTCAGAGATTGGATTAGAGCGTAAAGAAGAAACCAAGGAATGGAACCGGAGCCGAGCGACGAGCTGAAACTTGAAGAAATTATGACTTCACGGGAGAACTCCGCAGAATCAAGTCCAATGCATGGTTTTTCCCCCGTTGACTTCGATTATCCTATGCAAGTTCCCATTAATATTAACATGAATGAGTTGGAAAAAATGATGCATAATTTATAGATTTTTCATTCATGTAAATTATAAATTTTGGATCATTTTGCAATCAATAAAATTCCCCAAATTCATTCACTCCTTAGTCGTTGTTTTTTATTTTTTTTTATTTAACGATTTAAAATTTTAAATTGAATTTCTAGTTTTCTACTTTAAATTAAAAACTTACTTCTAATATATTATTAATTTACTACCAAATATTATTAATTTATTATATTAAGTAGCATATGTTTTGTATATTTGTGCATATATCTTCTATAGAAGTGTATATTTAACGTATACATGTGTATATGTTTTATAAATTAGTATATAAGTATATCTATACATATTGTAATGTATATATAATGTAGTATATTTTATAAGTAGTAGTATATATACATTTAATGGTGCGTATACACGTGTATATATCTTCTATAGAAGTGTATATTTAATGTATACATGTGTATATGTTTTATAAATTAGTATATAACTATACAAATATATATTGTAATGTATATATATTGTATATATCTCATTTAAAGTATTACATATACATAGAATAGAGTGTATATATGTGAATAGATCTTCTATAGACGTGTATATTTAACGTATACATTACTTTATGTTTTATAAATTAGTATATATATTGTAGTATATACTTTTTTTAAAGTAGTACATATATATTGAATGGTGCGTATATATGTGTATATATCTTCTATAGACGTATATCTTTAAAGTATACAAGTGTATATGTTTTATAAATTAGTATGTAACTATATATATATACATATTGTTGTCTATATATATATGTATATCACTATACTGTAGTATATATTTTATTTAAAGTAGTACATATATATTGAATGGTGCATATATATGTGTATATATCTTCTAAAGTAGTATATATTAACGTATACATGTGTATATGTTTTATAAATTAGTATATATATATATTGTAGTGTATATATATATTATACTATTATAGCATATATTTTATTTAAAGTAGTACGTATAGTCATATATAATTATATATTGAATGGTACGTATATATGTGTAATTGTTTATACTTTATATATTTTTTTAAAAATATATATTGTATATTGGAGTGTATATAGTGTATATTAATTTTTTTATTTATTTTTTAAACGGGTTTGACCGATTTTTAACCGGGTTTGACCGGGTCTTGGTGGGTTTGACCGGATTGGGTTAAGTGGGCCGGGTTCGGGTGGGTTTTAATTTTTTTACTATTTGGCCCGGCCCGGCTAACCCCAAACCCGGCCCGTAACCGGCCCGGAACCCGGGTAAAATGGGAGGGCCGGTTCCGGGTTGGCCCGGCCCGGCCCGTTAGACACCCTTACTTCAAGCTGTGGCGGAGCCACATTCAATTCAGGGGTTCATCCGAACCCCCTTCGTCGGAAAATTATACTATTTTTTTATGGTCAAAATTATTTTTATGTATATATATAGTAGACGTTGAACCCCCTTCGATTAATCCGTATATTACTTTTGAACCTCTTCAGTGAAAATTCTGGCTCTACCACTGCCTTCAAGTAGGGGCTTTGTCGGAAAATTATGCTATATATACATAGTTAAAAATATATATTTTTATGTATATATATATATAGTAGACGTTGACCTCCTTCGATTAGTTCGTATGTTCACTAATGAACTCCTTAGTGAAAATCCTGGCTCCGCCACTGCCTACCCCTAATAGCCTCCACCTCAACCACCCCACTCATTACATTGTATGTCTAGATTATAATATATCAATATTTTTAACATAATGTTTTTTTTTAATTTCTTATCAAACATTGAATAAGAAAACAACTTGTTTTTAGACAAATATCTTCTGACCAAACACGCAAAGAAGATGGACGTCGGAGGCAACAAATTAACCCTACAAGGAAAAACCTTTGATGATGTTGAATTGAGTCACACCAAATCTTCGAATTTTTTTCTGGTCAAAAGTTTAAAGCATTTTCCTAAGCAGCCAAGAGTAATTATAATAATAATATGAGTACGTTACGTATGCAGCTAAGCACAATATTAATCCCAATTCAAATTTAGTTAGTATTAATTTGAATATCTTTTATAGCGATCTTTTGTCCTGCTGGAACCAACTCTTCGTTCTTACAATGAGGGATTGCGATAAAGAAATGTTTCTAAGAAGTCAAGCAATCTTTTAATTAACCTTAACGAGACCTTTATAAACATCATTAAATTAGTTATTGATTTTTATATCCTATCTAGTGTGTACTAGAAATCTAGAATATTAGTATTAGATTATAACGCCACCTGATTGGAGGCCTTATCCATGACAGCTTTTAGCAAAATGTCGTGGTTGAGATTCCTCCATCCTTAACTAAAAAATTACGGATTTGAACCCCGAAAATAAATTTGCAAGAAGCGTCGCGCCCATAAATGGGCCCTATACTACTAGCTAGAAAACATAAAATCAGCTACATAATTTATAGATAATTCCTAGCTAATCTTGCTAAATAGCTCTTAGTTAATTGAATTTTTTTATAATTCGTATCTAAATGGGATTAGCATGATATTTTTTGTTGTTTTGTTATAAAATTTGTGCGTCGCTGCTTTCTTGTTTTCTAATAGCCTAAAATGAGTGATTCTGAATTAGTAAGATCCCAATACAAATATCGAATATTGAATTGGAAATCAAAATAAATATAAAGTGATATATCATTCCATGATCAGATCCCACTGTCTCATGAAGAGCAAATTTAGCACCAATTAATTAAAGATTGGAACTACAGGCCAACAAAAAGTTGTCTTGCGCTATCCACCTCAAATAATTTCCTTTTTCTATAATGTTCAATAGTTAAGAGACTAGTTTCTTTAATAAGAAAGTAGTGTTCTATTACTACTTAAAAAGTAATTTTAATGCGTACAATTCTTGGAATGTGCTTAAATTCTTTTGCTTTTTGCAATTGGTTAGGTTGTTATTATGGGTGTCAAAATCAGCATATATATATATATATATATATATATATATATATATTTATATATATATTTATATTATGTCTCTTAGCTTTTATATTTTTTGGGTTGAGAATGAATTCATTGATGGGTTAAATTGATCAAATAATTTTTAAGCATAGATTTCGAGCTCAAGCCTTTGCAAGAATGAAGAAATCTCTGATAAGATTGATGGATCGGAGAAAGTTTTTTTTTCTTTTATAGGCCTATATGAATTAGTTCGCTCAATAACATCGAATTCTTGCAATCATATTCATACCTCACAATAGATGAAAAAGTATAATCTCCAGAGTTATTTCACAAAAGGAAAAAGAAAAATTCCTCGCTTAGAAACAATGAAACGTGTTAGTTTTATCTTTCCTTTTTTACCTCTAGGAAGGAATCCCAAAACAATTATTTTAGTGTTATTGACATTAATTTAAACAACCATAGTAGTCATATAAGTCACACAAAACATTCGATTCTTCCACGAAATGAGAGAAATTATTACTATAAAATTGCAAAGCATATATTGCTTATTTAATTTAGCAAAAGGTCGATAATTCATATTGTCAAGCTGTAGCTTGTAAATTTTGCGACAAAATGCGTTTCATAAATTACGCCAATTGTGTTGAATCTGTTGAGAAAATTTTTCATAACGTCATCTCCATCCTTGAATAAAGGAAAAATAAAGTAATCGACCACCTTTTGATCTCTAAAATAAACAATTCAGTTAATGTGAATATATGATAAATTTAAATTTCGATAAAGACAAAAATATTTAAGAAGTGCTTGATCGATGGAGAAGGAAACTGTTTATGTGTAATGTCAGTTATACATCTTGTTTTACTTACTTTTCTTATTTTTAAGGAACTTATTTTTCTACGAGAAAAAATCTTTTCCAAAAATTTTAACAGATCAAACATAGAAAAATAATGTTTTCCTCCATACCAAATAGTACGCTACGCCTTAAGAAATTTCCTTCAATCTTTCATAATTATATTATGGTGATTAGGTGAAAGTTTTACATTTACATTGATAAGAAGTACAGTAGAAAATATTTCGTAAAAATTAATTTAAACGCACTCAAGCCAGCCAAACACCACAAAACAGGTTCTTCCACTCACTGACGGAGCCAGAATTTCGACGGAGGGGTTCAGAAGTAATCATATGAATTTGTCAAAGGGGACTCAACGTCAACTACATATACATAAAAGATAATTTTAATCATGTATAAATAATATAATTATTTGTTGAAGGGGGTTCGGATGAACGCTGAGCTAAAGGTGGCTCCGCCCTTGCTTCCACTTTATCCTCAGATCCCATATAACTAAATCGAATCGATACATTATTGGACTGCTGCCTACTATATGTTTCTAGTGGATTCATGGCTATAATGTGACGACAAAATAAAAATTGGATTATGCTCGAATATCTTCAAGCATATGCATCTGTGCTCCTAAATATTATACTTATACAGTTATACTGTACCTAATGCAAGAAGGAATAAAGAATAGTGCTATGAGGTGTTGCATGCTCCTGTAATTCTAATTTCTACGTTATGTCTATCAAGAATAATTTGTACGAGGAACTTATTCTATAAGTCCATGACATATATTGTAAAGTATGTATTAGACATAAGTCCGCACAAATTTATCCTTCGATCCATTATCGCATTGAGCTCCGAAAGAGCATATACTATACCATGCCATGCATATAAACTTGAGTTAAATTCTTTGCTTTCTCTTTCATTCCGATTTGGGATTCGCCTGAGTGTCATATCATATGTATGCACCTTATTTTTATAAGCTTGCCAATTTAGAAGTCTGTCGGTCTTACTTGACTCATCCTCATCAGCTCGATCGTCGTCGTAGGAGCGTCACAATACTATGGAAAAAGTTCATATTTATTCTTGAATTGCGTGCAAAGCTACTAATCCCTCCATTCAATTTTACTTGTCATGTTTTGCTTCACGAGAGAATCGATTTGACTGATCTTCAGTGCTAAATTAAATTAGGTTATTTTAATATTTTAAATTTAAATATTCAAAATCTATACAAAAAAATACTATAAGTTGCATTTCCCCTCGTATCAATATGATAATTTTTTTTTTAAAATGTTAGTTAAAATTCATATAATTTGACTCTTAGCTTGAAAAGTAAACTGTGACAAATAAAAAGGAAAAAATAATCGTTTCCACCCTAAACTAGTCGAAGTACACTTAAAGTCTTAAACTATTGATGTGATCTACTACACATCTATACTATACTATATAAAAGTGAATTTATTTACTCCCCGCGACACCCATGCCTGGGTGCATTTCTTACACATAAGACGGGCGTCCAACCTGTTAAAACTAATTTAATAAATTGAAGCCCCTAACGAATATACTGACCAAAAAACTCCATTTAAGCCAATATTGGGATTCCCAAACTCAAGAACCCTAATTCCCGAATTGGTCATCGAAAAATAAAATTCAAGCTCATTTCTTTAAAGAATTGACAACTAAATTCTTTTATTCGTTTGATTTCTTACTATATTGTGAGAAAATATAGTTCTTTTCTCTTATTATTTTTTCCAAATTTTGTTAATTATTTCTTCCCTCAAGTGTTTCTTCATCTCTTTGACCGAGTTCAAATTTGCTATTCAACTTGAAACGAAACTGAGAAATGATTTTGTATATGTCTTCATCGATCCTTGATGGTCTTCAAATTGGGTTTGTCGATTCATATTCTATCTGAATGGATCGGGTTTGGGTGTATTAATTGGGTCGGGTCGTATTAGGGTGTAGTAATTTGGGTTGGGTCGGGTAATTAGGGTCTAATTTTTGAGTTGGATAGGGTTAGGGTCAAATATTATGGGTCAGAGGCGGAGCCAGCCCTCATTAGGTGGTTCGTCCGAACCCCCTTCGACGGAAAAATATACTATTTTTACATGATTAAAATTATATTTTATGTGGTTATAGTAGGTGCTGAACCCCCTTCGACTTAGTTTTCTTTGAATATTGAACTCCCTTACTTGAAATCCTGGCTCCGCCTCTATATGAGTTTGGGTCGGGTTAGGGTTAAATTTGATAGGAATATATCGAATTAAATACGTGGCATCACTACAGGGCGAGTGTACTCTACTCCACTCATAAAACTTAGACATTGTTGTCGCAGGGAGTGAATAAATTCACTTTTATATAGTATAGTTGTGTAATGGGTCACTTCAATAGTTTAAGTGTGTCTTCGATTTTCATATATAGTTTAGGATAAAAACAATGACTTTTCCCTATTAAAAATGAACAAAAAAAAGTAGCATATATCATGTGTTGACAATCTTGCTTAAACATGTCTTCATCGTTAGTAAAGTGACTTGTTTTTGCCCAATATTTTCAAATGTCTATTGGTTATCTTAATTACGAGTACTAATTACTAGTTTTGTTCACCATTAAGGGCTCTTAATGAAGATCTGAATTTGAATGATTCAGATTTCAGATCATTAAGTGCATTTGTTTTTTTAATTAAGATTTTATATCTTAATAAATTTAATAGGTTTTAATCATTCAGATCTAAAATCAAGTCTTAATATTATTAAGAGGTATTCTTGTGTTGAATAATATCACCACCACTTTATCCACAATCACCGGCCACCGCCACTACCACCTCTGACACCACCACCATTGTCAACCACCATCCACTACCACCAACAACAACCGCCACCACCAACCACTTAATTCTACCATCACAACAACCATTGACAATCAATATCACTACCAACCACTATTGTCAGCCGCTACAAAATCTACGACCTCCATTATTCTAATTATATCTACCGCTACTGCCACCCCAATGCTAACACCAATTCCAACGCCCCCATCAGCATCAACCATTCCCGACCAATCTCTGTTACCGACCAACTCATCTATCACAACTAGCACCGCTACTAACTATCACTAATACATCATCAACCTCCACAGGTTCTTCGACCAGCACCACCATCATTGTCATCGATATCGCCACCGCTACCACCACTTCAACCACTATCATCACTACAATCTATCTCTATTAACAATCATCTACACTATTACAGCTAATAGCGTCGCCAACCATCTCATCACAACTATTACCACAAACATTACTAGTCACTAACATCAATCATTACCACCACCACTACCAGTACAAACCATCTCCACTATCACTAGCAAACATAAATATTTTTTTTTCAATCAAATACTTTGGTGTATTAATTCAAATATTTTCTTAATATATAATTAATTTTTTATTTGAATTATATTTTTATTATATATACAAATAAACAAGTTTTTCGCATTCATATATATTGAAAAACAAACAATCTAAATCATTTAGTTTTCAGATCTAGAGACAATATCTTAATTATTCAAATATGCATTTAGATTCAAACGTCTAAATCATAATAAAAATAAATGTAGCCTAAGATTTATTACTTGTTCCATTTTCATCCAAAACTATATAAAAGCGAATTAAGGAAGTCATGACACATTGTCAAAAGGCTAAAATTAATTACCCAGGCCAGGACTTTGTAACTTTTCACCAAAGTCCTCCATTTTGCCAAATCCTACATGGAAAATCTGTTATAAATTAGCACATGTTTTATAAAGTAGGACGGTTAGTTACGAGAAAGACACCTATATCGCCTATCGTGGATTCGTGGTTGGGAAAATTGGAGAGTACCTTATTATTATAAGATGAGAAATCAAATTTACACAAATAAAATTGAAAATTTAGATAATTAATTAATTAAACTATTAAGATTTTCTGATACCCAAATTAGAATTGATTTCCCTCACTTTTTATCTTCTTTGGCTAAACATATTTTATAATTCTCATAGAGAAATTATTTATATATTAATTGAGATTATTGATTTTCAGTAAAGTATACTCACAAGATTATTATGTACTAGATCATTTAGCACAAATTGATGCTAAACGTGTTTTGGGTTGATTATCACTCCCTCCGTTTAAAAAAGAATGATATATATATATATATATATATATATATGAATTTGTACAGATCTGGAGGACCTTTTTGCATGGACTTGGGCTTGCTTTGATGATGGGTAGGCCTTTTCTTCGCATAGGCCTTCCTTATAGTACTGGGGCTAACGCGCTAGGTCGAGCGGTCGCCGAAGCGGTGGTATTCCGAGATCGAATTCCTCCCAGGAACACATGAAACGTGATGAAGTGCATCGTGACACTATCCCATGGTCGCTCCGCCACTGGTAGAGGTTCCAAAAGTCCACGAACCCTCTCGAAGGCTTACAGAAGAGTGCCTGCTTCCTAGATCAAGAGTATAAAAGAGAACGTACTATATCTGTCTACCCCATCCTGCCAAGTAAGAAGGTAGCCTTCATTCAATAGAATACCATCCTAAAAGAGAAAGTGAGCCGAATCATAGTAAATGTTTAGACTATTGTGGTCGCAAGGGGAGCTCGCTCGATTCGCAGATTGGTCCGACTCGTAATTCACTTCTGACCTTTAGTTAGAGAGTTGAATGGAAGGGAAGTCCAGGAAGTGAACGGAGAGTGGGCAGAAGAGAAGGAGGTCCTCATACGGAGTCGCACACTTACTTGAGCAGTGCGGGAGACTGGGGAATGGGTCGAATAAACCATAAGGACTCTGTAGATCGTGAGAATGTGGGCCATTTATCCGGTTCGTAGAACTTCTGACGAAAGAGGTATAGAGCCAAGGACCCTCCAAATATGTCTCAATTCACACCTCCAACCCCTTCTCATTAGCTTTCTGCTTCTCAGGATAATATTGAAATGTGGATCCTCAGGCCCAACTAAAGCTCTCTTTCTTCTCTTATGATATTTCATTTCCATAAGACATGGAAAGATCACTCCGTCAAGCCCGTTCCGATCCTTGCCTACTAAATAGTTGCACCCCCGGATATGTATGTTGGGAGAAAATCTATTCGGATGATATGCTAATTTATGTAGCCGAGTCACGAGGACTTCTTCTTCTACTCTCTTCTCGGTTGGATTTCCAGTTGTAGTTTTTAGTTTGGGGTGCCAATAGTAGTGCGTTGACCCTTTCCTGAACCAGAACCGGGGGAGGATGTGAGGTAAAGGGGTGAACAACCTCTGTTCACCTGTGTCGGTTTGGGATACGGTCAGTTCCCCAGCCGAGGAGACTATCCTTACACATTCGGAATCGAGACCCGACCCGGCTCGCGTCGTTCCAACAACCGACGGGGAGCACCCTTTCTTTCTATTGCTTGAGTGGAATCAGTTGACAAAAAGCTCGAACGTAATTGACTTCTTTCTTAACAACAATAAAGGAAGAGATGATTTGGAGAAGAATTCATTCCTCTCCGAGCAGTGAAGTGCCATATCCTAGAGAACACTTTCCGGCCAAGTTCCATTAATTGATCATAACGATATCGTGGAAATGCTGCACGGACCCGGAGGGTTGAAGGGATCGATCCCAATAGCCTTTCACGAGGTGCACTTTGGCCAAGTATCCTACAAAGAGACTCCCGAGAGCCAGAAGTATTAAAGGAATGGCGTAGCTTCTCCTGCCATATGAAGGAACTCTTCTCTTAAGGGAACCTCCCGTGCCCCAAGCTATCTATTCAGTTCCCATGTCTGGTTGAGGCATTCTTGATTGATTGAGACAAAACGATTCCCTCAATACAGCTTAACTCCGTCAAGTGAGATCTACTCATTGATTTTATATTAGATGAGCGGACGTACTATGATCGTTCGGGAGACATGGGCCCACGCGCTATACACACTGATTTGTCAGTCCACCATTACCACAAACCTCTACTTTGAAGTGAAGCGACTTCGTTCATTCCCGAGTTGATAATTGCCATAGGATGGAACCCAGTAATGGCACATCAGCTTACTTTGTCGAGTCAATCTTCCTGGAGAAGACTTGATAAGGATTTCCCAAGCATGGTTGAGATCGTTCCTGGTCGAAGGTTCCATCAGTTGGAATTCTGGATAGAACCTTCATAGCCATTCACTTGCATTCCTGCTAGCACTACAAAAAGCTCCGATCTTAATGCCCCTACTACTGTTGTGCGATACGTTTTTTTATTTCTATGAGAAGCTCGACGGAACCCATGATTCCCAGTAGTAAGTCGTCGGCATATCGCACACGACACCAAGATAAAATACTACCCTCATGATTAGACCATATCCAGAATTCTCTAATTGAAGTAGTTGATCCAAGGTTATGACTTGATCCAATAGAGTCAGAACACCTTTCTATCTAAAAGAAATGGTGCTTGATGAAAGGATCCAGATTCCAGAAAATGAAATAAATAAAGAAAAAGAAGAAGGCCCTCTCCTTACAGTGGCTGAACGCTCCTCTACAACTACCTTTCGCCCTGGAGATTCAAATCCAAGAATCGTTCATGCATTCTAAGTCAATAGTTAATGGTTCCTATTTTCATAAAGATGAATTTTGGATTTTTCGGTGTTTTGTATCCATTGAGCAAAAATGGGTTGTAATTGTATAGCGGTATCTGAAAACATATCTTGAGGACGCCCTAAAGCGCTCATGGTATCATTAGAAAAGTCAATATAGTTGCAAGTTGCTCGAGCAGTGGGTTGAAGCCGTCCGTATAAGTAGTTTTGGCACGATAAACTCATGAGATGTGACCTCATGATGGGTCGGTGGGAATGACTCGTGATCGTCTCAAGGCAGTCTGTAGATAGAAAGGAAAGTCAGAACTAGTGATTTTAGACGAAAGACATTCTATAAACAAGAATTCTTGACGGTATCGAGCTGCAACAACCTGTTCTTCCTGAATATCCTGATTTAAAGCTAAAGAATTTCTTGCCGCTACCATATAGTATTCATCGGTATTGTTAAAAGGTCATCAATTCCTAATGAAATGAATTGGAGAGCAGGTGTCTTTCCCTAGTGGAAGCCCTCCCAGCCCAAAGGAAAATGCCCAGATTATTTGAAAAAAAAATGCTTCAGTCATGCATCCTAATTGGTGAGCTTATATCGTCTTTCGCTGACCCTGGTTCTATCAAACCGACTTCTTCAATCCTGGTGTGAACTTTCTCTTCCTCTACCCGATAGTCCGAGGATGGTGTACTATTTTCAGTTTCTCCATAGGTATCATTCTGTAATATTCCAGTGGTTGCCGCAAGGAATGACGTCATAGCTCCTGCAAAAGCCCTCGAGTGAAGTTCAACTCAGTTGATTCTCAGATAAATCCCACAGTAATGATTCCCCCATTCACGATAAATAAAAAGAGAAAAAGAAAAGAGATTCTCGAAGGATTTGTTGCCGCGTGCGACGGGAGGAGGGAGCCCTCCTTTGACCCTATTTACCCTCCCTAAAGAGATGCGCAGCCAGGCATTCCCCAGCCGGAGGTTCCGCCGGTTCCGCACTAGGTCAAATCCATTTTTGGATCACTTTTTTCGGGGAATATGATTTCCTCCCTCACTAGTATAGTACAAGTACTCTATTTGCGTTGAGTGAGAAATGGGAAATTTATGGAAAGTTACAATCCCTACCACGGAATAGTGCACCTACACGCCTTCATCGACGTTGTTTTTTGACCGGAAGGGCGCAAATGACAGATATGCCAATTTGGGATAAGAAGATTTCCGCTAAAGGCAGCATGAAAAATACCTATATTGTAATACGTAAGAGGAAAGACGACTAAGCAAGACTGATTCAACGAGATATGCCTGCATGTCGAGAGTGCGCTCCCTCTCCGAGATCCTTTCGATGACCTATGTTGAAGGCATAGTCAGACGTCGACATTGATTGAAGCAGCCGTTGGAGAAAAGACACCAGTCAGACCTGCAAGCACCGGGTAGTATGCATTGATAGTTTTCAATCATACAGATTCTTGATCTATATCTTCCATTTTTGGGTGTGTGTTATGTCTATGTAACCGGGACCTCTCATGAGAAATTGGTCCCTGCTGCACTCTAAGGATGACATATGATTAACTAGCGGACCTACTGGACCAGAAGCTTCTCAAGCTCAAGCATTTACTTTTCTAGTTAGAGACCAACGCCTTGGGGTTAACGTGGGATCCGCTCAAGGACCTACTGGTTTAGCAACCTTTCTTTCTCGCCTTTCTTCCAGCTTTTTCCAGATAAAGGTCTAATAGAGCAATTGCGCTCCCTAGACCACTACCATGTAGTTAGGTAGAGACAATAAGTCCGTAGTGACGGGAATCTAGGAATGAATGGGGGTGTTCCAAACCCTTCACATGAGTGTGCACCCTAGCTTGAGCTTGATACTTCTCATTTTGCTTAGAAATTTTATCGCTCATGCAACTTCTTAATTTTCTTTACCCGCATCTCCACTAAAGTTGTGAGTAGCTGGAAGTGGCAACTTCTCTTAAAAGCCTCGGTGACATATATATTGAGAATACTTTAATCATAGCTTTCGACGTCACATATTTAAGATAATAAAATTAAATGAAATTTTGATACATTTGATATAACTTTGATTTAAGAACAATTTTTTTTTCTGAAACTTTGTATCAAGTTGAAATAAATTATTTTTTTTAAATGAAGGAGTACTAGTTTTAAATCAATTAATTAACATGTAGAAATTAAGATTTGATTGTATTGTCACGGGAATTCAACCATTATCAATTTCTTTTAGCTTATAAATCTCGATTCTCGTGTAAGTTATTCGTTTACGTTAAAGATACGCTATAATTTAAATTTTTTTCTTTTTATCAATTTTATTCTCTCTAATTGTAGTCAAAACATTAATCAACCATTTCCAACTCTTTTTGAATTATAAATCTTGCGTAATTTATTAATTTTCCTTTAAATATATTATAATTTCAAAAAAATCACTTTTTTTATCAATTTAATTCTCGCCCTTTATAGTCAAACTAAGTCAGTAACATAGATTTTTCAATCTCCATAAAATGATATCACAATCTATACTAAAATTTGACAAGACGAATAGAAACATCCGATACACATTAACCTTTTCGTCATAACGTAATAAAGAAATAACCATATACAAATCATACAAAATAAATAATCGAGCCAAATCATTTGACACCCTTAGATTAACTACATATTCTATTAATACTAGAGTTGCATGACCCGTGTCAGCACGGACCCAACATTAAAATATTTATTTTTCTTTTAAATCTTGATATATTTAAATAAATTTTTTAATAAAAGGATTGCATATGTTTTCTAGGATTCATTCGGAATCTAGCATGATTCAACATATGTTATTTTAATATGCATTTAGATAGTTTAAGTTGTTAACTATTGTAGTTTATAATATTTTTTATGTAATTCTCAAATTAATATACGTTACTTTTTTTGTCCAAATTTTTGTGGCATTGACAGTCAATTATATTTTAAAAATAATTTAAATTTTTAATTATTATGATTTATAATACTTTTCTTCTATTCCGATTTCAGTGACACTAATATAATTTCAAGAGTCGACCAAATATTTTATATCTTTTAAATTTTTTAAGTTGTTAATTATTGTGATTTCTAGTAATTTTCATGTAATTTTTTTGAAATATATAACATATTAATTTTTTTTATAGATATTTTAAGTTGTTAGCTATTGTAATTTATAATACTTTTTATGTAATTTTTGAATAATATATGTTACTCTCTTTGTCCAGAGTTTTGTGTCGACGATAGCTAATTATATTTTTTAAATAATTTAATTTTTTTATCATTGTGACTTATAATATTTTTTCTATTTTAACTTATGTGGCACAATGCTTAAATGACCGTAATAATTAATTAGGGGTGATATAGTAAAATCACGACTGAAGCAGTGAAGCATAAATGTCTTAAATGACTTACAACAACTAATTAAAAGTGACATAGCAAAATTACTTTAAATAATACTTTTGAAAAATTTAAGTGGACCTCATATAAGACGTCAAGTTAATTTAAAACATCAAGAGTTAATTTATCATTTTTATATCTATTTTATTTTTATTAAATATTATTAATTTTTTAATACTTAAATGACTTATAATAATTAATTAGGGGTGATATTTAGTAAAACTATAGTTGAAGCAGCTGAAGCAGACATGTCATAAAAGTTTATTTTACTTTTTTTTTAATTAAATATTATTAATTTTTAATATATAAATGAATTATAATAATTAATTAGGAGTGATATAATAAAATCACGATTGAAGCAACTTAGTCAGACATGTCATAAATGTTTATTTTATATTTTTTAATTAAATATTATTTATTTTTAATACATAAATAACTTATAATAATTAATTATAGGTGATATAGTAAAATCATGGATTCAATATTATTAATTTTTCAATACATAAGTGACTTATAATAATTAATTACGGGTGATATATTAAAATCACGATTGAAGCAGCTGAAGCAGAAATCAGTCAACTTTTTTTTTTTTTTTGTTATTTATTATTATTTATAGTACTTTTTATTTCATTTTCAAATAATATATGTTGCTTTATATCTTTTTCTGTCTCGTCCCAATTTATGTGGCACTAATATAATTTTGATAGTCAATCAAATATTTTATGTTGACATATCATTTTATTATTCTTAATTTTCTAATACATAAATGACTTATAATAAGGGGTGATATAGTAAAATCATCGTTTGAAAGACGACAATTTAATTTAAAACATCAAGAGTTAATTTCGCATTTTATTTCTATTTTATTTTTTTATTAAATATTATTTATTTTTTTAATACCTAGATGACTCATAATAATTAATTAAGAGCGATTGATTATGTTATTACTATAAAAATTAATATAATTTTATCATATCCAATAGTAACATCGATAACTCACCGGAGTAGTATGTTAATTAAATACGGGATGCTATATTTTGTATATGCAAAATATGATATTATTAAACATTATTGGATAGTGAATTATGTTTATCTTTCACAATAATAAAATTTTACTATATATTTTTCTTTATTTATTTTTAACTTGATACATATTGACCCAACACAAATTCTAAGAAAATATTCATTAGAAATTTATTTTATTAAAGTAAATTTATTAATTTTGTACTTTAAAAATTTAAAGTTAAGTTTAAATATTAGTATTTTTATATAAGAAAAAAATAATTTTAAAATTTAAATTTACTAAAATAAATAAATAAAAAGATTAATTTTCTATATTAAAGTCAATTAAAATAATAAAATTGATTTACTTTAAATATTTAGTTGCAATTAAAAAAGATAATTTTTTATTTTGTCATGGTTTATGCTGCACCGATAAAATTTTGAGAGTTGAATAGAACTTTTATCTATTTTTAAAAAAGTTGTTTAACTTGTTAATTATTGTGATTTATAATAATTTTTACGTAATTATCGAATAATATATTTACTCCTTGTGTCCCAATTTATGTGGCTTCGATACAATTTTGAGAGTCAACTAAATTTTTATATATCTTTTAAATATTTTAAGTTGTTAATTATTATGATTTGTAGTACTTTTTCTTTTGTCTCAATTTATATGGCATTGCTAAAATAATGAGAGTCAATAATATTTTTCTATGTCTTTTAAATATTTTAAGTTATTAATTATTGTGATTTGTGGTAACAAATTAGTTTTGAACATGATGGACAATTAAATAAATGATTTTTTTTTTTACTTCCAATATGTAGTTATAGTTAATTAATAGAATATATTAAATATTTAAACCATTATGATGAAATAATGAAATTATTATATATTGAGGCATGATATATAATTAAGTGGAAGTAGATGAATGTTTTGGTAATTAGATGAGGTGGTCAAAACCACCTCTTCTATATAATAAAAAAGCAATACGAAAAAAGAAAAAAGAAATCACGATTATACATTCAAACCTTTCTATAACGTCATTTCATTATATCGATATTTCACTAATGGACTGATTTTCTCCGGAATTGATTTTTGATGTTATATTTTAATTCTCTCTATATAACAACATTCTACCTATAACAACAACGTCGTTTGTTATAGTGGTACATTCTTTGTAAAAGTACCTCTTTATAACAGGATACTCAGATATTATGTGATAATATTTTGTTAGAAATATATTATATAAATGCCAAAATATTTATGGTAAATCATCTTTAATATCATGCACACAGTAAATTTCAAGTGTGAATATCTATTTTAAATGAAAAAACTTGTATTTAAATGGTGTACATCAATTATTTTATAACTTCACGAGAAAAAGACTACTAATGTTTGTCTTTTTCGTATTCATTCTCTTTCTAATTTTGTATACTTTCGTTTACAACAACTAAATGAAATAAGCACGTCAAATGACAGTATACATATATAACGACACCTCTCTACAACAATCATAAAATTTTGAACAAACACTACAATTATTTTAAATTTAAGTTTTATGCTTTATCACTATCGAATAAACTCAATCTACCGCCATGCAGGTTCCCCAATTTTTTTTTTCCAATTCTTGTGTAAAAAAATTGAAAGATCTATAATAACAAGTAAAATTTACCTAAAAATTAAAATATAGTGCTCAAAAACATAAACTCAATTACTTTTTGCAAACAAATCTCAAGCATAATCCCTCACAACTTGGAAAAATTAAATTTACTTGCCTAAAAAACAACTGCCAATTACAGATTTAGCCTTACAGATAAGCCGCCCAGAATCTGAGTGGAAACCCAAAAGCGGAATATTCCATCTTAATTTGTAAAGAATGCCCTCTATGCTCACTCGAATATTCTTCTTATTCCCGCGCTTTATTTACCCTTAATCCGCCGCACTAATTAAATTCGTTTCTAGCCATAGGATTATCCGTTTGGGATCCACTGTCTAGTTAATCCAACGGCTTACATTTTACCAAATTGCAAAAAGAAACTTGAATGGATTTGCTTTTAACTTACCATAAAACTCAAAATACAGAGTAATATTCTTTGGCATCTTTAGTTCTGTTTCCCAACTCCAATCTACAAATCTTTACCACTATATAAGGCCCTTCATCTATGTGTTCTTCTCACTTCAAACTAAAACAATCTTTGTGTTCAGAAGAAAAAATAAATCAAAAGAGGAAATTTTTCTCTCTGTTTTGTTTCATTCTCCTAAAAACACCTTTGGTTCAATCAAAAGAAATGGCCGGAATTGTTGTGTTTTTTGATTTCGATAAGACGATCATTGACTTGGACAGTGATAATTGGGTGGTTGATGAATTGGGTGCTACCGATTTGTTCAATCAACTTCTTCCTACCATGCCATGGAACTCTGTTATGGTTAGTTTTTGGTTTACCTACTTAATTTCATAATTCTATTATGTCCAGCTAATTAACATTCACCTAACTTTTACAGGATAGGATGATGAAGGAACTTCATGAACAAGGCAAAACCATCAAGGACATTGAAGAAGTATTGAAACGTGCACCTGTAATTCCACGCGTAGTTTCCGCCATTAAGGCGGCTCATGCTTTAGGGTACGTATTACTATGCAATTTTTTTTTTTTTTTTTTTTTTTAAAAAGCAAATAAATTCTGTATTGTTTGATTCAGTAAACTCAAATTTACTCAAATTAAATGTGTGATATTATTGTTATTTCAGGTGTGATTTGAGGATAGTAAGCGATGCGAATCTCTTCTACATTGAGACGATTTTGAATCATCTTGGAATTTATGATTGTTTCACAGAGATCAACACAAATCCAGGATACGTTGATGAGGAAGGGAAACTAAGAATCTGTCCTTACCATGATTTTCACACTTCCTCTCATGGCTGCAGCTGCAATGTTTGCCCTCCCAACATGTGCAAGGTAAAAATTTACTCGCACTTTTTATACAAAATTGTTGAATTTAATTTATACCATATATAATATGTGTCACGTGTCTCTATCTACATATATTGTCAATCATTGAATTTAATCTATACCATAATATTTATCACGTGTCGCTATCTACATATATTGTATATTGGTGAATTTAATTTACCATATTATGTGTCAAGTGTCTCTACCTGCATATATTGTAAATTGATATGATTTGAAGTAAATATTATTGACTAGTTTCACAGTTTTTTTTTTTTCTTTTATGGCTCTAACGTTTCTAAAGTGACTTGTTAGATACTTGGATAGTATTTTCTAATATTATTCGAATATGCTGGAAATATTTTTATTTTTTTTGTCTTCATGTTTTGTACCTCACCTTCACGTGTTCCTTATTATGTCCCCACACACAGAATGAAAAAACTATAGTACTTCCTTACAAATTTAAGGCAGGAAAATTACTATTTATTTTCATTATTCGAATCAAACTTATATGCAATTAAACATATTTTAATGTATGATTTTGTGTATTAACAGGGCCTGATAATAGAAAGAATACAAGCTTCATTGGCTAAGGAAGGAAAGAAAAGAATGATCTATCTTGGTGACGGAGCAGGAGATTTTTGCCCAAGCTTGAAGCTCAAAGAGCAAGATTTCGTTATGCCTAGGAAAGAATATCCAGTATGGAAATTAATAAATGAAAACCGCGATCTCATTAGAGCAGAAATCCATGGATGGAGTGATGGAGAAGAGCAGGAACACATTCTCCTTCAGATAATTAAAGCGATTACCGTTGAAGAGAACCAATTTTTATCAGTTGATTGCAAGTTTCAGACGAGTCCGATTAATGCAGTTCATGAAACCTTGCCAAAAGCTCTCCCAGTGCCTTACTAATTAAGCTTTGATGACAATCAGATCAGTATGATGTGTGTGTTGATGATCAACATCAGAAAGAGATCAACTGTGACAGCTAATAAACTGATTAAGAGTTGGCTTTAATTACTTGTATTTTATGCTTTATTAAAAGTGCGCCCTGGTTTTGAGCCTTTGATTCGGGCTCTTAATATTGTGGGGATGTAACAGTACTGTTGACTACATATAATACTACATCTAATATCATCTATCTCACTTTTTAAGTTTCTTGGATTATTAATAGCACTTTTTATTATGTTCATAATACTGTCTCTCCCTATTAATTCAATAATATTTGTATAGATGTCCAACAATATTTTTTCACTTTAGAAAATCAATAAATAATTTACTCTTTTCTATTCATTTCACTCTGGCTATTAAATACTATTCATCACTCAATATATTTTTCAAAACATTACTCCTGTCATTTATTATTTCTTAATCTGTGTGTCACGTCAGTAATGAACAAACATTGTTGGACAAAGAGAGTACGATGTTTAGCATTCTATAAATGGTTTGATAGAGAAGAGAATGTTTTCCACAAAAATATTTTCTCACAATTTTCAATAAAAGTTGAGATGGGGTAAGTGTGAAGAGTCAATCATTGCGCTACTTTTACTATTTCTTAGAAAAGTAGCTCCGAAAAATAAATAGGTTTCTAGTCATGAAAACTGGGTGGGTGGAGATTATAGAACGTGGAGAAGAGATAATCAATGTATATGTATAATGTCATTGATAGAATTTATTTTCTTTAGGGTGAGAGAATCAATGTATAATGTCACTGATAGAACTTATTTTCTTTAGGATAGTCGCTTTCCTCATTTAATAAACTTGAGCTTTTCTTCCTTTTTTTTTTTTTTTCAAGTTGCACTTGAACTTGTTTTCTTACAAATAATGTTGTCCAAAAATTAGACATATCAAATATTGAAAAATATTTTCTCCATACCAAATAGTACACTCTAAGTGATTTCTTTTCAAGTTTTTGATGATTAGGATTTAGGAACACAATTATTCATATTTATATCGATAAGAGGTAGCAAGTATTCAGTAAATTTTGTCTAGATGAGCTCAACTGGCCAGACACCATAGAAAAGTTGTTCAGCTTGTCCTCCCCGATATGATAGATTATTGGACTGCTGCCTACTATATGTTTCTATTGGATTAATGGCTATAATGTGAAAACAAAATAAAAATTGGATTATGCTCGAATATCTTAGCTTGAAGCATATGCATCTGTGCTCCTAAATATTGTACCAAATCAAGAATATTGAATACTGAATAGTGCTACGAAATGTTGCATACCCCTCTAGTTCTTTACTAATGCATGTCTATCAAGAATAATTAGTTGTACGAGGAACTTATTCCATAGTTCTATCAAGAATAATTATTTGTACGAGTAACTTATTCCATTGTTAGTGAGTAACTCACTTACCTTATGAGTACATATCTTGTGGTAAAAGAGGCTTGTGTATAGTCACATTAATATTTTCAATTACCCAAATTAGCAACGGTTAAAGTGCATCTCGATACAATAAGGCTTTCGCTATGTTCGTGGTCTGAGGTGTTAGGAAAGACGGGCACACAATCAAAGAGCCCGACAGGGTAGCAGCGAAAATATCCAAGACTAAACTTTCCCTTTCAACTTGAACCAAGAGGAGACAAGCAAACCAAGCAAAACAAAGTAATATGACAGCAAATGAATTACCACACAAGTGCGATAGGGCAAGAATAAAGGCAATCACACAAGACACCAAATTTACGTGGAAAACCTTCGGTGTGAAGAGTAAAAAACCACGGGACCAAACCTCCACTATAATCACCAAAGAGTTACAATATTGTCCTCCAAAATGGCCACAAAAAAAGTACCAAACAACAAGAAACAATACATAAACCACAGCACCAAACACTAGAGAAATAAAGGAGTGAAAGCACAAAAAATGCAGCTACTGTTCAGGAATGAAGAAAAGGAGCTACAGGCCACCAAATCAAGCTCCGTCAGTTCCTAATCAAAGATTGATATGAGAGGAACAAGAAGTCCAAAAATCAGCTCAATCGGACAAGAAACGAAGTGGGAATCGCAATTTGAAGTTGACAGCTGTGGCTGAAATTTAGGTGCGAAAATCAGCTTTGTTTTTCTCTCTTTGGCTGCTGAAAACTCTTTTTTTTTTTGTGATGGTGAATAAGACCTAAAAAGATCAATATATATTTCCCATAGTAATGGGCCTATGGGCAAAAGTGGGTTGGTCCAAATTGGGCTTCATTTTATCCACATAGGAAGGGACAAAGGCCCATGACCCAACAATTCTCCCCCTCCCGACTATGTGGAGGAGACTGCCATCCCGACGATCATGCAACAATCTTCAAACTTCCCTCTTGGCAAAGCTTTAGTCATCATGTCGGAACCATTATCATCCGTATGAATCTTCTCAAGTTCAAGCAACTTAGAATCCAACACATCTCGAATCCAATGGTATCTCACATCAGTGTGTTTAGACCGATCATGAAATGTAGAATTCTTGCCAAGATGTATGACACTTTGACTGTCGCAATGAAGCACATACCTCTCTTGAGCACAACCAAGTTCCCCCAAGAATCTCTTCATCCAAAGCAATTCTTTACAAGCTTCAACGGCAACAATAAGCTCAGCTTCTGTAGTAGATAGAGCAACACATTTTTGCAACCTAGATTTCCAAGACACAACTCCCCCTGCAAAGGTAACCAAATACCCTGAAGTAGACTTGCGAGTATCAACATCACCAGCCATGTCTGAATCAGTATAACCATAAAGAATAGGCTTCCCTGTACCAAAACACAAACTCAGACTAGAAGTGCCACAAAGATATCTCATAATCCACTTCACAACATTCCAATGTTCTCTTTCCAGATTAGAAAGAAAACGACTAACAACACCAACATCATGAGCAATATCCGATCTTGTACAAACCATTGCATACATCAAACTACTAACAACTGAAGCATAAGGAACTTTCTTCATATCTTCCTTCTCATCATCACTGGAAGGACACTGCTTCGTGCTCAACTTGAAGTGCATAGCTAAAGGTGTACTGACAACCTTAGACTTGTCCATGTTAAACCTTCGAAGTACTTTCTGAATATACTTCTCTTGTGATAACCACAACTTCTTGGCCTTTCTATCACGGATAATCTGCATGCCAAGAATCTACTTTGCTGGTCCTAAGTCTTTCATAGAAAAAGACTTAGTCAACTCTTGCTTCAACTTTTGAATCCTGCAAGTATTATGACCAACAACAAGCATGTCATCAACATAAAACAACACAATAATAAAGTCACTATCAGAGAATTTTTGCACAAAAACACAATGGTATGAAGTAGTCTTCTTGAAGCCCTGCTGACTCATAAAGGAACCAAACTTCCTATACCACTGCCTAGGAGCTTGTTTCAAACCATATAAGCTCTTCTTCAATTTGCAAACATAATTCTCTTTTCCCCTGACTTCAAAACCTTCTGGTTGCTCCATATAAATTTCTTCATCTAAGTCACCATGGAGAAAAGATGTTTTAATATTTATTTGCTCAATCACTAAATCTAGACTTACAGCTAAGCCTAGAACCACACGAATGGATGACATCCTTACAACCGGAGAAAATATCTCATCAAAATCAACTCCATTTTTCTGGTTAAATCCATTCACAACCAATCTAGCTTTGTACCGTGGAATTGGATTACCATCTTCATGCTTCACCCAAAAAACCCACCTATTTTTCAAAGCTTTTCTGTCTTTAGGCAGCTTAACCAAATCAAAGGTATGATTATCTTGCAAAGATTTAATTTCATCTTCCATAACATCAAACCACTTTTCTTTTTCTTCACTTTCCATGGCCTCATCAAGACTCTCAGGTTCTCCCCCGTCAGTCAAGAGTACATACTCACTGGGAGAATAACGAGATGAAGATATTCTCTCTCTTGTAAATCATCTGAGAGAACTCTCTAGAGCATCAACAACTGGTTACTGATCAACCATATCAACTTGCACTGGAGCATTAACAACTTCTTGCTGGTTCTTTTGAACATGATCATCATCTTCATTATCAACTTGATTTTCATCATCATGAAGGTTTTCTTTAGGAGCAGTAGTCAAAAGAACTGGATCTATATCAACTAGGCTCTCACTACTCTGAGAATCAACCTTCTCAGCTTTGTCAAAATATTCAATTGTTTGGTCTTCAAAGAACACAATATCGCGGCTTCTAACAAGTTTCTTCTCAACTGGATAATAGAAACGATAGCCAAATTCATCTTGACCATAACCAATGAAGATAAACTATCTAGTTTTAACATCCAACTTTGACCTTTCATCCTTAGGAACATGAACAGAAGATTTACACCCAAAGACTCTAAGATGATCATAAAAAACATTCTTACCAGACCAAACTCTGTCAGGGACATCACCATTCAAAGCAACAGTAGGAGATAAATTGATAACATAAACAGCCGTATTAAGTGCTTCTGCCCAAAAGGAATCTGACAGCTTAGCATCTGAAAGCATATATCTAACCCTCTCAACTAGTATTCTGTTCATCCTCTCTGCTAAGCCATTCAACTGAGGAGTCTTTGGAGGATTTTTCTGATGTCGAATACCCTGCTCTCTGCAATATCTATCAAAAGGACCAATATACTCACCACCATTATCTGAACGGATGCATTTCAATTTCTTCCCTGTCTGTCTTTCAACCAAGGCCTGAAAATTCTTGAACACATCAAGTACTTGATCCTTCGAATTCAAAGGAAATACCCAGAGTTTGCGAGAATTATCATCAATAAAAGTCACAAAGTAAAGTGCACCACCATGAGACCTTACTTTAAAAGGACCGCACAAATCAGAATGCATCAAATCCAGCAAATCGAGCTTTCTTGAAGGCGAATGACTCTGAAAAGAAACTCTTTTCTGTTTACCGGTTAAGCAATGAACACACTTCTTCAACTTTGCTTGTTTTACTCCAGAAAGAAATTTTTTCTTAGCCAAACTATCAATCCCTTTCTCACTCATATGACTCAAACTTCTATGCCACAACTCTGATGAAGTATCATTCTCCACCAAGTTTATCAAGCCTCTAGAAGTAGAGCCCTGAAATACGTACAAGTTAGACAACTTGTCACCTCGAGCCACAATCATCGAACCTCTAGTAAGCTTCCACTGGCCAGCACCAAGGGTATTAACATAACCCTCATCATCAAGACTTCCTACAGAAATCAAATTCAGACGACCATCTGGAGCATGCTTGACATTATTGAGAACTAGTTTGGAACCATTGTTACTTTCCAAAAAAATCATTCCAATGCCAAGTACTTTAACTTTATCATTATTGCCTATTTTCAACATCCCAAAATTACCTGGAGTATAAGAAGAAAATAATTCCTTCTTTGGCGTAACATGAGAAGTAGCACCAGAATCCACAAACCAGCTAGACTCATCGCGAACAAGATTAATGACATTCTCACCACAAGCAACAAGAAGATCATCATTAGCAACAACAACAACATGATTTTTATTATCGCCTTCTTTCTTTTGCCGTCTTATATCTCTCTTATGCTTGTAATAATATTTCATGACATGCCTCTTTTTGTTGCAACAGTCACATGTAATATTCTTGAATTTGGACCTTGAATTGCTTCTACTTTTATCTCTATCATTTGAATCTCTGGACTTGTTTCTCCTCCTCTCTTCAGTAACCAAAACATCAGAGTGTGAAGATGAAGAAGATGAGGCTTGAGATCTTCTTCTCATCTCTTCATTCAAGACACCACTCTTAACATATTCCATAGTTACAATACGTCGGGAGCAGAATTAGTCAAAGAAACTCGAAGAGTTTCCCAAGAGTCAGGCACAGTATTAAGAAGCCAAAGTCCCTGAATTTCTTCATCGAACTTCACACCCATTTCGGACAGCTGGTCAAGGACACCCTGAAAATCATTAATATGATCAGAAATAGGACTGCCCTCTTTATGCCTGATATTCATCAATTGCTTAAGCATGAACAACTTGTTATTTCCAGTCTTCGAAGCATAAAATGTCTCGAGCTTTTCCCACAAACTTCTAGCATGTGTCTCATTTACAATATGATTTCTAACATTATCTTCAATCCATTGTCTGATATAGCCACAAACCTGTAAGTGCTCAAATTTCCAATCCTCACCTGTCATGGATTCAGGTTTAGTAGATGCAAACACAGGTAGATGCATTTTCTTGACAAATAGAAGATCTTTCATCTTACCTTTCCATATATGATAGTTACTACCATTCAAACACACCATCTTGCTCATATTTACCTCCATCATTCAAATCTACAATCAACACCAACCAACTCTCTGATACCACTTGTTAGGAAAGACGGGCACACAATCAAAGAGCCCGACAGACTAGCAGCGAAAATACCCAAGACTAAAGTTTCCCTTTCAATTTGAACCAAGAGGAGACAAGAAAACCAAGAAAAACAAAGTAATATGGCAGAAAATGAATTACCACACAAATGCGATAGGGCAAGAATAAAGGCAATCACACAAGACACCAAATTTACGTGAAAAACCCTTCGGTGTGAAGAGTAAAAAACTACGGGACCAAACCTCCACTATAATCACCAAAGAGTTACAATATTGTCCTAAAAAATGGCCACAAAACAAATGCCAAACAACAAGAAACAATACATAAACCACAACACCAAACACTAGAGAAATAAAGGAGTGAAAACACAAAAAATGCAGCTACTGTTTGGGAATGAATAACAGGAGATATAGGCCACCAAATAAAGTTCCGTCAGTTCCTAATCAAAGATTGAGATGATAGAAACAAGCAGTCCAAAAATCAGCTCAATCGGACAAGAAACGAAGCGGGAATCACAATTTGAAGTTGACAGTTGTGGCTGAAATTTAGGTGCGAAAATCAGCTTTGTTTTTCTCTCTTTGGCTGATGAAAACTCTCTTTTTTGTGATGGTGAATAAGACCTAAAAAGATCAATATATATGCCCCATAGTAATGGGCCTATGGGCAAAAGTGGGTTGGTCCAAATTGGGCTTCATTTTATCCATATAGGAAGGGACAAAGGCCCATGACCCAACATGAGGAAGGGTCAAACCACAAGGACATTTGTTAGGGCATGAGAAGTTTTGATGATAGACAGATGAATGAAACATGTTGTGCAAATCTGGTCTATACAAGTGAAACTGCTTCGGACATATGGAGTGCATATTATTACATAAAGCTGTCAACACATGGATAAGCAAAGGATGTTCACACGGCTATATGAAGATAATTGGAGCAGTTAGAGTTTGAGTAGATCAAGAAGTCTACAAGGCAGAAGGATAAAGAAAAAGATTCCTACTCAATTTAGAAGAAGGTGAGATGGTTACAACAAGGTGTGAGTTACTTGAAAGAGTCCTAGAGAAGATACAAGTAAAGAAGAAAAAGGACTGCATCTGAGGGAGCATATATAGACGACAAGATGCATTCAAATAAGGGACTCATGCACAGATAAGAAAATCAACAATCAACAAAATCGTTCACCAACTTGAAGAAGAACCTAGTTCTTACTTAGTATGTTTTGGACTGCTTGTAATAGGAAGGTTCTTGAGTTGTAATGAGTAAATTCTTCTAGTCTTAGTATTCTATAAACTGAGTTAGGAATCACGTCTTCAAGTTAGGGAACTCGAAGACTTGGGAAGATTTGTGTCTTTGTAGTAATAGGAGTTAGAAGTTTTAATTCCTTGTTTACAAGAAGTCTTGTAATTGTGTTGATTGTTGAGGCTCAAAGTTATAGTGAAGATTGGGTTAAATCCTGTAGAGGTACATGTCGTGGTTTTTTACACCTTTTGAGCCGGGTGTTTTCCACGTAAAAATTACTGTGTTCAGCTTTTACTTCTGTGAACCACGTAGACTTACTTGTTCCACAGATAGGCAATCAGTAGGGATCATACTTTAACAAGTGGTATCAGAGTGGGTTATCTTAAATAAGGTTTGCACCTAAGATCAAATCATTATGATGAATTCCGCACCTCCTACTGGTCACAGTGAAGGTCAATCCACTACTAGACCTCCACTTTTTGATGTTACTCATTTCATCTGGTGGAAAGCCAGGATGGAGATGTTTATTCAAGGAGAAGACTATGAATTATGGGATAGGATTACTGAAGGTCCTACTATCCCTATAAAGACAAAAAATGGTGTGCAAGTCAAGAAAATAAGGAGTGAGTTTACTGCTGATGATCTTTTGGCTTTAAAGAAAAATGCTAAGGCAAAGAATATCCTAGTCTGTGATCTAGGACCTGCTGAATACAATAGAATATCTACCTGTACCACTGCTAAGCAAATATGGGATGCCTTAGCAAAAGCCCATGAAGGTACTTCTCAGGTAAGAAAATTCAGGATCTCTCTCCTTTTTACTGAATATGAAGCGTTTAAGATGAAGAGAAATGAATCCTTGCATGATATGATGACAAGACTTACTACTATAACAAATGAGTTAACCTCCTTGGGAAAAGCCATCACTGAAGAAGAACAAGTAGAGAAGGTTCTGAGGGTGCTACCAAAGTCAAAATGGAATGTTAAAGTCACTGCAATCAGGGAAGCAAATACGGATCTCACAGGTATGACTTTGGATGAACTAGTAGGGAATTTAAGAACCTATGAAATGGAAGTTGATGGCATTAAGGAATAGAAGGCTTCTGAAAAAATCTTGGCCTTGAAGGCTTCTGATAGTGATGAATAGATTGAAATGGATAAGGAACAAATTGCCTTCATAACAAAAAACTTCAGCAAGATTTTTAAGAAGAAGAAGGGAACGGGTAGCAAGAAGAGTTCCAATGACAACCCAAATGGATGTTACAAGTGTGGAAAGACTGATTATCAGATTGGAGAATGTCCTCTCTGGGAAATAGAATGGAGGAAGGAAAGAGTTGAAAAAGAACAAAAGGCCAGGAGGAAGGAAAAAGAAGAACATACTATGATAGATGCATGGGGATCTGACTCTGATAATGATGATGATGGAGTTGATGAGACAACATTTATGGATTTTGGAGACTCAGACATTAAGGAAGAAGATGATGCTTTTGAGGTAAGTTTACTTGAACTAAAAGAAAAACTGCATCTTTTTTCTAAAACTAAACTTGTTTCCTTGATGGGTGATTTAATTGAAAATTTTCAAGAATTAACTTCTAGTAGGGATGAATTGTTCAACAGTCTTGCAAGTCTTAAATTTGATTTCATTGACTTGAAAGTTTGCAAGCAAAATGTTGACAAAGGAAATTGCACTCTCAAGGAACAAATTACACTGCTTGAGTCCTCAAATAATGATCTTAAGTCTGAAATCCTTAAACTAACTCTCACTGCCCATGGAAAAAAGGCCATAAGTAAAGAACAAGAAAATGCCGAACTTGTGTTAACTAAGTACAAACAAGAATGCTATGACTTGACTGAAAAGATGGATAAGATGAGTCGAGAGATAGAAAGATTAAAATTGGGTCTAGAAAAGTCAAATAGATGGACAAATTCTTCAAGAATTGTTCATCAGCTTGGTAAAAGAAATCACAATGAAAAAGCAGGCTTGGGTTTTTATAAAGAAGCTGATAATCTTCAAGACTTATGCTATATTTGTGGCAATCTTGTACATCCTACTACTGAATGTCCCATCGTTGCTAAAAACAGATATCGAAGTCTGAACCTGGCAACCAAACTTTCTCAGAGCAAGAAAACAAACACTAAAATTAGTCTGAGAAACAAGTCAGTCTACTTGCTTACCGCTTGGACTAGAAGGAATTTAATTCATCCTTTTACTAACAAAACAGGACCCAAGCTTGTCTGGGTTCCTAAGTCTAACCATTGATTTCTTGTGAAGAAGAAGGTGAAGGGAAACAAAAGGCACTGGTATCTAGATAGTGCTTGCTTAAGACATATGACTGGTGACAAGCAAAAGTTCCTTTCACTCTCTAAAATAGATGGTGGGGGAGTCTCATTTAGAAATGAAAAAAAGGGAATCATAACTGGAGTTGGAAAAATTGGCTCATCTGAGTCAAAATCTTTGGAGGATGTTTATCTTGTGGAAGGACTGAAGCATAACCAGCTAAGTATTTCACAATTGTGTGACAAAGGTAATAAAGTAATTTTCACTGCTGCAGGTGTTAAAGTCAAAAGGATGGACACCAAAGAAATTGTGCTTACTGCAAAGAGATACAGGAATGTATACAAAGCAGACATAATGGCAATACCAGGACCTGAGTTGACTTGTCTAAGTGCAATAGAAACTGATCCCCTCCTTTGGCACAAAAGACTTGGACATGCAAGTATGAAATAATTGAACATACTTTCCTCCAAAGACATGGTATTGGGACTACCCAAGACCAAGTTTAAGGAAGAAAAGTTATGTAGTGCATGTGTAAGGGGGATGTAAGTAAAATCCTCTTTCAAGTCAAAGAACTATTTTAGCACTACCAAATGTATTGACCTGGTTCATATGGACTTATGTAGACTAATGAGACAACAAAGCAGAGGTGGAAAAAGGTATATTTTTATAATTGTTGATGATTATTCCAGGTTCACCTAGACTTTGTTTCTAGCCTCTAAATAAAATGCCTTTGATGTCTTTGAAATCTTCATTAAGAAAATAGAAAAGAAACTGGGCACTTCATTAGTTTTCATAAGGTCTGACCATGGAAAAGAATTTTAGAATGCAAAATTCTTAGATTTTTGTTCATAAAATGGAATAGATCATAACTTCTCAGCTCCTAGAACTCCACAACAAAATGGAGTGGTGGAAAGGAAAAATAGAACCTATAAAGATATGGCTAGAACAATGATGCTTGCAACAAATGTTGCCAAAAACCTATGGGCTGAGGCAATAAGTACTGCAACATATATCACAAACAGATGCATAATCAGACCCTTGTTAGAAAAGACTCCCTATGAATTACTAAAGGGTAGAAAGCCTAACATTTCTCACTTTAGAACTTTTGGTTACAAATGTTTCATACATAATAATGGTAAGGATAATTTGGGAAAATTTGATGCCAAAAGTGATGAGGGAATCTTTTTAGGTTATTCACTTCATAGTAAGGCTTACAAAGTTTTACACAATAGAACTAACTGTGTTGAAGAAAGCATGCATGTGATTTTTGATGAGTTTTGTGTTAAGACTAACATGCAGGAAGAAAGTGACACTGAGGAACAGGTTACACAACATGTTCCATCGACTGAAATAGTCAAACTTGAGGGCACTTTCACAGGGGGAACTGAAGCTGAAGGCACAGTGTTAAGGGGAACTGAGCCATCAATTGCTTCACATCAGAACATTAGCAGTGATTCAAGAAGCTCACTAGGCTTGATTCCAAAAGGATACAAGTATCAAGGTTCGCACCCCATTGAGAATGTACTTACTGATCTCACTTCTGGAATCACCATAAGATATGGATTGAGAAGTATGTGTGCATTCAAGGCATTCCTGTCAGAAATAGAGCCAAAGAAAGTAAGTGAAGCATTGCTTGATATTGATTGGATCATAGCCATGCAGGATGAATTGAATCAGTTTGAGAGAAGCAAAGTATGCCATTTAGTTCCTCTTCCAAAATATAGATTAGTCATTGGGACTAAATGGGTGTACAAAAATAAAGTTGATGAGCATGGAATAGTCACAAGAAACAAGGCAAGATTGGTGGTTCAAGGATACAACCAAGAAGAAGGAATTGACTTTGATGAGACTTTCTCTCCTGTAGCAAGACTTGAAGCCATAAGATTGCTGGTTGCTTTTTCCTCTTACATGGAGTTTATTTTGTACCAGATGGATGTGAAGAGTGCATTCCTAAATGGCATTCTCAAAGAAGAGGTTTATGTGAAGCAACCTCCAGGATTTAAAAGTAGAGAGTTTCCAGATCATGTGTACAAGCTGGATAAGGCTTTGTATGGGTTGAAATAAGCACCAAGGGCCCGGTATGAGAGATTATCAAAGTTTTTGCTGGAGCATGGACACACCAGAGGTAAAATTGACAATACCCTTTTCTTAAAAACTAATGGAAAGGATTTGTTAGTTGTGCAGGTGTATGTGGATGACATTATTTTTGGCTCAACAAACATGAATATTACTCATGAATTTGCTAAACTCATGAGTTGTGAGTTTGAAATGAGCATGATGGGGGAGTTAAATTACTTCCTGGATCTTCAAATAAAATAGTCAGCATCAGGAACAATGATCCATCAACAAAGGTATGCCAAAGATCTTCTCAAAAAATTCTCCATGGAGGAAACTAAAGAAATAAGTACTCCCATTGCCACTGCCACAAAACTTGATTTGGATGAAACAGGTTCTGATGTAGAACAAAAACTGTATAGAGGTATGATAGGGTCCTTATTGTATCTCACATCAAGCAGAACTGACATTGTGTTTAGTATAGGACTGTGTGTAAGGTTTCAAGATAATCCAAAAGAATCCCATCTGAAGTCTGTAAAAAAAATCTTCAGATATTTGAAAGGAACTAGTGATCTTGGGTTGTGGTATCCCAAAGGTAGTAACTTTAATTTGGTAGGATACTCTGATGCTGATTATGTAGGATATTTGGTGGACAGAAAAAACACTACAGGTATGGCACACTTCATAGGATCATGTTTGATTACCTAGTCCACAAAGAAGCGAAATTCAGTAGCTTTGTCTACTGCTGAGGCTGAATATGTTGCTGCTGGATCATGCCGTGCTCGATTGTTATGGATCAAACAACAACTTCTAGATTTTGGGGTAGATGTAGGTTGTGTTCCCATCTTTTGTGATAACACAAGTGCTATAAACATAGCCAAAAATCCTGTCCAACATAAAAGAACTAAGCATATTGATATCCGTCATCACTTCCTTCGAGACAATGTTGAAAAAGAAAATATATCAATTATGTTTTGTTCAACTGAGGAACAAATTACTGACATATTCACTAAGGCTTTGAGTAAGGAACACTTTGAAAAAAATAGATTAGCATTAGGGATGATTAAAATTGTATAAATCTCCTTCAATGATTGACTAGAATATGCTATGCCTGAGTGATTGTTGATTAATTCAGTCTTACACATTTAGTTGTGTGTCCTAATTCCAAGATTTAAATCAATGTGATATATCTATGTGTTGTTTTTAGATAGATGGATCATCAAGGCAAGAGTGGTCATGGACTAATCAAACACAGATATGATTATTGTTTTCCATAGTAGCATTAAGAGAAATAGGTCATCTACATGGTTCTTTCTATAATGATTAAAACCGCCAAAACCCAATAATCATCTTTTTCAAAAGGCTTCCAGACCTTTCCCATCCGTACTGAACCTCTACATCAGCACGTTTCTCCAAAATCACAGTCCCTTCATCCTTCAACTTCCTTCTTACTCTTCTTAAATACGCCTCTTGTTTTCTCTCCTATCTCTATTTCTCCTTCAACCTCTGAATATTTACCATACTATGTCATCTTCCTCCTCTCCTCCTTCTTCCATAAAATCTGACATTAGTCCTTCTACATAACTAATTCTCCACCCAAACATCAATTTACCCTCACTTATCCAACCCCAAATCCTTCTCAACCTATCTAATTTCCCATTCTTCAAGACCTTACCACACCCCTTCTCTCACTCTTCTTTCAAACCCTCACTCTTTCCAGAACCCTTACCACTATCAGTAGCTCCTCTTCAAATCCTTGACCGAGATAACATTCCAATTGCCAATCTTATTTTTAGACGGTCAAGATCGACTCTGAAACAAAAACCCTCATTTGTCGCCATTGATGTCGATAATGATACTCTTGAACACTCTTCTCCCGTCATCCCTTCATCTCGAACTCCACATACTCGGAGAAGGAAACAACATGAAGATGCTTGTTTGGAAGAGGCATTTAGGGCAAGTAAAAAGAAATGATTCGTGCCTAATGCTTCTCCTCTCTCATGTAATTTCTCTCCTAACATTCTCATTCACTCCAAGAGAATACTGAACCAGAAGCATACCATAGCTAAAATATCAAAACCATATCTCTCTCGTAAAATATCCCCCCCTCCCATTCCCAAAGCCTCCTCATCTTCAAAATCCACTGTCAAAGCCTCTACTGCCAAAGTATCTACTGGCAAAGCCTCTACTTCTTCTAAAGATTCTCCAAAATCTGTGTCACTTCCGAAGAAATAGGTCCACACACCTGGTCCTTCTGTCTCATCTGACTCAGATTTAGACTATCTTCCTAACACTTCTTCTGTGCCTCCTGATGATTTTGATGTTGATATTACTATTGATACTCATGCTGATAAAGTTTTTCAACCAGACCATGTTCTGCATTTTTAGAAACGAAAGATGGTTAGGGGTAGGGTTGTCACTGGTTTTGGGGGTCCTGATATGGAAACTTTGGTATCCAAATTGGGGGCTCAGGGGTGGTCATCCTTGCTTCTGTAAGGTAATCATCAAAGAAGGTTTGGAAAATATGAAGTGTATGAATTTTATACACATGGAGTTGCGATTGGGGAGATGATCTCAACCTCTGTTCATGGAAAACTCATCAATATTTATCCTACTGATTTGGGTAGAATTCTAAGTGTTCCTACTGGAGGTTGGGGTCACTATGTCAAAGGATATTGGCCTCCTCTTGACAATCTTCCGTCCGCCCTTGATATCTGCAAATTTTTTTCTGGAAATCCTCTTCTTTCTTCTCATCGTAAGGTGCTGAAAAATGAGATGTCTTCTCTCTATCAGATGTATTTTGATGTGGTCCACAAAATGATCTTACCCAGGCAGGAGAGGCGCACAGTTGCAATCTTTCTTGATCTTACCTTAATGGAACTATTGGATTTTGAGATTCAAATAGACCTTCCCCAACTCATCATTAAGCATATGGAAAGGGTACTCGTCAAAGATAAAAATGGTCATGCTCTTCCCTATCAGTTCTGGCTTGCCCCTATGTTTGATGATTTTCGTGTCTCTGTCAAGGTGTGGTCCTTACAGTCAACTAAGGATGTGATTGGACAAGTGAACCATGCTATGTTACCTGCTGCTATGAGACGTGCAGACAACCCTATGCAGAAATTACGAAATGCCTTAGAGGCAAAGCAGGGTGAGCTGGAGGTTGCATAGGCTGCATTGGAGGCTGCCCAGGCTATTTATGAAGATGAAAAAAAGGCTCTTATGGCTACATATGATCCCACTCCTCCTTGTGCATCTTCTCCTGATCTTCTACTTTGATCTGTCAGAAAGACAAAGACTATCATGGAAAAAGTTCCAAAACCCTCATTGTTCACGAAACCCTCTTCTAAACCTACTAAAAAATCCTCATCCTCTTCAAAATTCCCTTCCACTGTCAAAGGATCCACCTCCTCAAAAGTTTACCCTCCCAAGCCTTCTACTCATCCCAAGAAATAGGTCACCACAATTATTCCTTCTGACTCATCTGACTCTGACTTTACCCTAGATGCTATTGATGAGTTGGGACCTGAGTTTGAAGTTCCCCACCTATCTTCTCATTAGGATACTCCTGAGGCTCATCATCTTCACTTTCAAAAGCGGAAATTAGCTAGAGGGAGGGTAGTTAGTGGTTTTGAGGGGGCTGATATGCAAATATTACTGGAAAAATTAGAGTTTCAAGGTTGGTCCCATTTATTTCTTCAGGGTGATCTTCAGCGTAGATTTGCTAAACCTGAAGTATATGAGTTTTATACTAATGGGGTAGGAATTGGTGATTTGTTCTCCACTACTGTCAGAAAGGTTACCATGAACCTTTATGTTACTGACATTGCTAGGATTTTATGTATTCCCTCTGGGGGATGGGGTCACTATGTTAAGGATGCTTGCCATCTCTGGATAATCTTGCCTCTGCCCTCAATATATGTAGAAAGTTTTCTGGAAATCCTAACTTGCTCCACCATAGAAGAGTCCTTAATAGGGAGATGTCCCCACTACATCAGCTCTATTTTGATTTGGTCCACAAAATGATTATTCCTTGGAAGGAGGGATGGTGTGTGTCTAGTTTTCTTGATTTTACACTCATGGAACTGTTGGACACTGAGGTGAGAATTGATTTGCCTCGACTAATCTTGAAGCACATGCAAAGGGTTCTCCTCAAGGAGATTAATGGACATGCCCTACCTTATCCGTTCTGGCTCACCCCTATATTTTAAGAGTTTGGTATTTCTGTCCAAGTGTGGTCTTCACAAACTACCAAGGATATCATAGGGCCTGTGAACCACATGATGCTACCTGTTTCCTTGAGGAGTGTTGATAATCCAATGCACAGGTTGAGAAATGCACTGGCTGATAAACAAGCTGAAGTGGAAGTTGCTCAGGCAGCTTTGGAGGCTGCATAGGCTGCTCATGAAGAAGAAAATGGGATTCTTCAAGCTCAAATTGCTTCGCTTACTTCACTATTGGAAAAAAAGAAAGTTGAGAACTTTGATGTCATTAGGAAACTCACCTCCCTTGTTCCCTCTTCTTCATCTACTTAACTAATCTACTTGGTCTTTTATGACCTCCTAGAGCTGTCTCTTTTTGTTGCTTCTCGGGATAACTTATTTTCTCTTTAGTTGTTTTTTGGTATATGTAGTCATATCTGCTACTTAATGTAATGGACTTGGTTGTTATAATGTTTTCTGCTCCTGTTCGCTCATACTACATTCATGTTATATTATTCTGAATTTTAATTGTCTTAGTGATAGCCTCAATGGCCATGAATTATTAAACGTTTTCACTTGTTAAGCCAGTTTTTCGATGATGTAAAAAGGGGGAAGTGTAAGCTATGCAATGCTTATAACTCAATTGGACTAACCTGTGTTTCATTCTGCTTTTTTACTTAAATTTCTTAGTAAGTTTATGTCAGCTGGTGTTGTGTTGTGCTGCTATGTTTGTTATCATCAAAAAGGGGGAATTTGTTAGGACATGTGGAGTTTTGATGATAGACATATGAATGAAACATGTTGTAAAAGCTGGTCCATCCAAGTGAACAAAGCTAAGATGCAGATAAGATATTGATAAGATGTCTCTGCGTACAAATAGAAATGGATAATATCTATCACATCAGAAGTTGAGTGGAATTAGAAGTCCTGCAAAAGAGTCCTAGTCAAGATGAAGAGAAACATGAAATAGTGCAGAAGTTGGGTTGATCAAGGAGTCTAGCAATAAGAGAAGAAAGAGTCCTATTAAATCTAAGAGAGAAAGAGGCGACAACAACAAGTAGAAGAGTCACTTGATAAGAGTCCCACTGGAAAGAGAAGTAGACAGCTAAAAGGACGTTATCAGAGGAGGGCTTAAAAACAACAAAAGGAATTAAAAGGCTGGGCACTCAAGCACTGAAAAGAAAATCAACAATCAGCATATCAGTTCACATACTTAAAGAGAAACCTGGTCTCTTACTTAGCAAGTCGTAGACTCTGTGTAGTAGGTAAGTTCTTTGAGTTGTAATGATTCATTGTTCTGGTCTCAGTGATCTATAAATTGAGTTAGGAATTGTGTCTTCAAGTTGGGGAACTCTAAGACTTGGGCTCACTAAACTTGGAAAGATTTGTGTTTTTGTAGTGATAGGAGTTAGAAGTTTTAATTCCTAGTTGACAAGAAGTCTTGTAATTCTGTTGATTGTCGAGGCTCAAGTATTATAGTGAAGTTGGGGTTAAATCCTGTAGAGGTACAGGTCGTGGTTTTTTTACACCTTTCTTGAGCCGGGTATTTTTCACGTAAAAACACTGTGTTCAGTATTTACTTCTATGAACCACGTTTACTTACTTGTTCCACAGATAGGCAATTAGTAGGGCTCGTACTGTAACAACATTGACCTTATTGTTATAATGTGATCGAAAAATAAGTATATAAAGAATATATAAAGTAACTATTCGAACCAAACGATTGATCCTCTTAAATTAGATGTTGGATATTTTTTATGGGGGACAATCATTTGTTCATGACTTGAAATTATATTATTATAAATATCCACTTTAGTCTTACATTTCTTTCACTCGAAATGTAGCAACTCTCTTTTATTTTTTACTCATTTGTTGCTTAGCTTGCTTCAGCTAAATTCTTTAATTGCTTGATCTCTCGCTCTTGTTTTTTCATTTGGTTATGTTTTAGCTCATACACAACTTAAATGGACACCTCTATCGGTGATGGAAGAATCACGCTAACAATATTTATTTTTCTATTCTAGAATCTTCGTCAACTACTTATTTTTAGAACTATCTTTTCTAAAGTATTTTCTATTCTAGAGATCTTTCTTTTATTCCTTATAATTTTTGAATCCTTCTTTGACGTGTATTACATATTAATTAAGTTTGTGATAAATTCTTAAAATTAGACATATATCTTATTAACACCTAAAAAGAAAAAGAATACAATAGTAATTGCTTTTTGGTAACAAATCTTAAGCATAATCCGTCTCAACTTGGGAAAACTTTTTAGTACCTACTAAAAAATTATAAGCTCCAAATGCCATTTACCGATTTAGCATTAGAGAGGCCAATAAAATTTTATAGCCGTATGATCACCGAGTAGTATCCAATGTTTAGTTAATCCAACGGTTCATATTTGCTAAACAGCCCTAGAAGGTGCTTTAATGACTTAATTACCATAAACTCAAAAGAATCCAAAATACAGCGTAATATTTCCGTTTCGTAACCCAAATCTACAAAGGTTTTCCACTATATAAAGGCCTTTTATTTTCTGTGTTGTTCTCACTTTAAACTCAAACAAATTCTTTGTGTTCAAGAAAAAAAAAATATCTTTGATTTCTTTCATTCGATACAACCAAAAGCAATGGCTGGAATTGTTGTGGTTTTTGATTTCGACAAGACGATCATTGATTTGGACAGCGATAATTGGGTTGTGGATGAATTAGGTGTTACGGATTCGTTCAAGCAACTTCTCCCTACCATGCCCTGGAACTCTCTTATGGTTAGTTTTTGTTTACCTACAAAATTATATGATGCGTATGTAATTAATCACTTGATTTAACATTAACCTAACTGCTATCTTCTTTGTTTTAAACAAATATAAAGGATAGGATGATGAAGGAACTTCATGAACAAGGCAAAACTGTCAAGGACATTGAAGGAGTACTGAAACGCGTACCTGTAATTCCCGGTGTTGTTTCAGCCGTTAAAGCAGCTCATGCTTTAGGGTACGTATGAGGAAACGAGTACTTTCTGTTTTTATAATTTCTGCGTTTTTTTGTTTAGTAAAATCAGATTTACTCAATTTATGTGTGTTATTGTTTCAGATGTGATTTGAGGATAGTAAGCGATGCGAATGCCTTCTTCATTGACACGATTTTGAATCATCTTGGAATACATGATTGCTTCACGGAGATCAACACAAATCCGAGCTACGTTGATGAAGAAGGAAAACTCAGAATCCTTCCTTACCATGATTTTCACACTTGCTCTCATGGCTGCAACAACCATGTTTGCCCTCCCAACATGTGCAAGGTACCTAAAGCACGGACAAAATTTACTCCTACTGTAGCACTTTGTATAAAATCTATGAATTGCATGAGTTACACGTAATGTAAATTAATGTGATTTGATTTAAACATCCGTCATGAAATCTGTCTTTTTTTATGTCTTCATCGTTTTGTACCGAAGCTTCACGTGTTCCTTATTTTATGTCCACATGGAATAAAAAAAAAAACTAGAGTGTTCTTCATTACAATCTTTTGTTTCATTAATCATTCCTGTCAAATTCTAATGTATGATTTTGTGTATTAACAGGGCCTGGTAATAGAAAGAATGCAAGCTTCATTGGCTAATAAGGAAGGGAAGAAAAGAATGATCTATCTCGGTGACGGACCAGGAGATTTTTGTCCAAGCTTGAAGCTCAAAGAGCATGATTACGTTATGCCTAGAAAAGATTTTCCAGCCTGGAAATTAATAAATGAAAACCGTCATCTCATAAAAGCAGAAATCCACGGGTGGGCAAATGGAGAAGAGCAACAACACATTCTGCTCCAGATAATTAAAGCGAATACCATTCATGAAGAGAGGCAATTTTTATCAGTTGATAGCAAGTTCCAAACGATTCCGATTAATGCAGCTCATCATGAAGCCTTGCCAAAAGCTCTCCCTGTGCGTTACTAATTAAGCCTTGATGACAATATATAAGAGTATGGATGATCAACATTTTATAGAGATCAACTGTGTGAGAGCTAGCTAACTGATTAAGAGTTGTTTTAATTACTTGTATTTTAAGGCTTTATTGAAAGTTTGCCCTGGTTTTTGAGCCTTTGATTCAGGCTCAAAATATTGTTGGATGCAACATTCTTGAATATATATATATATCATTTATCTCTCTTTTGAATTTTCTTGGACCAACTTTTTAATTTTGTCTGTATAATATTTAGCATTCTAAGTTTGTTTCTCCCTACATCTCACTAAAACACCAATACTAAGATTGGCTTGAACAAGATGATATCTCACTGAAATAGCTCAAATTTGTCTTCCACGATGCCATTCACTATTTTGAACATGTCCACACACCATATGTGTGGCCATTACTTACAAATTAATGAAATCTTATATATTCTTAACTAGCGATTACTTTTTTCAAGATGTAACAAATAGCAATTCCGTTCAATGTTTCGTTTGTTAGTGCTAGACATTTTCTAGAATAATTAGTTGTTTAGTTATAGAAACAAACAAATATTTGATTCACTAGATATTCTGCTTTTTAGTTACTTGTCCTAAGAGTTATAGTAAAACAATTTAAAGCCATCTAATATTTTAATTAATGAAATTTAAGATACTGATTTTCATCCATATTTTCAACCTTCCTACTTATCTCTATACAAAACATCCCCACAAGTTCTTCCATAAATACATATTTTTGCATACTTAGCTTACCTGCATTGGAAAAACTCAATCCCTCACTATTGGCAAAAGAAGAATTGATGGTCAGTAATACAAACGTGAAAAATTTGGCGTGCCTTATTTGGGCACAATCAGTAACATGCGCCCACGTATTTTAAAAACTAGTTTAGAATACGTGCGTTGCACGTATCTCTCACACGTTAATATTATTAACTCAAATATATAAACGTTCTAAAATTTAAACATATTCTTTTGATGGTTAGTTATTACATTATTAGTCAAACGATGCAAAAAGATTCGTTCTATTTTTGAACTTCTTGAAGGAAGGATGAAGATGGCACTAACGGTGAAATTGCACAAATTTGTCTAATAAAGGTAATTTAACCATATCACCTTTAAATATATTTAATTTAATACTCTATATTTCTTTAGAAAATAAATTTGAGAATGAATTAGTATTTAATATCGAGAGTAAAATGAGCAAAAATTGACAAATTATCCATTTACTTTTTACGCTGAACAAGTATTGTTGGATATTTAATTTTAATATAGTAGAAAAATATTATTGAATGGAGGAAGTAATACTTTAAGAAAGTGTCATAACTCATTTAAAGAGTATCCAACATATAAAGAAATCAAGAGCAAGTCAGTCACCAAATATTATTTTTCTAACTAAATTAATTCCTACACCACCTGGTATATTGAAAACTTTGGTGAACTATGAAGTCTTCATATTTTTGGCAAAAGTCATTCGATATGATTTCTTCAATTCTTCTTTGGTTAGACATTTGAACTTTTCCTGCAAAGTGGTAGAACAATAATGATAATTGTACAAGAAATTCAAAATAAAATTTGCTTGGCTTAGAGGCACGATAATACGCTTCTTGAAGATAGTTGGAGTCTCTCCCACGAGCAAACGGAAGAACTAGTGACAACTCTATCTTCGGGATTCAACTAAGTTACAAAACAAGTAGTATTCAAGAATGTTGCTCTTCTATTCTTGAATTGGTGATTTCACCATTTGATCAATGTCTCTCAAGTGTTTTTCAAGGGGAATGTAGTTTTGAGTACTTGTCTTTTCCAAAAAGAAACACAATTTATAGGGTAAAATTTTCATGCAAGTGAAAAGTATTAATTAAGCAATAGTTAATAGGTTCATGAACAAAAATTGTCTTTCTTTCAAATTTTAAGAACCTAAAACGTAAATGAATTTCAATTGTTAATGCATTTGTAACTCAAGATGCATTTGTTTCAATTGTAATTTCACATTCATTTTCTTTGTAACTCAAAATGCATTTGTTTCAATATTATTTGAAACATAAAAAACTTTTAACCGATGCACTTGTTTCAAAAAATGGTTTGAAACATAAACTTCAGTAATAACACAAAGAACTAAAGGTAAATTGTGCACATGCAATATGATATTGTCAATTATTTAATACACCATTTGACCATGAGAACCATAACTAATGTAAGTGCAAGCATTGCAACTCCACAATGCATGAATTGTTCAGATTTTTGTGTAACGATAGAACATCATCCATAACTCTAGGTACCATTAGGTCAAAACAAGAGAAATACTCATTAACAAAACTCTAATTAGTACTCAACTTAATATATTGCCCGACCAAGTAAATGGTAAGAAAGTTGATTATTGGACTTAATTTTCTTAATAGAATAATCTGTCTTTATAAATATCTCTTGATAAAGATAGGTGTCAAAGAAAGAGGAATACCTATTGAGGAAAACCTAATTACTCACTTAAAACAAGTTGCCGACCAAGTAAGGAAGTTGCCCGCATTGAGCTGAATTTGCTATTGGTTCTTCTTTATCGCTTTCTTGAAAGAATTCAAATATAGTTTCTGCCTATGTAGCTCTTTTTATAATTCACCATTCAAGTTAGTTAGCCAATCTCTTAAGTAAAGCCCGAAAGTTGCGACAAAAAACACAATAAAAGCATTCAACAAACACAAAATAACTATGAATAAGGCAAACAAAGAGAGATCGAAACTATTAGAGTGTGTGCCCTACTAATTTTAATATCTTATCCTACTGGTTGACTATCTGTGGAATAAGTAAGTAAACGTGGTTCACAGAAGTAAAAGTTGAACACAGTATTTTTACGTGGAAAACACCCGGCTCAAGAAAGGTGTAAAAAATCATGACCTGTACCTCTACAGGATTTAACCCCAACTTCACTATAACTCTTGAACCTCAACAATCAACAATATTACAGGACTTCTTGTAAGTCTAAGAATTAAAACTTTTAACTCCTGTACTACAAAAACTTAAATCTTCCCAAGATAAGTATTCCCAACTCTTCTAGTTCCCTAACTTGAAGACACAATTCCTAACTCAGTTTATAGATCACTGAAACTAGAACAATGACTCATTACAACTCAAAGAACCTATCTACTACAAACAGTCTGAGACTTGCTAAGTAAAGGACCAGGTTCTTCTCCAAGTAAGTGAACTGTTTTGCTGATTGTTGATTATCTTATCAATGCGTAAATCAAACACTTGAAAGTCGTTTGATCTATTTAAGCTTACATCAGATGGAGTCCTTTAGTTAATGTAATCTTCTATTGTCCGTAGGACTCCCAGGTAGTTTCACTCTTTTGTTGTTGCCGCCTCTCACTCTCCAAGATTGAGTAGAACTTTTCTCCTTTATCTTGTAGAACTCCTAAATCAACTAGACTTCTGTCTGCTGCAATTTTCTTCTCCTTTGCATCTGCTTTCACTGATGTCATAAGTTTGAGTGCATGATATTTATCCACTCCTATTTTTGTGTAATATCGTCTTATCAATAATCTTTCCTGCAGCTATGCTTTGGGAACTTGGAATGGACCGGCTTTCACAACATGTTTCATTACATATCTATCATCAAAACTCCATATGCCCTAACAAATTTCCCCTTTTTTATGATGACAAAATCAGCAGCTCAATATCATTTTTCAATTCCTGACTTACCCAGTAAAGAGTTCAAAATAGAAGATCACAGAAATGAAACAGGTTAATCAATTGGGCTATAAGCATTGTATAAGCTATTCTCCCCCCTTTTGATATCATCAAAAAACTGGACCAATAAGTGAAAATAGTTTAATAATTCATGGCCACTGGGGCTATCACTAAAACAAGCAAGACTTAGAGCAAAAAAAAAACTCAACAATGCATTAAGAACAGAGAAACATAACACATAAAGCAAAAGATCATTGCATTCATAGAATAGGATACAATTTCCATAACCCATTAATATCAATTAAAGAGAAACAACTTAGACCAAAAATAGTAAGGAAAAATGCCTAAGACATGAAGATGGGCTTAAGTGGAGGAGGAAAAAGGGATAAGGGAGGTCAGCTTCCTAATCATATCAGCATTGTCAGCTCTTTCTTTTTCCAAAATGGCTGTGAGGGAAGCAATTTGAGATTGAAGGACCTGTTTCTCCTCCTCATGAGCAGCCTGGGCAGCCTCCAATACAGCTTGTGCCACTTCAACTTCACCTTGTTTGGAAACAAGAGCATTCCTCAACCTTTGCGTAGGATTGTCAGCACTCCTCATTGAAACAGGTAACGAAGCATAGTTCACTGACCAAATGACATCCTTTGTGGTCTGTAGCGACCACACCTTGATAGGGAGATGAAAATCCTCAAAAACAGATACAATACAGAACGCATATGGCAATGCATGACTATTTGTATCTTGGACTAAGACACTTTGCATATGTTTTATGAAGAGTCTAGGAAGATCTCTTGAAATTTCAGAATCTAACAGTTCCATCAAAGTGAGATCAAGGAAATTGGCAACTATTCTTCTTTTCTGTCTAAGAAGGATCATCTTGTGAACCACATCAAAATAAAACGGATAGAGAGGTGACATCTCATTCTTGAGGACCCTTCGATGAGTAAGGAGATGAGGATTTCTAGAGAGTTTTCTAGATATAGCAAGAGCTGATGAGATATTATCTAGAAGAGGCCAAGCACCCTTCACATAATGGCCCTAACCCCCAGTAAGAGCATTCAAAATTCGATTCAGATCAGCAGGATAAAGATTAATGGTTTTCCCACGAACAGTAGTTGAAAATATCTCCCCAATTACAACCCCGTTAGTGTAAAACTCATAAACTTCATTTTTACCAAACTTTATTTGATGATCACCTTGTAGAAACAAGTATGACCTCCCTTAAGCTCTCAGTTTGGTGACAAAAATATCCATATCAGGTCCCCCAAATCCAGTGACAACTCTACCCCTAGCCAACTAGCGCTTTTAAAAGTGGTGGACATGAGCTAACAGAAAAGCCTTATTAACAGGAGTATCAAGATCAATATCATAGTCAAGATCTGGATCAGTGTAAGTAGAAGGAGAAGGAGGAGCATCAGGAAGAAATTCAGAGTCTGAATATGATGACTCAAAAGAAACAGGTTTGGATACTTGATTCTTTAAACGGGAAGTGGTCTTTGAAGAACTTTTGGTGGAAAGAGAAGCTTCGACAGTGGAGGCTTTCACATGAGATGATTTCACAGTAGATTTTGAGGATGAGGTAGCTCTGGAAATTAGTTGGGATAAAGATAAATGAGTTAAGGAGGATTTTGGGGTTTTAGCAATGATGTGCTTCAGTTTTTGTTTGGAATGAAGAAAAATATCAGGAGAGGAAGCACTGAGGGGTGGAGAAGCAGAAGGAGCAGCCCATTTCCCTTTATTTGCACAAAGTGCTTCTTCCAAATAAGCATCTTAACGTTGTTTATTTCCTCGATTAAGTGAAATTTGAGGAGAAGATACTGCAGGGAGAGGCTTAACTGAAGCATCGTCATTGACATCAATGATAACAGAAGAGGGTTTTCATTTAAGGGTAGATCTTGACCTTCGAGGGATGAGATTAAAAATGGGTTTATTATGAAGACCAATATTTGAAGGGGCATATGTGGTGAAAGCGAGGGTTTGGACTGGGATGAACCGGTTGAAGAAAAGATGGTGAAAGGGTTTGGAAAGTTTCTGAATGCAGCAAAATTGGAGAATTTTCTGGATATTTATGGAGGGATTAAAGGTTGTAGGGTGATATTTGGAGGGATTAAAGGTTGTAGGGTGATATTTGGATGAACTACAATGGAGGTGAAGGGATTTTTGATAGACTTAGTTGAGGAGGATGAAGAGGATGAGGAGGAAGCCATGGTGATAGTAAAACAGAAAATTGTGATTGGTTGTAGAGAAGGTAAGAAGGAATAGAAATAAAAGAGAAGGAAGATGCGTATTTAGGAGGGAGTGAAGGAAGATAAGACGTGAAAGGAGTGTAATTGGAAGAGGCGTAATGATGAAGGGGTCTGCACTGATGGGAAGGGTCTGGCAACCTATTTGAAGGAGGTGGCTTTTGGGTTTTTAGCGGTTTAAGTGTACCAAAAAGGACCAAGTGAACAACCTGTTTCTCTTTTATGCTATCATAAGCAAGTGATAATCATACCTGAATTCTAAAGAGAAATGGACAAAATTGCCTTAATGTTTCATCCTTTCTGCAAAAATAACACATAGCTGAGTTAATTTACTCTAAAACCTTAGAATTAGGATACACAACTAAATGTGTAAGACTGAATTAATCAACAATAAATTAAGTACAATCTTTTCTAGTCAATCATAGAGGGTGATTTATACAATTTTAATCATCCCCAAGGCCAACCTATTTTTTTTAAAGTGTTCTCTACTCAAAGCCTTAGTGAATATGTCAACAATTTGTCCCTCAGTAGAACAAAGCATAATTGATATATGACCTTTTTCAATATTATCTCTAAGAAAGTGATGTTGAATATCAATATGCTTGGTTCTTTTATGTTGAACAAGATTTTTGGAAATATTAATAGCACTTGTGTTATCACAAAAAATGGGAACACAACCAACATCTATACCAAAGTCCATAAGTTGTTGATTAATCCATAACAATTGAGCACAACAAGAACCTGCACCAACATATTCAGCTTCAGCAGTAGACAAGGCTATTGAATTTTGCTTCTTAGTGGACCAAGTAATCAAACATGATCCAAGGAAGTGTGTCATGCCAGTAGTGCTTTCCCTGTCTACCAAATACCCTGCATAATCAACATCAGAGTATTTTACTAAATTAAAGTTTCTACCTTTGGGATACCATAAGCCAAGATCACTAGTTCCCTTCAAGTATCTGAAGATTCTTTACACTGATTTTAGGTGTGATTCTTTGGGCTTTGCTTGAAACCTAGCACAAAGTCCTACACTGAACACAATACCAGGCCTACTTACTGTGAGGTACAATAATGATCCTATCATACCTCTATACACTTTTTGTTCCACATCAGGACCTGTTTCATCCAAATCAAACTTTGTGGCAGTGGCAATGTGAGTACTGATCTCTTTTGCCTCTTCCATGGGGAACTTTTTGAGAAGTTCTTTGACATACTTCTGTTGATGGATCATTTTCTCTGTTGCTGACTGTTTTATTTGCAATCCCAAGAAGTAATTAAGTTCCCCCATCATACTCATCTCAAACTCACAACTCATAAGATTGGCAAACTCATGAGTCATATTCATGTTGGTTCAACCAAATATAATGTCATCCAGATATACCTGCACAACTAACAAGTCCTTTCCATTAGTTTTTAAGAAAAGGCTATTGTCAATATTACCTATGGTATGACCATGCTCCAGTAGAAATTTTGACAACTCTCATACCAAGCCCTTGGAGCTTGCTTCAACCCATACAAAGCCTTATCCAGTTTATACATATGATCAGGAAATTCTTTGTTTTCAAATCCTGTAGCTTGCTTAACATAAACCTCTTCATTGAAAATGCCATTCAGGAATGCACTCCATGTAGGCAACAAAGGCAACGAGTAATCTTATAGCTTCAAGTCTTTCTACAGGAGCAAAGGTATTATCAAAGTCTATTCCTTATTCTTGGTTGTAACCTTGGACCACCAATCTGGCCTTATTTCTTATAACTGTTCCATGCTAATCAACTTATTTTTGTACACCCACTTAATCCCAATTATTGATCTATCTATTAAGAGAGGAATTAAGTGACATACTTTGCTTCTCTCAAATTAGTTCAACTCTTCCTGCATGGCTTTAAACCAATCAACATCAAGCAATTCTTCAGTTACCTTCTTTGGCTCAATCTCTGAGAGGAATGCCTTGAAAGCACACATACTTCTCAATCCAGCCCTTGTAGTGATCCCAGAGGTGAGATCAGTGAGAACATTCTCAATAGGATGTGATCCTTGATACTTGTATCCTCTTGGGATCAAACCTAGAGAGCTACTAGGTTCACTGCTGATGTTTTGAGCTGGGGTAGTTGGTGGTTCAGTTCCCCCTGTTACTGTGCCTTCAGCTTCAGTTTCACCTGTTGAGGTGCCTCCATGTGTGGTATCACCAGTCAAAGAACCGGGTTGTGTAACTTGTTCCTTAGTGTCCCTACTTTCCTGCAGGTTAGTCTTAACACAGGATTCATCAAAAACCACATGCATGCTTTCCTCAACATAGTTAGTTCTGTTGTTTAAAACCCTATAAGCCTTACTATAAAGTGAATAGCCTAAGAAGATTCCCTCATCACTTTTAGCATCAATTTTTTCCAGATTATCCTTTCGATTATTGTGTATGAAACATTTACAACCAAAGGTTCTAAAGTGAGAAATGGTAGGTTTTCTTCATTTTAGTAATTCATAGGGAGTATTTTCTAACAAAGGTCTGATCATGCATCTATTTATGATATATGCTGCAGTACTTATTGCCTCAGCCCAAAGGTTTTTAGCAATATTTACTGCAAGCATCATTGTTCTAGCCATGTCTTCCAAAGTCTTATTTTTTCTTTCCACCACTCTATGTTCTGGTGTTCTAGGAGCTGAGAAGTTATGATATATCCCATTAGCTGAACAAAATTCAAAGAACTTTAGCTTCTCAAATTCTGTACCAAGGTCAGATCTTATGAAAACTAATGAAGTGCCCTGTTTCTTTTCAATTTTCTTAATGAAAATTTTGAAGACATCAAAGGCATCTTATTTAGAGGCTAGAAACAAAGTCCAGGTGAACCTGGAATAATCATCAACAATTACAAAAACATACCTTTTTCCACCTCTGCTTTTAAGTCTCATAGGTCCACACAAGTCCATATGAACCAGGTCAAGGCACATGGTAGTGCTAACATGGTTCTTTGACTTAAAAGAAGATCTTAACTGCTTCCCCCTTACACTTAAACTACATAGCTTTTCTTCCTTGAACTTGGTCTTGGGTAATCCCAATACCATGTCTTTGGAGGAAAGGATGTTTAGTTGCTTCAGACTTGCATGACCAAGTCTCATGTGCATAAGGAGGGGATCATTTTCTATGTTACTTAAACAAGACAACTCAGGTCCTGGTAGTGCCATGATGTCATATTTGTATACATTTTTGTATCTCCTTGCAGTGAGCACAATCTCTTTGGTGTTCATTCTTTTCCTGCAACAGTAAAATTAACTTTATTACCTTTGTCACACAGTTGTGAGATGCTAAGCAGGTTATGCTTCAATCCTTCTAGAAGATAGACATCCTCCGATGCTTTTGACTCAGATGAGCTAATTTTTCCAACTCCAGTAATGATTCCCTTTTTTCCATCGCCAAAAGAAACTCCTTCTCTATCTATTTTAGAGAGTGAAAGAAATTTTTTCTTATCCCCAGTCATGTGTCTTGAGCAAGCACTGTATAAGTACCGGTGCCTTTTTCTTCCTTTTACCCTCTCCTGTAAAAGAAATCAATGGTTATACTTAGGAACCCAGACAAGCTTGGGTCCTATTTTATGAGTGAAAGGATGAATTAAATTTCTTCTAGTCCATACAGGCAACCTATAGTGGAAATTGTTTCTCTCATCAGAACTAGTTTTGTTGTTTTTGATCTGAGAAAATCTGTTAGCCAGGTTTTGATTATTTGATCTGCTTCTAGCAACCACTGGACATTCAGTGGTGGGATGTCCATGGTTGCCACTGATATAACATAAATCTTTAGGATCATCAAAACTTTTGTGGAATTCCAACCCAGCCTTTTCATTGTAGTTTCTTTCACTCAACTCCTGAACGATTCTTGAGGAGTTTTTATACTTATTTGCTCTTTCAATATCAAGTTTTAGTATAGAGCCTTCTTGAATTAACTTATTCATTTTTATAGTTAAATCATGGCATTCTTGTTTGTATTTAACTAGCTGAAGTTCAATATTTTCTTGTTCTTTACTCATAACCTTTTTCCCATTTTTAGTGGGAGTTAATTTGAGAACTTCAGACTTAATATCATTGTTTGAATTCTCAAGTTCTGCAACTTGTTTCTTGAGAGTGCAATTTTGCATGTCAACTGTACCTGTGCAAGCCTTTAAGTCAATGAGATCAAATTTTAGACTTGCAAGACTGTTGAACAATTCATCCCTATCAAAAGTTAATTCTTGGAGTCATCAATCAATGCACTCATCAAGGAAAAAAGTTTTGGTTTTGAAAATAATTGCAGCTTTTCTTTGAGTTCAAGTATACTTACCTCAGAAGCATCATCTTCTTCTTCTAAGTCTGAATCTCCAAGAGCCATGAATGCAGTTTCATCAACTTCATCCTCATCTGAATCAGATCACCCGGCTGCTATTATTGCATGTTCCTCCTTCTTTTTTGCCTTTTCTTTCAATTCCTTTTCAGCTTTTTACCTTCTTCCATTCTATTTCCCAGACTGGACAGTCTCTGATCTGATGATCAGTTTTGCCATACTTGTAGCAATCATTTGGATTATCATTGGAACGTTTCTTATTACCTGTTCCCTTCTTCTAAAAGAATTTGCTGAAGTTCTTAGTTATGGAAACAACTTGTTACTTATCAAATTCAAATTCCTCATCACTATCAGAAGCTTTCAATGCCAAGATTTTCTCAGGAGATGTTTGTTCTTTGGTTCCATCAACTTCCATTTCATAAGTTCTTAAGTTCCCTACTAGTTCATCCAGGGTCATACCTGCAAGATACTTATTTGCCTCACTGATTGCAGTCACCTTAACATTCCTTTTTGATTTAGGTAATACCCTTAGTACCTTTTCGACTTATTTCTTCTCAGAGATGACTTTTACTAAGGAAGTCAGCTCATTTGTTAAGGTGGTAAACCTTGTCATCATCTCATGCAACGTTTCATTTTCCTTCATTTTAAATGCCTCATACTCAGTGAAAAGAAGAGAAATCTTGAATTTTCTTACTTGAGAGGTACCTTCATTAGCATTCACCAGTGCATCCTAAATTTGCTTAGCAGTAGTGCAGGTTGATACCTTGTTGTATTCAATAGGTCCTAATCTACATACCAAGACGTTCTTAGCCTTAGCATTTTTCTTCAAGGCCAATAAGTCAACAGGGTTAAATTCACTCCTTACTTTCTTACCTAGTTCACCATTAACAACCTTCATTGGAATAGTGGGACTATCAGTAATCGTATCCCACAATTCATAGTCTTCACCTTGTATGAACATCTTTATTCTTGCTTTACACCAGATAAAGTGAGAGCCATCAAAGAGTGGAGGTCTAATAGTTGGCTAGCCTTCACTGTGACCAGTAGGAGGTGCGAAATTCATCATTGATCTTTTCTTAGGTGCTAGCTTTATTTAAGACAACCTTGCTCTGATACCACTTGTTAGAGTGTGTTTCCTACTAATTTTAATATTTTATCCTACTGGTTGCCTATCTGTGGAACAAGTAAGTAAACGTGGTTCACAGAAGTAAAAGTTGAACACAATGTTTTACGTGGAAAACACCCGGCTCAAGAAAGATGTATAAAACCATGACCTGTACCTCTACAGGATTTAACCCCAACTTTACTATAAATCTTGAGCCTAAACAATCAACAATATTACAAAACTTCTTGTAAGTCTAGGAATTAAAACGTCTAACTCCTATACTCCAAAAACACAAATCTTCCCAAGATAAGTATTCCCAAGTCTTCGAGTACCCTAACTTGAAGACACAACTCCTAACTCAGTTTATAGATCACTGAGACTAGAATAATGACTCATTACAACACAAAGAACCTACCTACTACAAACAGTCTGAGACTTGCTAAGTAAAGGACCAGGTTCTTCTCCAAGTAAGTGAACAGTTTTGCTAATTGTTGATTATCTTATCAGTGCGTAAGTCAAACACTTGAAAGTCGTTTGATCTATTTAATCTTACATTAGATATATTCCTTTAGTTTATGCAATCTTCTATTGTCCGAAGCACTCCCAGGTAGTTTCACTCTTTTGTTATTGCCGCCTCTCACTCTCCTAGATTGAGTAGAACTTTTCTCCTTTATCTACTAGAACTCCTAAATCAACTAGGCTTCTGACAGTTGCAATTTTCTTCTCCTTTGCATCTGCTTTCACTGATGAGATAAGTTTGAGTGCATGATATTTATCCGCTCCTATTTTTGTGTAATATCGTCTTATCAATAATATTGCCTGCAGCTATACTTTAGGCACTTGGAATGGACCAGCTTTAAGAACATGTTTCATTTACATGTCTATCATCAAAACTCCACTTTCCCTAACAAATTCCCCCTTTTTGATGATGACAAACTCAACAGCTCAGTATTATTTTGCAACTCCTGACATACCCAGTAAAGATTTCAAAATAGAATATCACAGAAATGAAACAGGTTAATCAATTGGTTATAGTTGGACCAATAAGTGAAAATAGTTGAATAATTCATGGCCACTGGGGATATCACTAAAACAAGCAAGACTTATGATAACACTCAACTTACACCTCAAATAAGTGTAAGGGGGTCGTCGTCAATATATTTACCCAACTTCAGAGGCGGGGTCGAATCCACAGGGAACAATGTGAGTGACGATTAAACTAGTTCAAAACTATAGCTACAAGTTAAATTAAAATAAATAATAAGAAAAGACAAAATAGGTGTTTTTATCAATCAAACAAATTTTAACGTTTCAACTTATTTTAGAACTTAAAACTTAGATTTCAATATTTCAAATCAATGATACAGAGAACCTAGGGTTGTGATCACTAAGACTATTAATCTCCATTGATTAATAACTGTTCATGATTCTCGTGATAGGTGGGAACAACAGATTATCCCTGCCGATGATACTATCTGACTTATCTTTCGTCCTCACCAGACAATTTATTATCTAATTCTCTCGAACTTAGATAACATATCTATTTCCAACCGGATGTTATCTCAGGTAGATTGATCCAGTTACGACATCAATCATTGAACAGAAGGTTGGTAGCATCCGAGTTTCTGTTGATAATTCACGACCTCTAGTCTATTTCTCCGTTAGAAGCAAATAAAACCTAAGGCATAACCTAATGTTTGCAATCAATAGATTCAAGTTAAAACAACAGAATTTCGAGACGTTCCCACAATCACTCAAACCCTAATCCAACTATTAAATCAATGAAATAATAATCATAAAAGTTGTGGGTTTTAGTTGCTCATAAGATAGAAAGAGATAACAAAGATTAAATTCATAACTTAAAGCAAGTGAACTTACAAAAGATGAAATTCAAAGTTGTTTCTCCTTCAAGTACAATAAGAATTTCGCACAACTAAATCAAAGGATAGAAAATTGAATTCTAAGTTAAGAGAGTCAAAAACAAGTGAACTCCCCTTTACTAAGTTACAAGATGTCAAAAGCTTCTTCCCAAGTTGTGAATGAAACCCTAAAAGATGCTATTTATACTAAAACCTAATTAAGATAATAAAATAACAAAATCATAGCTGGGCTCGGATTTAGGTGACGACATATTGGTGTTGATCGTCAGGTTTCTGACGGCGTCTCAGATATGTCGTCAGAAGTCGTGCCTTCTTAACCTGTTCTGCCTCACTCTAACGATGTCCTCCGATGGCTTACCAGAGGAGTTATGGCATGTAGCAAATGTCGTCAGACCTTCGGCTTATTTCACCATGTTCTGTCCTACTTGACGGCATCTTCTGACGACTTACCACACTTGTGACGACATATTGAGAATGTCGTCACCTTCATCCAGAACCTCTTCTTCACTGTTCTTCCTGACGCCTTTTTCTGGTAGCTTACCACATCTCTGACGGCTTGCAAGAAAGGCCGTCAGACTCATATCAGCTCACTTGTACTAGATTTTACTTATTTTGTTCATCTTTCCTTTGTTTTCCTCCCATTCTTGCTACAACTACAATATCACAAGAAAACGATCAAAAACAACCAAAAGTTGCTTAAGACTTCGCAATTATTTAGAGTTAAAAGCCTCAAATGTGTTAGCATCTGCTCACACATCAACACCCACAACTTAAAACAATTGCTTGTCCTCAAGCAACTACATAACACCATACTACGATGCTTAACCAAGAGACACATAAGATATCTATCATAGTTGATTATCAAGTTTAGCTCAAAACTCATGCCACTCTCCACGTTCAATCCAATTGTGCATATCCATGAAGATTAACAATGTGACCCAAAGGAATCAAGATATGGCATCAATTCAGCAACAACAACCATGCATGCACCAATATTACACTATCTAAACAAGTTAATAGCTAGCAATGCAACCGATGTGCCCTTACAATAAATAAGTTCCTCCTCACTCATATATGAACTCAAGCATGTCAATGCGGGGACGGTCAAGAGACACTCACTCTCAGAAAGAAATTCCAATCAATGCATGTCAAATACCATATGGTTGCCCTTATTTTCATTACCAAGGTGTCCAGACAGGTAAGTTAGGATCACTATAGGTCTTTTCTTCGGCTTGTAATGTAGTTTAAGGGATGGTATGATATTCAATGACATTTAGAGTGACTAAGCCTTCTTGGAACTGCCTTAACTTTTGGGGTTCACTTATTAACCTTTTTTTTTCTCCTTTTCTTGATCACACATTATTCAGGATGGATGTGACTTTTTTTTTTCATTCTTTTTCTTTTCTTATTCTTCTTCCACACCACCCAACTTATTTTTCTTTTTAATTTATTCTTTTCCTTTTATTCTACCTTTTTTCATATTCAGTTTACATCACACACCCCTATGATAGCCACCCTCAACTTAGGTTGTTTACCTAAGTCTAGGTGCACAGTGTCCAAGGAGGACCAGGGACAAAACAGGTTCATTATGATCTAAATGGGAAGGTGATAGGTGTCATAGAAAGAAATGGTCAATTCAGGCTCAATATAGGGATCAAGAGATAGCATGCATACCGGGAAGGTAATTTAGGAAAAAAGTGACTTAAAATTCAAAACGGCCTATGATCCTTTCCTAACCCCTATCTTTCGACCAAGGTAAGACTAACCGGGCAAGTTTTAGATTCAACACACACAGGGAATTGAGTAAGACCTCACACACACATGGCACAATGGTACATCACAAGCTACTACCCATTTGGTTCATGCAATTGTTAGCAGTGATTATCATGTCCCTAGTACTAATGCCATAAAAAGATTCACAGTAGCCACATATAAATGCATATCACATAGTTGTAAAACATACCAACGGAGAGGTGTTTATCAGTCTTAAAAGTCAACAAAAATATGTCAACTGCTCTAGATACTTATTTTTCTCCATTTAACCACAACGCATCACAAAACAAACACAGTACGCCTAACACATGCCGGCTCTACTAGGAACAAAACTTCGGGGAAAAGAGGCAGGACAACAAAACCCCCAGGAGGACATCAACACCCACAAGTAGGCCCACCCTCAACTTAATATCATGCATTGTTCCCAATATGTCAAATCAAAATAAGAGATTTAGAAACATACCTGTGGCACCATGGGTGCGAAGATCTGATGGCAATCACATAATACAAATACAATCAACAAATTACCTTGGGTTGCCTCCGAAGAAGCGCCTAGTTTAACGTCGTGGCACGACCCAACTCAGATTTTTCCTCAACCTTGAGGATATAAATTTCACCCCCAACTTAGAGTCCATCTTCTTGCCTCGCTCATAGGGAGGTGGTACAAAGATTAAGAAGCCGAGTAATGAATGATGCATGGTAAACAACTCAACCTTAAAATGAGGTGTGTTTTTATGTGTTTTATCAAGTGTAAAATAAAGAATATAGGATTCTTGTTCCTCATCTTCACAGTCTTCCACTAGTTTAGATGATTCCACAGACAAGATATCATCAAAACATAATGTGGAAAAATGCTTCGAGTGTGGCCCAACAAATCCTACTTTAAAATTTACACTATCCTCTACACACTCACTTTTATTCATCTTCTCAATATTTTTACTTTGAATTGGGCTAGAGTCTTCATAAGAGATTGACTTGGCTTCTTCTTTTGCCTCTAGCACCATTCCCTCAATCTTGGCATCATCCCTCATGGTTGGCTCGGTTGGTTGGGAAATCTCCAAGGGTTGATCAACATCAAGCTCATCATCAGTATAGGAATCTTGCTCTTCATCGTCACACTCTTTCATTTTTTTAAATGATTCCACAGACAAGATATCATCTAAACATAATGTAGAAATGTGTTTTGGATGATTGACCTCGATATCCATCTCTTCCCTCATTAAATGCCCTAATGTCTTGACGTATGTCACATATGGTATCATTTGTTGTGTCTATACGATCCAACATTAGTTGAAGCATAGCTTCAATGTCACTCTTTCCAGAGCTTCATTCTTCCTTTTCTTGACCATAAGACCTGTCATACTCATAAGAAGAACTAGAACCTGGGTTAGCGCAATAGGGGGAAGGGGCATTTGGGCAATAACTCCAATGTCCATCTTGTCCACCACATAAAGAACAATATACTTCCAGTAGGATGGAGATGGTGCACACATCTCTCTCCGGGGAGCATATTTACAATCTTGCCAAAAGTGGGGTCCATCATACTATGGACATGGATTATCCAGATAAGATTTCCAACCATCAAACTTACATTCATTCCATGATGACATAGTAAGAAATAAACAAAAATAAAGAAAATCTACCTAACACAAGAACAAAGGAAATCACAACAAATATTTACAAATTTGAATTCAAGCAAGTAAGCTAAAATTCCAAACTAACTCAATACGCCAAATTGTTCCCTGGCAACGGCGCCATTTTTGATAACGCTCAACTTACACCTCAAATAAGTGCAAGGCGGTCGTCGTCAATATATTTACCCAACTTCGGAGTCGGGGTCGAATCCACAGGGAACAATGTGAGTGACGATTAAACTAGTTTGAAACTATAGCTACAAGTTAAATTCAAATAAATAATAAGAAAAGACAAAATAGGGGTTTTTATCAATCAAAAAATTTTTAACGTTTCAACTTATTTTAGAACTTAAAACTTAGATTTCAATATTTCAAATCAATGATATAGAGAAACTTGGGTTGTGATCACTATGACTATTAATCTCCATTGAATAATAACTGTTCATGGTTCTCATGATAGGTGGGAACAATAGATTATCCCTGCCGATGATACTATCTGACTTATCTCTCGACCTTACCAGATAATTTATTATCTAATTCTATCGAACTTAGATAACATATCTATTTCCAACCGGATATTATCTCAGGTAGATAGATCCAGTTACGACATCAATCATTAAACAGAAGGTTGGTAGCTTCCGAGTTCCTGTTGATAATTCACGACCTCTAGTCTATTTTTTCATTAGAAGCAAATAAAACCTAAGGCATAACCTAATGTTTGCAACCAATAGATTCAAGTTAAAACAACAGAATTTCAAGACGTTCCCATAATCACTCAGACCCTAATCCAACTATTAAATCAATGAAATAATAATCATAGATCCCACAACCCTAGTTGTGGGTTTTAGTTGCTCATAAGATAGAAAGAGATAACAAAGATTAAATTCATAACTTAAAGCAAGTGAACTTACAAAAGATGAAATTCAAAGTTGTTTCTCCTTCAAGTACCATAAGAATTTCCCACAACTAAATCAAAGGATGGAAAATTGAATTCTAAGTTAAGAGAGTCAAAAACAAGTGAACTCCCCTTTACTAAGTTACAAGATGTCAAAAGCTGCTTCCCAAGTTGTGAATGAAACCCTAAAAGTTGCTATTTATACTAAAGCCTAATTGAGGTAATAAAATAACAAAATCACAGCAGGGCTCGAATTTAGGTGACGACATATTAGTGTTGATCGTCAGGCTTCTGACGGCGTCTCAGATATGTCGTCAGAAGTCGTGACTTCTTAACCTATTCTGCCTCACTCTGACGATGTCCTCCGACAGCTTACCAGAGGAGTGACAGCGTGTAGCAACTGTTGTCAGACCTTCAGCTTCTTTCACCATGTTCTATCCCACTTGACAGCATCTTCTGACGGCTTACAACACTTGTGACGACATATTGAGAATATCGTCACCTTCATCCAGAAACTCTTCTTCACTGTTCTTCCTGATGCCTTTTTCTGGTAGCTTACCACATCTCTGACGGCTTGCAAGAAAGGCCGTCAGACTCATATCAGCTCACTTGTACCAGATTTTACTTATTTTGTTCATCTTTCCTATGTTTTCCTCCCATCCTTGCTACAACTACAATATCACAAGAAAACGATAAAAAACAATCAAAAGTTTCTTAAGACTTCGCAATTATTTAGAGTTAAAAGCCTCAAATGTGTTAGAATCTGCTCAAACATCAACTTAGAGTAAAAAAAAACACAACAATGCATTAAGAACACAAAGAAAGAACACATAAATCAAAAGTTCATTGCATTCATAGAACAGGATACAATTACCATAACCCATTAATATCAATAAAAGATAAACAACTTGGACCAAAAATAGTAAGGAAAAATGCCTAAGACATGAAGATGGGCTTAAGTGGAGGAGGAAAAAGGGATAAGGGAGGTCAGCTTTCTAATCATATCAGCATTGACAACTCTTTCTTTTTCCAAGATGGCTGTGAGGGAAGCAATTTGAGCTTGAAGAACCTATTTCTCCTCCTCATGAGCATCCTGGTCAACCTCCAATGCAGCTTATTCCACTTCAACTTCACCTTGTTTGGTAGCAAGAGCATTCTTCAACCTTTGCATAGGATTGTCAGCACTCCTCATAGAAGCAGGTAACAAAGCATGATTCACTGACCCAATGACATCCTTTGTGGTCTGCAACGATCACACCTTGACAGGGTCATGAATATCCTCAAAGACAGATGCAAGCCAGAACTCATATGGCAATGCATGACTATTTGTATCTTGGACTAAGACTCTTTGCATGTGTTTGATGATGATTCTAGGAAGATCTATTGAAATTTAAGAATATAACAGTTCCATCAAAGTGAGATCAAGGAAATTGGCAACTGCTCTTCTTTCTTGTCTAAGAAGGATCATCTTGTGAACCACATCAAAATAAAACTGATAGAGAGGTGACATCTCATTCTTGAGGACCCTTCAATGAGTAAGGAGAAGAGGATTTCCAGAGACTTTTCTCGATATAGAAAGAACTGATGGGAGGTTGATGATAGGCGAATTTACGCGCCTATATCAATATATTTTGCCCATATTTTAGCCTAGTTTTGAGAACAAATTATATATTTCATGCACTTTTAGTCATTTTTCCTGTAAATGAGCTAACGAACATGATTAGTAAAGTTTCAGGTATAAATGATGCATAATTCAGCATTTTATGGCTTACTTGACGCTAAAGAAAGCTCACGAAGGAAGGAAAGGGAGTTTGGACGCCTAAAGGACCAAAAGTGATGCATGGAGAATCTGTCCCGGGCTAAAACAACATTTCTGAAGACTTTGGGGATCTGCAGTAACTTAGTTGGATTTGGACAATGATACATTAACCTAGTACAATTGGGTTATGTATTTCATTAGTTTATTTGGATTATGATAATGTTACATTAACCTAGTACAATTGGGTTAAGTATTACATTAGCCTAGTAGGATTTGGTTAGATATTTTATTTATCTAGTAGGATTAGGATATGGGTATTATAAATACCCTATCATGCTAGAGATTTTATAACTTCTCATCTGACAATTCAATTCTATTACTCTACAACTCTTCTAATCTTTCCATTAATTCTATTTTTCTTCTTCTACTCTTCCATTCTTAAATTCCACAACAAGAGAATCGTTACTTGCTAAGGAATCACGCCTCACGCCTATCACTTGATCTACACGCCATTACTCAATATCGTGATATAATAACAATGTCAATCGTGATTTCCTTCGCATTCATGGGTAACTAAACTTCTCTGTTGGGGTTATAGAAGCCGAATGAGTTACTATCTATTGCTGTGAGTTTGTGAGTTCGAGGCACGTATATTGCTTATATTATTATTCTCTTCATCTTAAACTACATTCTTTGCGGTTGCAAACGCAAGAATACGCCAGTCTAACATTTAACTTGTTCGAGAGAAAAGTTATTTGTCTGGAAAAGAGATAATGTCAAGGTAGTAGGACACCCTTTCCTATTAAAAAGCTAGTGCCGTAACTGGACTAACCTCTTGGAGAATTCGTACCGTTAGACACGCTTTAAGCTCGAGAGAGTTAAAGTGAAATAGTCCTTGTTTAGGTCGAGAGACGCGTGGATTTACCATCGACTACAATCCTCTATAAGCAATTGCATGTCAGAATTCTACACACTCATAGCCAATAGAGACGTATACCTCAGAAGGTGGACATAACCCCAACGCTTCAATTCTCATTGTTTACAACCAACATAACAATCTCTCTCTTTTTACTTTATTATTTTCAGCTTTTGTTTACATTACTTGCAAAACAAGAATCCCCCCCTTCTTACGAGACTTGCACCAAAAGTTTAGTAATTTTACTTACTTGTTGGCCAAGCTATTCCCTGTGGGATCGACACCCAACCCAGGTTGGGTTCTATATTTGCTAACGACCGCTTTACACTCAAACGAGAGCTGTAGATTGAGCGTTATCAGAGGTTATCTAGAGGAGGCCAAGCAACCTTCACATAATATCCCCAACCCCCAGTAAAAACATTCAAAATTTGACTTAGATTAGCAGGATAGAGATTAATGGTTTTCCCCTGAACAGTAGTTGAAAATATCTCCCCAATTGCAACCCCGTTAGTGTAAAACTCATAAACTTCATTTTTACCAAACTTTCTTTGATGATCACCTTGTAGAAACAAGTATGACCACCCTTGAGATCTCAATTTGGTGACAAAAATATCCATATCAGGTCCTCCAAATCCAGTGACAACTCTACCCCTAGCCAACTTGCGCTTTTGAAAGTCGAGAACATGAGCTGACTGAAAAGCCTTGTCAGTAATAGTATCAAGATCAATATCATAGTCAAGATCTAGATTAGTATGAGTAGAAGGTGCAGGAGGAGTATCATGAAGAAATTTAGAGTCTGAATCAGATGACTCAATATTATCCACATCAAAATATTAAAAATACAAGATTTTGCGAATAAACCTATAAATACGGTAGTTAAAGAAAGGTTCTCCGCAGTGGCATAATGTATTTCGAGAATGGAGTTATCATCGTTGGCCGCCTCATCAACTACGAACCAGTTAGGATACTTCTTCCTAGAGATTCACTAGAAAAGGAAAAACTGAGTAAATGGTAATTCATTGATCTCCATCAGTCAGAAACATTATGCCATATTCAAAGCCAAGCAATCATCTTTCAGTTTCTAAAAGTTTATTCCAAGAAGCTTATTGACATAAGAACAATTATGTTTTTTAATAAGATAGTTATGACTTCACGTGCATACAACATAAACTTGTCACACAACTACCTTTGTTCTATAGAAAAGAAACGATCAGCCCCATCAAGAACCACCAATACTATAAGTATTCAAATCAACTAACATGATATCATACATCATCAAGAATCATAATCAAGTTCAAACTTGAAATAATATTTATGCAAATTATTAAAAAAAAAGTATGTGCATGTTCACGATAATTGTCATGAGTAATGACAAACATTGAGCGGTGAGGATTTCTAACTCTATCGCTATAATGGTTTAATGTTCACTAACATTAATCCTCTTTATTTTCTGGCAAGTTTTTTTCCTCTACTCTGCTTGATCCGTTCAACAAAAAAAAAGTAATGACCAGAGGCGGAGCCAGGATTTCAAGTAAGGGGGTTCAATATTCAAAGAAAACTAAATCGAAGGGGGTTCAACACCTACTATAACCATATAAAAAATAATTTTAATCATGTATAAATAGCATATTTTTATGTTGAAGGGGTCGGACGAACCCCCTAAAGAGGGCTGGCTCTGCCTCTGGTAATGACAGAGGTACAAGAAACAATATCTGATAACAAAAAAAATGATAACAGAATAGAAAATGCAACAAACCAATAGGATATTTGAGACATCAAATCAATATGATCAAATCTAACTTTTACACAAAATTGTTTCAAAACCTGAATAAAAATTCATCTACCACTTGTATCAAGCAAAACAAAGCATCAAAAACACATCAAATCCTAATATCAACCAACATCAAGAAAATAGGAAGCATATAATATAATTACATAGAAGAAACACCGTAAGTCTTTTTTTTTTTTTTAATCTCAAAGACTCCTAATAAAAAAAGAAGCTCTTTTTGAATAATAGATGTAACGTTACATAGTACTATATTACACAAAATCACAACAGCCAAAAAGATTACCAAATATTAACTTTTAGAGTATAATTTTTCTTTTCAATCACATATTTTAGGACTACTTTTTCATATACATAAGGAAAAAGAAAACCTACTAACATTAGTCTTCTGTATATTTTGTTCTACAATATATATTAGGATTTTTTAAATTTTAATAATTAAATAATAATTGGAGGAAAAGGGTGAAAAGACGATTTTGTCTATTGACACTTTTAATATATTATATATATAGATTATAGATCATAGATATCGATTATATAACCAATCTTACACACATTGACCTTATTGTTATGATGTGATAAAAAAAAAAAGTATATAATGATTATATAAAGTAACTAATCGAACCAAACCATTGATACTCTTAAATTAGATGCTGGATATTTTTTATAAATATCCACTTTGGTCTTACATTTCTTTCACTCGAAATGTAGCAACTCTCTTTTATTTTTTACTCATTTGTTGCTTAGCTTGCTTCAGCTAAATTCTTTAATTGCTTGAACTCTCGCTCTTGTTTTTTCATTTGGTTATGTTATAGCTCATAAACAACTTAAATGGACACCTCTATCGGTGATGGAAGAATCACGCTAAGGATATTTATTTTTCTATTCTAAAATCTTCGTCAACTACTTATTTCTAGAACTATCTTTTCTAAAGTATTTTCTATTCTAGTGATCTTTCTTTTATTCCTTATAAATTTTGAATCCTTCTTTGATGTGTATTACATATTAATTAAGTTTGTGATAAATTCTTAAAATTAGACATATATCCTATTAACACCTAAAAAGAAAAAGAATACAATAGTAATTGCTTTTTGGTAACAAATCTTAAGCATAATCCGTCTCAACTTGGGAAAACTTTTTAGTACCTACTAAAAAATTATAAGCTCCAGCCTCCAAATGCCATTTACCGATTTAGCATTAGAGAGGCCAACAAAATTTTATAGCCGTATGATCACCGAGTAGTATCCAATGTTTAGTTAATCCAACGGTTCATATTTGCTAAACAGCCCTAGAAGGTGCTTTAATGACTTAATTACCATAAACTCAAAAGAATCCAAAATACAGCGTAATATTTCCGTTTCCTAACCCAAATCTACAAAGGTTTTCCACTATATAAAGTCCTTTTATTTTGTGTGTTGTTCTCACTTTAAACTCAAACAAATTCTTTGTGTTCAAGAAAAAAAAAATATCTTTGATTTGTTTCATTCGATACAACCAAAAGCAATGGCTGGAATTGTTGTGGTTTTTGATTTCGACAAGACGATCATTGATTTGGACAGCGATAATTGGGTTGTGGATGAATTAGGTGTTACGGATTCGTTCAAGCAACTTCTCCCTACCATGCCCTGGAACTCTCTTATGGTTAGTTTTTGTTTACCTACAAAATTATATGATGCGTATGTAATTAATCACTTGATTTAACATTAACCTAACTGCTATCTTCTTTGTTTTAAACAAATATAAAGGATAGGATGATGAAGGAACTTCATGAACAAGGAAAAACTGTCAAGGACATTGAAGGAGTACTGAAACGCGTACCTGTAATTCCCGGTGTTGTTTCAGCCGTTAAAGCAGCTCATGCTTTAGGGTACGTATGAGGATACGAGTACTTTCTATTTTTAAAATTTCTGCGTTTTTTTGTTTAGTAAAATCAGATTTACTCAATTTATGTGTGTTATTGTTTCAGATGTGATTTGAGGATAGTAAGCGATGCGAATGTCTTCTTCATTGACACGGTTTTGAATCATCTTGGAATACACGATTGCTTCACGGAGATCAACACAAATCCGAGCTACGTTGATGAAGAAGGAAAACTCAGAATCCTTCCTTACCATGATTTTCACACTTTCTCTCATGGCTGCAACAACCATGTTTGCCCTCCCAACATGTGCAAGGTACCTAAAGCACGGACAAAATTTACTCCTACTGTAGCACTTTGTATAAAATCTATGAATTGCATGAGTTACACGTAATGTAAATTAATGTGATTTGATTTAAACATCCGTCATGAAATCTGTCTTTTTTTATGTCTTCATCGTTTTGTACCGAAGCTTCACGTGTTCCTTAAGTTATGTCCACATGGAATAAAAAAAAAAACTAGAGTGTTCTTCATTACAATCTTTTGTTTCATTAATCATTCCTGTCAAATTCTAATGTATGATTTTGTGTATTAACAGGGCCTGGTAATAGAAATAATGCAAGCTTCATTGGCTAATAAGGAAGGGAAGAAAAGAATGATCTATCTCGGTGACGGACCAGGAGATTTTTGTCCAAGCTTGAAGCTCAAAGAGCATGATTACGTTATGCCTAGAAAAGATTTTCCAGCCTGGAAATTAATAAATGAAAACCGCCATCTCATAAAAGCAGAAATCCACGGGTGGGCAAATGGAGAAGAGCAACAACACATTCTGCTCCAGATAATTAAAGCGAATACCATTCATGAAGAGAGGCAATTTTTATCAGTTGATAGCAAGTTCCAAACGATTCCGATTAATGCAGCTCATCATGAAGCCTTGCCAAAAGCTCTCCCTGTGCGTTACTAATTAAGCCTTGATGACAATATATAAGAGTATGGATGATCAACATTTTATAGAGATCAACTGTGTGAGAGCTAGCTAACTGATTAAGAGTTGCTTTAATTACTTGTATTTTAAGGCTTTATTGAAAGTTTGCCCTGGTTTTTGAGCCTTTGATTCAGGCTCAAAATATTGTTGGATGCAACATTCTTGAATATATATATATATCATTTATCTCTCTTTTGAATTTTCTTGGACCAACTTTTTAATTTTGTCTGTATAATATTTAGCATTCTAAGTTTGTTTCTCCCTACATCTCACTAAAACACCAATACTAAGATTGGCTTGAACAAGATGATATCTCATTGAAATAGCTCAAATTTGTCTTCCACGATGCCATTCACTATTTTGAACATGTCCACACACCATATGTGTGGCCATTACTTACAAATTAATGAAATCTTATATATTCTTAACTAGCGATTACTTTTTTCAAGATGTAACAAATAGCAATTCCGTTCAATGTTTCGTTTGTTAGTGCTAGACATTTTCTAGAATAATTAGTTGTTTAGTTATAGAAACAAACAAATATTTGATTCACTAGATATTCTGCTTTTTAGTTACTTGTCCTAAGAGTTATAGTAAAACAATTTAAAGCCATCTAATATTTTAATTAATGAAATTTAAGATACTGATTTTCATCCATATTTTCAACCTTCCTACTTATCTCTATACAAAACATCCCCACAAGTTCTTCCATAAATACATATTTTTGCATACTTAGCTTACCTGCATTGGAAAAACTCAATCCCTCACTATTGGCAAAAGAAGAATTGATGGTCAGTAATACAAACGTGAAAAATTTGGCGTGCCTTATTTGGGCACTATCAGTAACATGCGCCCACGTATTTTAAAAACTAGTTTAGAATACGTGCGTTGCACGTATCTCTCACACGTTAATATTATTAACTCAACTATATAAACGTTCTAAAATTTAAACATATTCTTTTGATGGTTAGTTATTACATTATTAGTCAAACGATGCAAAAAGATTCGTTCTATTTTTGAACTTCTTGAAGGAAGGATGAAGATGGCACTAACGGTGAAATTGCACAAATTTGTCTAATAAAGGTAATTTAACCATATCACCTTTAAATATATTTAATTTAATACTCTATATTTCTTTAGAAAATAAATTTGAGAATGAATTAGTATTTAATATCGAGAGTAAAATGAGCAAAAATTGACAAATTATCCATTTACTTTTTACGCTGAACAAGTATTGTTGGATATTTAATTTTAATATAGTAGAAAAATATTATTGAATGGAGGAAGTAATACTTTAAGAAAGTGTCATAACTCATTTAAAGAGTATCCGACATATAAAGAAATCAAGAGCAAGTCAGTCACCAAATATTATTTTTCTAACTAAATGAATTCCTACACCACCTGGTATATTGAAAACTTTGGTAATCTATAAAGTCTTCATATTTTTGGCAAAAGTTATTTGATATGATTTCTTCAATTCCTCTTTGGTTAGACATTTGAACCAATCCTGCAAAGAACTCAAGGTAAATTGTGCACGTGCGATATGAAATTGTCAATTATTTAATACACCATTTAACCATGAGAACCATAACTAATGTAAGTGCAAGCATTGCAACACCACAATGCATGAATTGTTCAGATTGTTGTGTAACGATAGAACAACATCCATAACTCTAGGTGCCATTAACTCAAAACAAGAGAAATACTCATTAACAAAACTCTAATTACTCACTTTAATATATTGCCCGATCAAGTAAATGGTAAGGAAGTTAATTATTGGACTTAATTTTCTTAAAAGAATAATCTGTCTTTGTAAATATCGCTTGATAAAGATAGGTGTCAAAGCAAGAGGAATACTTATTGAGGAAAACCTAATTACTCACTTTAAACAAGTTGCCGACCAAGTAAGGAAGTTGCTCGCATTGAGCTGAATTTACTATTGGTTCTTCTTTATCTCTTTCTTGAAAGAATTCAACTCTAGCTTCCTCCTATGTAGCTCTTTTTATAATTCACCATTCAAGTTAGTTATCCAATCTCTTAAGTAAACCCCGAAAATTGAGACAAAAAACACAATAAAAGCATTCAACAAACACAAAATAACTATGAATAAGGCAAACAAAGAGACATCGGAACTGTTAGAGTGTGTGCCCTACTAATTTTAATATTTTATCCTACTGGTTGCCTATCTGTGGAATAAGTAAGTAAACGTGGTTCACAGAAGTAAAAGTTGAACACAGTGTTTTTACGTGAAAAACACCCGGCTCAAGAAAGGTGTAAAAAATCACGATCTGTACCTCTACAGGATTTAACCCCAACTTCACTATAACACTTGAGCCTCAACAATCAACAATATTACAAGACTTCTTGTAAGTCTAGGAATTAAAACTTCTAACTCCTATACTAGAAAAACACAAATCTTCCCAAGATAAGTGTTCCCAAGTCTTCGAGTTCCCTAACTTGAAGACACAACTCCTAACTCATTTTATAGATCACTGAGACTAGAACAATGACTCATTACAACTCGAATAACCTACCTATTACAAACAGTCTGAGACTTGCTAAGACAAACAGTCTGACACCCGTAGCCGAGGAGGCCCGGGAGAACCCGTTCATAACCTATACTTTCATATTTACATTACTTATGAAAATTAGAAATTTGGGCAGCACTTCGTTGTAAATAGAAGAAAACAGTACCTGTATCAGCCCAACAGACACGCATATATATATATATATAAACAGTAATTGACCGTCAGAGCCATCACGTCTATCAACCAAACACTCCTATGGCTGTACAATATGTCTACAAAAGCCTCTACATAGATACACAACTGAGTTAGGGTCGGGACAAACTCTCGCCCACAAAAGACTTTTATACAAATACCAAAAATACATATAGAAACGACTTGGGATGCCCCGAAACAACTGGAGCTCACCACTATCAACAGAATGTCCTGGCTCTTACTGCGGAGGTGTAAGACCTGAAGTACCTGTTCCTGCAGGCATGAATACAGGTCCCCCGTGAGGGACGTCAGTACGGAAATATGTACTGAGTATGTAAGGCAGTGAGTATCAAGATGAGATACAAAAGATCAACAGAACCCAGATACCAGTGAATAAACAGTATGAGTAGACCACACTTAAAAGAGCTGATGGGATACCTGCACATTACTTTCGTATCATTACTTCCCGTATTCCTTATCAATACATAACATATGTCATACAATGGCCAACTGATCAGTGGTACTAATACAATACATCAGGGACCACCCCTGGAATAGCATATATACATAATCTTTATAATACAATGACCAACTGATCAGTGGTACTAATACAATACATCATATCAACAATTTAAAATAAAGACATTCCATCTCTTACTTCAATTAATCTTTGAGATTGGTTACTTTGTGGTCACACCTTATGGAACTTGAAACCATGATACCTCAATAGGAAAAACATGTAAATAGGTAATCAATATCATGAAAATGAAGTAGAGAATCATGGATACCTCATTAAACCATTTCGGAGTCAACAATAGTATATGGACATTTTTTTGACTAGCCGGACATCTTAAAAGTGAAAACAAGTTCAATTGGTAGTGTCGAAGATCATATGATGTTATTATCTTCCAACATCAAGACAATACTCATAATCCCTTATCAATACTTATTCATGGATAAGAATCAAGAATAAACAATATTCATACCTTAACAATGAACTCTTGTATTTAGAATCCTCCTTACATAACCATGGGGTGCTTCTCGAAGCTTTCGAGATGGTGAACACAACTACGGAACCAATTCGAATTTTCTACGGTTGAATCACAAAATATTTGAAGTTGAAATTAGGCTAGGGTTTCACCTTCTCTTAATAATTGGATGATATATGATATATATGAGGCTAAGTGTATGTTTATAAAGACCAATTTTTGTCCAAGAGGTAATAGAAAATGACCATTTTGCCCTAAAAATTTAAATAAATCCGAATCTGTCCCCAGTGGACAGTTTTGACAAGCTGAAGTAAATCGATCATAACTCTTTGCTCCGGTATCGTATTTGGGTGAAACCAATTGCATTGGAAATATAATTCAAAGGGCTTTCATTTTCATATAAAGTATACCACCCAGTTCTTCCTGTACAAGGAGTTATGGTCGTTTAAAGTTGACCCAAAAATCTGTCCCAAAATTCTGTTTTTTTTTTGATAGGCTGTAGTAAAACGGGTATAGATCCTTACTCAGACATTGGATTTGGATGAAACCAATTTCATCGGAAAGAAGACTCTCGGAGGTTTTCGTCAATATATAGCAGCTCACACAGTTCTTTTTGTACAAGGAGTTATGATCGTCTAAAATTGATCCAAAAAAAAATTGCCTAGCTGCAGTAATTTTCCTGCAGATTTACTGTTCACAGGCTTCCCGGCCACCGTTTTGAAATTTCGAATGTGCTCGCTTATATGAAATACTCCTCTGTTTTGGGCAAACTTTATATCGTTGGAAATCTTATTCCAATACCTACACATACAACTATTGACGGGATACTTCCGAACACCATAAACTTAATTTAACCCATACGCAAGCCTTTAGGACTCCATATAATCACGATAAGTGTACGAAAAAAAATTTACGGGGTGTTACAAAAGCTCTAATAATATCTTTAGTGACATAATATGAAGTTAGTTATTTTCAACGTCACTATCCTCGGCCATTGGAATTACTATGGTTGACGAATAATCCAAGCGAAAATTAAAATGAGGGAGTTGATCTGCTCTGCGGTCGATATTTGCCAGCTTTTTCTTTAAATAAAAATAGTGTTATATGCCGTGCACTGTCACAACATTATCATCTCAAATTATAGAAACACTAAGATCATATATCTCAAATCTTTAAACAAAGATAAACTAACATGATATCAGACGTCACCAAGAATCATAATCAAGTTCAAACTTGAAATAATATTTATGCAAATTATTAAAGAAAAAAGTATGTGCATGTCCACGATAATTGTCATGAGTAATGACAAACATTGAGCGGTGAGGATTTCTAACTCTATCTCTATTATGGTTTGATGTTCATAAACATTTATCCTCTTTATTTTCTGGCTAGTTTTTTTCCCTCTACTCTGCTTGATCTGCTCTATAAAAAAAAAGTAATGACCAGAGGCGGAGCAAGGATTTCAAGTAAGGGGGTTCAATATTCAAAGAAAACTAAATCGAAGGGGGTTCAACACCTACTATAACCACATAAAAAATAATTTTAATCATGTATAAATAGTATATTTTTCTATTGAAGGGGGGTCGGACGAACCCCCTAAAGAGGCTGGCTCCACCTCTGGTAATGATAGAGGTACAAGAAACAATATCTGATAACAAAAAAAAATTGATAACAGAATAGAAACTACAACAAACCAATAGGATATTTGAGACATCAAATCAATATGATCAAATCTAACCTTCAATATGATCAAATCTAACTTTTACACAAAAATTCTTCAAAACCTGAATAAAAATTCATCTACCACCTGTATCAAGCAAAACAAAGCATAAAAAACACATCAAATCCTAATATCAACCAACATAAAGAAAATAGGAAGCATATAATATAATTACATAGAAGAAATACCGTAAATCTTTTTTTCTTAATCTAAAGGACTCCTAACAACAAAAAGAATCTCTTTTTGGATAATAGATGTTATGTTACATATTACACAAAGTCACAACAGCCAAAAAGATTACCAAATATTAACTTTTAGAGTATATTTTTCTTTTTCAATCACATATTTTAGGACTACTTTTCCATATACATAAGGTAAAAGAAAACCTACTAACATTAGTCTTCTGTATATTTTGTTCTACAATATATATTAGGATTCTTTAAATTTTAATAATTATATAATAATTGAAGGAAAAGGGTGAAAAGATGATTTTGCCTATTGCGGAGATATTTGATACAGATTTAATAATTAATTGATCTCATTGATATTGAAGGGGTTACAGCTGTATATATAGAGAACTGAAGAATAACTAATTACAGAATAACCCAGATGTATTTAATAATTATATATGTAGTCTATTATCCCCCCGCAAGCTGATCAGCGGTAACGAGGGGCAGCTTGGAGCAGAGAGACTGAAAAGGCTGTAACGGAAGAGGCTTGGTGAGAATATCAGCAAGCTGGTCAGTAGATGGGACATAGTGCGTGGCCATCGCTCCTGCAAGTACCTCATCGCGAACAAAGTGACAGTCAGACCCAACATGCTTCATACGATCATGAAGGACTGGATTTTTGGTAACACAAATAGTGGACTGATTGTCACAATAAATCTGTGGTTTCGTCGGGGGAATGCCAAGTGCATTCGTAAGGTATCGTAACCACATGGCTTCAGCAACACCCGCAGCCATGGCACGATATTCTGCTTCTGTGGAGGAACGGGACACTCGCGTTTGCTTCTTGGTGCACCAGGAAATCAGATTCGGTCCCATCATAACAATATATCCAGTAGTGGACTTTCGATCATCTTTGTCGTTAGCCCAATCCGAATCAGAAAAAACAGATATATCAAACGAGCCCTTTTGAAATAAAATTCCACAGTGAAGAGTACCTTGAAGATAGCGCAGAATGCGTTTCAAGGCCTGAAAGTGTTGTTCTGTGGGAGCATGCATTGATTGGGAGACTCGATTGACTGCATATTGGATGTCCGGACGAGTAACAGCAAGATAATGAAGTCCACCGATGAGGCTCCGATATAGTGTAGGATCGGCAAAGGGAGTATTCGGCCCTGGGGATTGGCGGACTGCCATGGGAGTGACCGCGGGTTTGCAGTCTGTCATTCCAGCCCGATTTAGAAGTTCAAGGGTATATTTTGTCTGATGCATCAATATGGTTCCCGATTTGCGGATGAGTTCGAGGCCAAGAAAGAACTCCAGAGGACCGAGGTCCTTAAGTTTGAAGTCACGATGCATAGCTTCAGTAATTTTAGTGATGAGTGATGACGAGCTGCCTGTAATAACAATATCATCCACATAGATAAGAATGATGACTGTCCCTCGAGAACAGTGAAGGGTGAAGAGGCTGTTGTCATGATGGTAGGTGCGAAAACCAAGACCCTGCAGAAAAGTAGAGAGACGTGTGTACCAGGCACGAGGGGCCTGTTTCAGGCCATACAGTGATTTGCGAAGCTTGCAAACATAGTGAGGACGGTTGGGATTAACATATCCCGGTGGCTGAACCATATAGATTTCTTCCTCAAGATGACTATGAAGAAAGGCATTGCTGACGTCTAGCTGATGAAGCGGCCAATCATAGTGAAGAGCAAGAGACAAGACCAGACGAATAGTCTGTTGCTTAACAACAGGGCTGAAGGTCTCCTTATAATCCACACCATACTCCTGATGATACCCTTTTGCAACCAGACGTGCTTTATAGCGAGAAAGAGATCCATCTGAATTTTGTTTGATGCGAAACACCCATTTGCACCCAATAGACTTTCGGTTACTAGGCAGAGGTACCAAATCCCATGTACGTTGTTCATTCAGAGCCTGAAATTCCTCATCCATAGCTTGGCACCAGAAACTATTTTTGGAGGCTTGGTTGTAGGTAGTAGGCTCAGTTGTGGGATGTGCATCAAAGGGTATTTGAGTGTGGTAGGCTTTGGGTTTGAAGGTACCGGCCTTGGCTCGGGTTGTCATAGGATGAGTGTTGAGTGGAGGGTGATTAGGAAGGGGTGGTGGAGTTGTATGATGCGTGGGCGGGGGTTGGGTGGGGCTGCCGTGGGAGCTGGGATGTGCAGCGGTGGATGGGGTGGCTGTATGTGTGTTAGGAGTATGATGTAGGGAAGTGGTGGGTTGTGTGGCAGTCGGCTGGGTGTTCGGGTGGGAGGTTTGGGGTTTCGGGTGGGTAGTGGTGTAGTGGGGTACCGGGTTAGGTGCCGAGTGAGCCGGAGCATGAGCGTGAGAAAAGGACGGAAATAATGGCACAACGCCAAGTGGATTGGGGGAGTATGGAGTAGAGGAAAGACTTGTGTAAGGAAATTGTTCCTCCACAAAACGAACATGACGGGAAACATATGTTTTCTGAGATACAGGATCGAAACATTTGTAACCTTTGATAGTGGGATGATAGCCTAGAAAGACACAAGGGGTGGACCGAGGTTGAAGTTTATGTTGAGTGTGCGGACGCAACCAGGGATAAACTAGACACCCAAACGGGCGGAGATGGATATAGTCGGGTGGATGATTGTAGAGACGGGCATATGGAGTGGAGTTGGAGAGAGTGTGAGTGGGCATGCGATTTATGAGGTAGTTGGCAGTAGCAAGGGCATCAACCCAAAAGGAAACAGGTAAGGTGGAATCATGGAGGAGCGCAACAACTGTTTCTATTAGGTGACGGTGTTTGCGCTCAGCAACGCCATTTTGTTCAGGGGTATATGGACATGAAGTGTGATGAAGAGCCCCTAGATTTTGAAGAAAAACACCAAATGCATTGTTGACAAATTCTTTGCCATTGTCACTTCGAAAAATTTTGATTTTGGCATTAAATTGATTTTGAACCATTCGGTCAAAGTTTACAAAAATAGTATAAGCTTCGGATTTAAATTTCAGAGGATAAAGCCAAGTGAATTTACTGTAATCATCAACAAAACAGATATAATAACGAAAACCTTGAACAGAAGGAACTGAGGTTGGACCCCAAACATCAGAATGAATTAATTGAAATGGCGCAGTGGCCTTGTGTTCAGACAGTGAAAAAGGTAAACAACAAGATTTAGACACTGAACAGGACTCGCAATGTAATTTTTCTGAAAAATTAAAACCTAAGGAAGATAAAATGGATTTGGTGATGGCGGATGATGGGTGCCCAAGCCGGCGATGCCAGGTTGACGAGAGAATGGCTTGACTCACAACAGACGGAGACCTGGATGGAAGAGTGTATAGCCCATGCTCACAGCGGCCCGTGTACCGCACCCGGTTCGTGGTATTGTCCACTATCTGGAAATTGGTGTCATTAAAAATGAGGGTGCAGTTATTTTCTTTAGTAAAGCGATAAACAGATAAAAGATTGGATGTGAGGGAAGGGACGTGGTGAAGGGTTGAGAGATGAAATTTACCATTTGGGGTATAGACATACCCAGAGCCGGTGTTTGTGATGGGAAGGGATTGACCATTGCCTACTGTAATAGTTTCTGAGCCATGATACGGATGAGGAGCTTGAAGTTGTGAATAATCCGACGTCACATGGGTGTTAGCACCTGTGTCTAGATACCAATCGCCAGATTGAGCGTTTGTGGACGCATGCATCGCCCTTGATCCTCCGGACTGGCTATTTACATTCTGCGAGTCATCATAACGATACCAGCAATTAGCCGCAGAATGGCCCCGTTTAGCACAAATTTGGCACGTCGGAAGATCTCGTGTGGGCATCCGCTGGTTTCCTCGTCCCTGTCCGCGGCCTGACTGGAAGCCGTCCCTCGGTGGAGGCCCGCCTCTGCCTTGCTGCCCGGTGTTTCGACGGTCACCGCCGCCGCTGCCTCGCCCTTGGTTACGGCGATCGTCACCGCGACCCCTGGCCGAGCCTCCGCTGCCAGCCGAGTAAAGAGCCGTGACGCCAGGGGTGGAACTGGCTTCTCCGAGCAGTAATTTGTGTTCCATGTCTAGATTCAATTCTTCTGCATTAAGCCATCCAGACAGTTGATTCAGAGTGATTTCGACAGGCGAGAGGCGAATATGCTGTTTGAGAGAGGAATAGCCAGCCGGAAGACCACGTATCACGGCATTCACCACGTCTTGTTCAGGAATAATCTCGTTCACAGCATCTAGGTCAGACAGAATAGAGGCCACATCATCAAGGTATTGAGTCATCGTCTTCGTTCCCTTCCGAAGAGTATGCAATTTGTCACGCAACTGAAAAATATGAGCCGTGGACACAGAGTTGTACCTTGTGGCTAGTGCGTCCCAAAGTGAAGCCGATGTGAGAAAACCCCGGGCGTGTTTGTGCACAGAGGGGCTAATAACTGCGAGAAGACAGGCTCGGATCTGAGTGTCTACGATCATCCACGGAAGGTAGTCGGGATTTGGGAGCTTGACGCCGTCCTTCTCGGCTGTCTCGGGCTGCGGCTTCTCCGCACCGTCAATCCATCCGAGCAGCAAGTTGGCTGCGAGGGCGGTGCGGACGTTAAGTGCCCAGGCCGGGTAGTTGTTGTCAGATAATTTTTCGGGGATGAGATTGTGGAGATTCCTGAGCAGTAATTTTACTCCAGACGGTAATTTTGACAGAGGATCAATAACCTTGTCCATGGCGCCGACCTACGGCAGAGGAGGGAGGCCGTGCGGCGTGGTGTAGACGGTGGCGGCGGCGCACACACGTCGGAAAAGAGGAGAGATTAGGGTTTGGGCGGAAGAAGAAACCCTAGCTCTGATACCATGATACAGATTTAATAATTAATTGATCTCATTGATATTGAAGGGGTTACAGCTGTATATATAGAGAACTGAAGAATAACTAATTACAGAATAACCCAGATGTATTTAATAATTATATATGTAGTCTATTAATATTTAATGAAGGACAAAAAGTTTGAATCCCATTTCCAAGGATCTTTACACTCTCAATAATATATATATATATATATATATTATAGATCATAGATATAGATTATATAACCAATCTTACACACATTTGTTAGGACATGTGGAGTTTTGATGATAGGCATGTGAATGAAACATGTTGTAAAAGCTAGTCCATCCAAGTGAACAAAGCTAAGATGCAGACAAGTTATTGATAAGATGTCTCTGCGTACAAACAGAAATGGATAATATCTATCACATCAGAAGTTGAGTGAAATGAGAAGTCCTGCAAAAGAGTCCTAGTCAAGATGAAGAGAAACATGAAATAGTACAGAAGTTGGGTTGATCAAGGAGTCCAGAAATAAGAGAAGAAAGTGTCCTATTAAATCTAAGAGAGAAAAAGGCGGCAACAACAAGTAGAAGAGTCACTTGATAAGAGTCCTACTAGAAAGAGAAGTAGATATCAAAAAGGACTTTATCAGAGGAGGGCTTAAATACAACAAAAGGAATTAAAAGGCTGGGCACTCAAGCACTGAAAAAAATCAACAATCGACATATCAGTTCACATACTTGAAGAAGAACCTGGTCTCTTACTTAGCAAGTCATAGACTATGTGTAGTAGGTAGACTCTTCGAGTTGTAATGAGTCATTGTTCTAGTCTCAGGGATCTATAAACTGAGTTAGAAATTGTGTCTTCAAGTTGGAGAACTCTAAGACTTGGGAACACTTATCTTGGAAAGATTTGTGTTTTTGTAGTGATAGGAGTTAGAAGTTTTAATTCCTAGTTTACAGGAAGTCTTGTAATTCTGTTGATTGTTGAGACTCAAGTATTATAGTGAAGTTGGGGTTAAATCCTGCAGAGGTATAGGTCGTGGTTTTTTTACACCTTGCTTGAGCCGAGTTTTTTCCATGTAAAAACACTGTGTTCAGTATTTACTTTTGTGAACAACGTTTACTTACTTGTTCCACAGGTAGGGAATTAGTAGGGCTCGTACTGTAACAAGTGGTATCAGAGCGAGGTTGTCTTAAATAAGTCTAGTACCTAAGAAAAGATAAATATGATGAATTCCGCACCTCCTAATGGTCACAGTGAAGGTCAGTCAACTACTAGACCTCCATTTTTTAATGACTCTCATTTTATATGGTGGAAAGCAAGGATGAAGATGTTCATTCAAGTTGAAGATAATGAATTATGGGATGGGATTACTGATGGTCCCACTATTCCAATTAAGACGGTTGATGGTGAACAAGTCAAGAAAGTAAGGAGTGAATTTACTCCTGATGACTTGTTGGCTTTGAAGAAAAATGCAAAGGCCAAGAACATCTTAGTCTGTGGACTAGGACCTGCTGAATACTACAAGGTATCACCGTGTCCATCATCACGTGTCCAAACCATCTCAATCGGACTTCCCGCATCTTATAATTCACTGGAGTCACACCAACATTCTCCCTGATAGTCTCATTCCAAACTCTATCCCCCTAGTCCGCCCACACATCCAACACAATATCTGCATTTTCGCCACCTTCATTTTTTGAATGTTGGAGTTCTTAACTGGCCAACACTCCGCTTCATACAACATGGCCGGATGGACTACCACCCTGTAGAATTTGCCTTTAAGCTTGGAAGGCACCTTCTTATCACACAACACCCCCGACGCGAGCTTTTACTTCATCCATCCTGCCCCAATACGGTGCGAGACATCCTCGTCAATCTCACCGTTACCCTGAATCACAGACCCGAGATACTTTAAACTATCCCTCTTACATACCACCTGTGATTCCAACTTCACTACCACCTCGTTCTCCAGCCTCACGTCATTAAACTTGCATTCCAAATACTCTGTCTTGCTCCTACTCAGCCTGAACCCTTTAGACTCAAGAGTTTGTCTCCACACCTCTAGTTTATCATTCACACCCCCTCGCGTCTCATAAATCAAAACTACATCATCTGCAAAAAGCATACACCAAGGCACCTCCCCTTGAATACGCCGCGTCAACACATCCATCACCAAAGCAAATAAAAAGGGACTAAGAGTAGATCCCTGATTCTTTCCTTACTCTAATGTCCTCAGATATGTCTCATTATTGAGATGATTCAAGTGCAAAAGTTTAGAAGCTAAATGGTATGGTCCTTTCTGATTGAACCATATAAGAGTTAAAATTTGTGCAAGGACTTGAGAAGAGTCCGTTAGTGCTTCAATGTGTATTGATTCTGATGTAAACATTGATCCTGATGGAATTGTGCTTTTCAGCTTGAGGTATTAATTGCATTTAGTCCCCTTCAAATTTATGTTACAAATGTCTTGCTTAAGGGGGGATGATGTGTAGTAGAATATTGGAACTGTATTTCCACCCGAATAGTAGTATGCGTTAAAGTGTTGTTGTCATGACCTATTGGTAGTGAAATTAGACCAAGAAGTTGGTGATGTGAAGTCACAAAGTTAGAAGTCAGAGCGAGGGTGACTTTTATGTAAATGAATATTTTAGTAGAATAACCGATATTCGAGAATGATTTACCCCCTTATGATGATAGACTAATGTGATAACTAGTAGCATGTGTGGATGGTATGGTAGTCCGTGGAGGAAGTGTTTGACTCTGATTTTATTTATACAGAGTAAGATGTGTATTCTTAGTTCATTGCATATTGCATATTAAATATTTATCTCATGTAATCTTGTCATCAAGGTGTTGTTGAAAAAAATAAAGTCTAGTGAAGTCGTGTGGGGCTCTTTCGATTCACTAGCATAGTTGACTTGTCATTCATCTCATTTTCTTGTTCAAAATACAAAATCAAAGTCTAGTGAAGCCGTGTGAGGCCTATTTCGATTCACTAGCAACTTGTTGTCCAACTTGTTGTTCTTGTGTTGGTTTAATATATATATAGCTGAATCTGTTTGCATGAGATTGAGTTGGTAAAGAGGTGATTCGTCCTTGTATGTTAGTTTAGTAGAAGGTAGAGAAGGAGTTGTTAGTTAGGGTGATTTGTCGGTTGCTTGAAGTATGAAAATGGCTATATTAACCAGTAAGTATAGACTCATGGTTGTTTGTGGAATTTGAAAGTAGTCTAAATGTATGTTGGGTAAGTAACTATGAGGTGAGAAATCCGTATAAGTAGAAAAGATTGTATGGGGTTATAATATATGATTCAGGTTGATCATGTCTATTATGTAACTTTACCCCTTGACCTTCTTTTCTTTGGTAATTGTAAACTAGTACTACTTGTGAGAAGGTATGTAGTGATTTTTGAGGCGTTTGTATAGTATGTCCCAAATTTTATGGACTAGCATATTATGTTGCATTTTTCAGTAGTGATAAATGATTGGTACAGGACTATATGCTTGAATTTAATGTAGAATGTGGTGGTAAAAATAGTGGCATGAGATTAATGATGTATGTTTTGTGCGAAAAAAAATAGTAGGCTTGTTGTGTTAAAATAGTACGTGCTAATGAGTTATGATAAGAAAGACCGTAAGGTCAAGTTCAATTATTTGTTGTTTGGAAGTTCTAGTGTACTAGTGTTTCTTGATGTCTATTTCATGGTATCCAAGTGAGAATCACGCGTAAGGTTGGGTTGTAAAATCGTGTTTAGCACTAGACATTAAGTTTTGAACAATTGATGTCCATGAGGGTGGATGTGATGATTTCTTGGTTAATGATACTAGTCCACGACCTGTACCTCTACAGGATTTAACCCCAACTTCACAATAACTCTTGAACCTCAACAAACAACAATATTACAAGACTTCTTGTAAGTCTAAGAATTAAAACTTTTAACTCCTATACTACAAAAACACAAATCTTCCCAAGATAAGTATTTCCAAGTCTTTGAGTTCCCTAACTTGAAGACACAATTCCTAACTCAGTTTATAGATCACTGAAACTAGAACAATGACTCATTACAACTCAAAGAACCTACCTACTACAAATAGTCTGAGACTTGCTAAGTAAAGGACCAGGTTCTTCTCCAAGTAAGTGAACTGTTTTGCTGATTGTTGATTATCTTATCAATGCGTAAATCAAACACTTGAAAGTCATTTGATCCATTTATGCTTACATCAGATGGAGTCCTTTATCTTGTAGAACTCCTTTGTTGTTGCCGCCTCTCACTCTCCTAGATTGAGTAGAACTTTTCTCCTTTATCTTGTAGAACTCCTAAATCAACTAGATTTCTGTCTGCTGCAATTTTCTTCTCCTTTGCATCTGCTTTCACTGATGTGATAAGTTTGAGTGCATGATATTTATCCACTCCTGTTTTTGTGTAATATCGTCTTATCAATAATTTTGCCTGCAGCTATGCTTTGGGCACTTGGAATGGACCAGCTTTCACAACATGTTTCATTACATGTCTATCATCAAAACTCCATATTCCCTAAAAAATTTCCCCTTTTTTATGATGACAAACTCAACAGCTCAACATCATTTTGCAATTCCTGACATACCCAGTAAAGAGTTCAAAATAGAAGATCACAGAAATGAAACAGGTTAATCAATTGGGTTATAAGCATTGTATAAGGTATTCTTCCCCCTTTTGACATTATCAAAAAGTTGGACCAATAAGTGAAAATAGTTTAATAATTCATGGCCACTGGGGCTATCACTAAAACAAGCAAGACTTAAAGCAAAAAAAACTTAACATTGCAATAAGAACAGAGAAACATAACACATAAAGCAAAAGTTCATTGCATTCATAGAACAGGATACAATTACAATAACCCATTAATATCAATAAAAGAGAAACAAGTTTGACCAAAAACAGTAAGGAAAAATTCCTAAGACATGAAGATGGGCTTAAGTGGAGGAAGAAAAATGGATAAGGGAGGTCAGCTTCCTAATCATATCAGTATTGTCAGCTCTTCTTTTTCCAAGATGGCTGTGAGGGAAGCAATTTGATCTTGAAAGACCTGTTTCTCCTCCTCATGAGCAGCTTCCAATACAACTTGTTCCACTTCAACTTCTCCTTGTTTGGCAGAACTTTTTGACAGGGGAGGCTTTCACATGAGATGCTTTCACAGTAGATTTTGAAGACGAGGTAGCTCTGGAAATTGGTTGGGATGAAGATAAATTAGTTAAGGAGGATTTTGGAGTTTTAGCAATGATGTGCTTCAGTTTTTGTTTAGAACGAAGGAGAATATCAGGAGATGAAACACTGAGGGGTGGAGAAGCAGAAGGAGCGACCCATTTCCCTTTATTTGCACAAAGTGCTTCTTCCAAAGAAGTATCTTACTGTTGTTTATTTCCCCGAGTAAGTGAAATTTGAGGAGAAGAGACTGCAGGGAGAGGCTTAACTGAAGCATCATAATTGACATCAATGATAATAGAAGAGGGTTTTCGTTTATGGGTAGATCTTGAACTTTGAGGGATGAGATTAGAAATGGGTTCATTACCAATACCAACATTTGAAGGGGGATAGGTGGTGTAAGAGAGGGTTTGGACTGGGATGAACCGGTTGAAGAAAAATTGGTGAAAGGGTTTTGGGAAGTTTCTGAATGCTGCAAAATCGGAGAATTTTCTGGATATTTAAGGAGGGATTAAAGGCTGTAGGGTGATATTAAGAGGGATTAAAGGTTGTAGGGCGATATTTGGATGAACTACAATAGAGGTGAATGGATTTTTGATAGACTTAGTTGAGGAGGATGAAGAGGATGAGGAGGAAGCCATGGTGATAGTATAACAAAATATTGTGATTGGTTGTAGAGAAGGTAAGAGGGAATGGAAAATAAAGATAAGGAGGATGCGTATTTAGGAGGGAGTGAATGAAGATAAACCATGAAAAAAGTGTAATTAGAAGAGGCGTAATGATGAAGGGGTCTGCACTGATAGAAAGGGTCTGGCAGCCTTTTTGAAGAAGGTGGCTTTTGGGTTTTTGGCGGTTTAAGTGTAACAGAAAGGACCAAGTGAACAACCTGTTTCTCTTTTATGCTATCATAAGCAAGTGATAATCATACCTGAATTCTAAAGAGAAATGGACAAAATTGCCTTGATGTTTCAACCTTTCTGCAAAAATAACACATAGCTGAGTTAATTTACTCTAAAACCTTAGAATTAGGATACACAACTAAATGTGTAAGACTGAATTAATCAACAATAAATTAAGTACAATCTTTTCTAGTCAATGATTGAGGTTGATTTATACAATTTTAATCATCCCCAAGGCCAACCTATTTTTTTCAAAGTGTTCTCTACTCAAAGACTTAGTGAATATGTCAACAATTTGTTCCTCAGTAGAACAAAACATAATTGATATATGACCTTTTTCAACATTATCTCTAAGAAAGTGATGTTGAATATCAATATGCTTGGTTCTTTTATGCTGAACAAGATTTTTGGCAATATTAATAGCACTTGTGTTATCACAAAAAATGGGAACAAAACCAACATCTATACCAAAGTCCATATGTTGTTGATTAATCTATAACAATTGAGCACAACAAGAACCTGCAACAACATATTCAGCTTCAACAGTAGACAAGGCTATTGAATTTTGCTTCTTAGTGGACCAGGTAATCAAACATCATCCAAGGAAGTGTGCCATGCTAGTAGTGCTTTTCCTGTCTACCAAATACCCTGCATAATCAGCATCAGAGTATTTTACTAAATTAAAGTTTCTACCTTTGGGATACCATAAGCCAAGATAACTAGTTCCCTTCAATTATCTGAAGATTCTTTACACTGATTTTAGATGTGATTCTTTGGGCTTTGCTTGAAACAAAGCGCACAGTCCTACACTGAACACAATATCAGGCCTGCTTACAGCGAGGTACAATAATAATCCTATCATACCTCTATACAATTTTTGTTTCCACATCAGGACCTGCTTCATCCAAATCAAACTTTGAGGCAGTGGCAATGGGAGTACTTATCTATTTTGCCTCTTCCATGAAGAACTTTTTGAGAAGTTCTTTGACATACTTCTATTGATGGATCATTGTCCCTGTTGCTGACTGTTTTATTTGCAATCTCAAGAAGTAATTCAGTTCCCCTATCATACTCATCTCAAACTTACAACTCATAAGTTTGACAAACTCATGAGTCATATTCATGTTGGTTGAACCAAATATAATGTCATCCACATATACCTGCACAACTAAGAAGTCCTTTCCATTAGTTTTTAAGAAAAGGGTATTGTCAATATTACCTTTGGTATGACCATGCTCCAGTAGAAATTTTGAAAATCTCTCATACCAAGCCCTTGGAGCTTGATTCAACCCATACAAAGCCTTATCTAGTTTATACACATGATCAGGAAATTCTTTGCTTTCAAATACTGGAGGTTGCTTAACATAAACCTCTTCATTGAGAATTCTATTCAGGAATGCACTCCATGTCGGAAACAAAGGCAAAGAGTAATATTATAGCTTCAAGTCTTGCTACAGGATCAAAGGTATCATTAAAGTCTATTCCTTCTTCTTGGTTGAAACCTTGGATCACCAATCTTGCCTTATTTCTTATAACTGTTCCATTCTAATCAACATTATTTTTGTACACCCACTTAGTCCCAATTATTGATCTATCTATTAGGAGAGTAATTAAGTGACATACTTTGCTTCTCTCAAATTGATTCAACTCTTCCTGCATGGCTATGATCCAATCAACATCAAGAAATGCTTCAGTTACCTTCTTTGGCTCAATCTCTGAGAGGAATGCCTTGAAAGCACACATACTTCTCAATCCATCCCTTGTAGTGATCCCAGAGGTGAGATTAGTGAGAACATTCTCAATAGGATGTGATCCTTGATTGTTGTATCCTCTTGGGATCAAACCTAGAGAGCTATTAGGTTCACTGCTGATGTTTTGAGCTGGGGTAGTTGGTGGTTCAGTTCCCCCAGTCACTATGCCTTCAGCTTCAGTTTCACCTGTTGAGGTGCCTCCATGTGTGGTATCACCAGTCAATGAACCGGGTTGTGTATTTTGTTCCTCAGTGTCCCCACTTTCCTGCACGTTAGTCTTAACACAGGATTCATCAAAAACCACATGCATGCTTTCCTCAACACAGTTAGTTCTGTTGTTTAAAATCCTATAAGCCTTACTCTGAAGTGAATAGCCTAAGAAGATTCCCTCATCATTTTTAGCATCAAATTTTCCCAGATTATCCTTTCCATTATTGTGTATGAAACATTTACAACAAAAGATTCTAAAGTGAGAAACGGTTGGTTTTCTTCATTTTAGTAATTCATAGGGAGTCTTTTCTAACAAAGGTATGATCATGCATCTATTTATGATATATGCTGCAGTACTTATTGCCTTAGCCCAAAGGTTTTTAGCAATTTTTTCTGCAAGCATCATTGTTCTAGCCATGTCTTCCAAAGTTATATTTTTCCTTTCCACCACTCTATGTTGTGATGTTCTAGGAGCTGAGAAGTTATGATATATCCCATTAGCTAAACAAAATTCAAAGAACTTTACATTCTCAAATTCTATACCAAGGTCAGATCTTATGAAAACTAATGAAGTGCCCAACTTCTTTTCAATTTTCTTAATGAAAATTTTGAAGACATCAAAGGTATCTTCTTTAGAGGCTAGAAAAAAAGTCCAGGTGAACCTGGAATAATCATCAACAATTACAAAAACAATCCTTTTTCCACCTCTGCTTTTAAGTCTCATAGGTCCACACAAGTCCATATGAACCAGGTCAAGGCACATGGTAGTTCTAACATGGTTCTTTGACTTAAAAGAAGATCTTAACTGCTTCCCCTTACACATAAACTACATAGCTTTTCTTCCTTGAACTTGGTCTTGGGTAATCCCAATACCATGTCTTTGGAGAAAAGTATGTTTAGTTGTTTCAGACTTGCATAACCAAGTCTCATGTGCCAAAGGAGGGGATCATTTTCTGTGTCACTTAAACAAGACAACTCAGGTCCTGGTAGTGCCATGATATCAGCTTTGTATACATTTTTATATCTCCTTGCATTGAGCACAATATCTTTGGTGTCCATTCTTTTGACTTTGACTCCTGCAGTAGTAAAAATAACTTTATTACCTTTGTCACACAGTTGTGAGATGCTCAGCAGGTTATGCTTCAATTCATATACAAGATAGACATCCTCCGATGCTTTTGACTCAGTTGAGCCAATTTTTCCAACTCCAGTAATGATTTCCTTTTTTCCATCACCAAAAGAAACTCCTCCTCCATCTATGATGGAGAGTGAAAGAGACTTTTTCTTATCCCCAGTCATGTGTCTTGAGCAAGCACTGTCTAAGTACCATTGCTTTTTTCTTCCTTTTACCCTCTCATGCAAAAGAAATCAATGGTTATACTTAGGAACCCAGAAAAGCTTGGGTCTTATTTTATGAGTGAAAGGATGAACTAAATTTCTTCTAGTTTATATAGGCTACCTATAGTGGAACTTGTTTCTCTGATCAGAACTAGTTTTGTTCTTTTTGATCTGAGAAAATATGTTAGCCAGGTTTTGACTATTTGATCTACTTCTAGCAACCACTAGACATTCAGTGGTGGGATGTCCATGGTTGCCACTGATATAACATAAATCTTTAGGATCATCAAAACTTTTGTGGAATCCCAACCCAACCTTTTCATTGTAGTTTCTTTCACTCAACTCCTGAACGATTCTTGAGGAGTTTTCCTACTTATTTTCTCTTTCAAGATCAAGTTTTAGTTTAGAGCCTTCTTGAATCAACTTATTCATTTTTATAGTTAAATCATGGCATTATTGTTTGTATTTAACTAGCTCAAGTTCAATATTTTCTTGTTCTTTACTCATAGCCTTTTTCCCATTTTTAGTGGGAGTTAATTTGAGAACTTTAGACTTAATATCATTGTTTGAATTCTCAAGTTCTGCAACTTGTTTCTTAAGAGTGCAATTTTGCTTGTCAACTGTACCTTTGCAAGCCTTTAAGTCAATGAGATCTAATTTGAGACTTGCAAGACTGTTGAACAATTCATCCCTATCAAAAGTTAATTCTTGGAAGTCATCAATCAGTGTACTCATCAAGGAAACAAGTTTTGGTTTTGAAAATAATTGCAGCTTTTCTTTGAGTTCAAGTATACTTACCTCTGAAAAATCATCTTCTTCTTCTAAGTATGAATCTCCAAGATCCATGAATGCAGTTTCATCAAATTCATCCTCATCTGAATAAGATCACCAGGATGCTATCATTGCATGTTCCTTCTTCCTTTTTTCCTTTTCTTTCAATTCCTTTTCAGCTCTTTCCTTTTTCCATTCTATTTCCCAGACTGGACAGTCTCTGATCTGATGATCAATTTTGCCACACTTGTAGCAACCATTTGGATTATCATTGGAACGTTTCTTATTACCTGTTCCCTTCTTCTTAAAGAATTTGCTGAAGTTCTTAGTTATGAAAGCAACTTGTTCCTTATCAAGTTCAAATTCTCCATCACTATCAGAAGCTTTCAATGCAAAGAGTTTCGAAGGAGCTGTTTGTTCTTTGGTTCTATCAACTTACTTTTCATAAGTTCTTAATTTCCCTACTAGTTTATCCAGGGTCATACCTGCAAGATCCTTATTTGCCTCCCTGATTGCAGTCACCTTAACATTCCATTTTGATTTAGGTAATACCCTTAGTACCTTTTCAACTTATTTCTCCTCAGAGATGACTTTTACTAAGGAAGTTAGCTCATTTGTTAAGGTGGTAAGCCTTGTCATCATCTCATGCAGGGTTTCATTTTTCTTCATTTTAAATGCCTCATACTCAGTGAAAAGAAGAGAAATCCTGAATTTTCTTACTTGAGAAGTACCTTCATTAGCATTCACCAGTGCATCCTAAATTTGCTTAGCAGTAGTGCAGGTTGATACCCTGTTGTACTCAACAGGTCCTTATCCACAGACCAAGATGTTCTTGGCCTTATCATTTTTCTTCAAGGCCAATAAGTTAACAGGGTTAAATTCACTCCTTACTTTCTTGACTGGTTCACCATCAACCAACTTCATTGGAATAGTGGGACCATCAGTAATCGTATCCCACAATTCATAATCTTCACCTGTGATGGACATCTTTATTCTTTCTTTCCACCATATAAAGTGAGAGCCATCAAAGAGTGGAGGTCTAATAGTTGACAAGCCTTCACTGTGACCAGTAGGAGGTACGGAATTCATCATTGATCTTTTCTTAGGTGCTAACCTTATTTAAGATAACCTCGCTCTGATACAACTTGTTAGAGTGTGTTTCCTACTAATTTAAATATTTTATCCTATTGGTTTCCTATCTATGGAATAAGTAAGTAAACGTGGTTCACAGAAGTAAAAGTTGAACAGTGTTTTTACGTGGAAAACACCCGTCTCAAGAAAGGTGTAAAAAACCACGACCTGTACCTCTACAGGATTTAACCCCAACTTCACTATAACTCTTGAGACTAAACAATCAACAATATTACAAGACTTCTTGTAAGTCTAGGAATTAAAACTTCTAACTCCTATACTACAAAAACACAAATCTTCCCAAGATAAGTGTTCCCAAGTCTTCGAGTACCCTAATTTGAAGACACAACTCCTAACTCATTTTATAGATCACTGAGACTAGAACAATGACTCATTACAATTCAAAGAACATACCTACTACAAACAGTCTGAGACTTGCTAAGTAAAGGACCAGGTTCTTTTTCAAGTAAGTGAACTGTTTTGCTGATTTTTGATTATCTTATCAGTGCATAAGTCAAACACTTGAAAGTCGTTTGATCTATTTTAGCTTTCATTAGATAGAGTCCTTTAGTTTATGTAATTTTCTATTGTCCGAAGGACTCCCAAGTAGTTTCACTCTTTTGTTATTGCCGCCTCTCACTCTCCTAGATTGAGTAAAACTTTTCTCCTTTATCTTGTAGAACTCCTAAATCAACTAGATTTCTGACTGCTGCAATTTTCTTCTCCTTTGCATCTGCTTTCACTGATGTGATAAGTTTGAGTGCATGATATTTATCCTCTCCTGTTTTTGTGTAATATTGTCTTATCAATAATCTTGCCTGCAGCTATGCTTTGGGCACTTGGAATGGACCAGCTTTCAGAACATGTTTCATTTACATGTCTATCATCAAAACTCCACATTATCTAACAAATTCCCCCTTTTTGATGATGACAAACTCAGCAGCTCAATATCATTTTGCAATTCCTGACATACCCAGTAAAGAGTTCAAAATAGAAGATCACATAAATGAAACAGGTTAATCAATTGGGTTATAAGCACTGTATAAGCTACACTTCCCCCTTTTGACATCATCGAAAAGCTGGACCAATAAGTGAAAATAGTTGAATAATTCATGGCCACTGGGGCTATCACTAAAATAAGAAAGACTTATGATAATGCTCAACTTACACCTCAAATAAGTGCTAGGCGGTCGTCATCAATATATTTACCCAACTTCAAAGTCGGGGTCGAATCCACAGGGAACAATGTGAGTGGCGATTAAACTAGTTCGAAACTATAGCTACAAGTTAAATTCAAATAAATAACAAGAAAAGACAAAATAGGTCAATCAAACAAATTTTAACGTTTCAACTTATGTTAGAACTCAAAACTTAGATTTCAATATTTCAAATCAATGATATAGAGAAACGAGGGTTGTGATCACTATGACTATTAATCTCCATTGAATAATAACTGTTCATGATTCTCGTGATAGGTGGGAACAACAGATTATCCCTGCCGATGATACTATCTGACTTATCTCTCAACCTCACCAGACAATTTATTATCTAATTCTCTCAAACTTAGATAACATATCTATTTCCAACCGGATGTTATCTCAGGTAGATTGATCCAGTTATGGCATCAATCATTAAATAGAAGGTTGGTAGCTTCCGAGTTCCTGTTGATAATTCACGACCTCTAGTCTATTTCTCCGTTAGAAGCAAATAAAACCTAAGGCATAACCTAATGTTTGCAACCAATAGATTCAAGTTAAAATAACAGAATTTCAAGACGTTCCCACAATCACGCAAACCCTAATCCAACTATTAAATCAATGAAATAATAATCATAGATCCCACAACCCAAGTTGTGGGTTTTAGTTGCTAATAAAATAGAAAGAGATAACAAAGATTAAATTCATAACTTAAAGCAAGTGAACTTACAAAAGATGATATTCAAAGTTGTTTCTCCTTCAAGTACAATAAGAATTTCCCACAACTAAATCAAACGATGGAAAATTGAATTCTAAGTTAAGAGAGTCAAAAACAAAAGGCCTCCCCTTTACTAAGTTACAAGATGTCAAAAGTTGCTTCCCAAGTTGTGAATGAAACCTAAAATATGCTATTTATACTAAATCCTAATTAAGGTAATAAAATAACAAAATCACAGCTGGACTCGGATTTAGGTGAAAACATATTGGTGTTGATCGTCAGGCTTCTGACGGCGTCTCAGATATGTCGTCAGAAATCGTGCCTTCTTAACCTGTTTTTCCTCACTCTAACGATGCACTCCGATGTCTTACCAGAGGAGTGACGGCATGTAGCAAATATTGTAAGACGTTCAGCTTATTTCACCATGTTCTGTCCCACCTGACGGCATCTTCTGACGGCTTACCACACTTGTGACGACATATTGAGAATGTTGTCACCTTCATCTAGCAACTCTTCTTCACTGTTCTTCCGGATGCCTTTTATGGTAGCTTACCACATCTCTGATGGCTTGCAAGAAATGCCGCCAGATTCTTATCAGCTCACTTGTACCAGATTTTACTTATTTTGTTCATCTTTCCTTTGTTTTCCTCCCATCCTTGCTACAACTACAATATGACAAGAAAACGATCAAAAACAACCAAAATTTGCTTAAGACTTCGCAATTATTTAGAGTTAAAAGCCTCAAATATGTTAGCATCCGCACACACATCAACATCCTCAACTTAAAATAATTGCTTGTCCTCAAGCAACTACATAACACCATACTACAATGCTTAACCAAGAGACACATAAGATATCTATCACAGTTGATTGTCAAGTTTAGCTCAAAACTCATGCCACTCTCCACGTTCAATCCAATTGTGCATATCTATGAAGATTAACAATGTGACCCAAAGGAATCAAGATATGGCATCAATTCAGCAACAACAATCATGCATGTACCAATATTACACTATCCAAACAAGTTAACAGCTAGCAATGCAACCGATGTGCCCTTACAACAAAGAAGTCCCTCCTCATTCATATATGAACTCAAGCATGTCAATGCGGGGACGGTCAAGAGACACTCACTCTCAGAAAGAAATTCCAATCAATGCATGTCAAATACCATATGGTTTCCCTTATTTTCATTACCAAGGTGTACAGACAGGTAAGTTAGAATCACTATAGGTCTTTTCTTCGGTTTGTAATGTAGGCTAAGGGATGGTTTGATATTCAATGGCATTTAGAGTGACTAAGCCTCCTTGGAACTACCTTAAATTTTGGGGTTCACTTATTAACCTTTTTCTTCTTTTTCTCCTTTTCTTGATCACACATTATTCAGGCTGGATGTGGCTTTTCTTTTTCATTCTTTTTCTTTTCTTATTCTTGTTCCACACCACCCAACTTTTTATTCTTTTTCACTTATTCTTTTCCTTTTATTCTACCTTTCTTCACACTCATTTTACATCACGCACCCCTATGATAGCCACCCTCAACTTAGGTTGTTTACCTAGGTCTAGTTGCACAATGTCCAAGGAGGACCAGGGCCAAAATAGGTTCATTATGATCTAAATGGGAAGGTGATAGATGTCAGAGAAAGAAATAGTCAATTCAGGCTCAAAATAGGGATCAAGAGATATCATGCATACAGGGAAGGTCATTTAGGCAAAAAGTGACTTAAAATTCAAAATGGCCTATGATCCTTTCCTAACCCCTGTCTTTCAACCAAGGTAAGACTAACCGGGCAAGTTCTAGATTCAACACACACAGGGAATTGAGTAAGACCTCACATACACATGGCACAATGGTACATCACAAGCTACTACCCATTCGGTTCATGTAATTATTAGCAGTGATTATCATGTCCCTAGTACTAATGTCATAAAAAGATTCACAGTAGCCACATATAAATGCATATCACATAGTTATAAAACAGACCAACGGAGAGGTGTTTATCAGTCTTAAAAGTCAACAAAAATATGTCAACTGCTCTAGATACTTATTTTTCTCCAGTTAACCACAACACATCACCAAACAAACACAGTACGCCTAAATATGCCGGCTCTACTAGGAACAAGACTCCAGGAAAAAAAGGCACGGCAACAAAAATCCCAAGAGGACAACAACACCCACAAATAGCCCCACCCTTAACTTAATATCATGCATTGTTCCCAACACGTCAAATCAAAACAAGAGAGTTAGAAACATACCTTTGGCACCATGGGTGCGAAGATATGATGTCAATCACATAATACGAATACAAAGAACAAATTACCTTGGGTTGCTTCCGAAGAAGCGCCTAGTTTAAAGTCGCGGCACGACCCAACTTAGCTTTTTCCTCCACCTTGAGGATAAGAATTTCACCCCCAACTTAGAGTCCATCTTCTTACCTCGCTCATAAGGATGTGGTACAAAGATTAAGAAGCCGAGTAATGAATGATGCATGGTAAACAACTCGGCCTTAAAGTGAGGTGTGTTTTTATGTTGTTTATCAAGTGTAAAATAAAGAATATAGGATTCTTGTTCCTCATCTTCACAGTCTTCCACTAGTTTAGATGATTCCACAGATAAGATATCATCTAAACATAATATGGAAAAATGCTTCGAGTGTGGCCTAACAAATCCTACTTCTAAATTTACATTATTCTCTACACACTCACTTTTATTCATCTTCTCAATATTTTTACTTTGAATTGGGCTAGAGTCTTCATAAGAGATTGACTTGGCTTATTCTTTTGCCTCTAGCACCATTCCCTCAATCTTGGCATCATCCCTCATGGTTGGCTCGGTTGGTTGGAAAATCTCCAAGGGTTGATCAACATCAAGCTCATCATCAGTATAGGAATCTTGCTCTTCATCGTCACACTCTTCCATTATTTTAAATGATTCCACAGACAAGATATCATCTAAACATAATATAGAAAAGTGTTTTGGATGATTGACCTCAATATCCATCTCTTCTATCCTTTCTCTTCCATTATTAAATGCCCTAATTTTTTGACGTATGTCACATATGGTATCATTCGTTGTGTCTATACGATCCAACATTAGTTGAAGCATAACTTTAATGTCACTCTTTCCAGTGCTTCATTCTTCCTTTTCTTGACCATAAGACCTGTCATACTCATAAGAAGAACTAGAACCTGGGTTAGCGCAATAGGGGGAAGGGGCATTTGGGAAATCACTTCAATGTCCATCTTGACCACCACATAAAGAACAATTATACTCCCGGTAGGAAGGAGATGGTGCACACATCTCTCTTCGGGGAGCATATCTACAATCTTGCCAAAAATGGGGTCCATCATAATATGGACATGGATCATCCAGATAAGATTTCCAACCGTCAAACTTACATTAATTCCATGATGTCATAGTAAGAAATAAGCAAAAATAAAGAAAATCTACCTAACACAAGAACAAAGGAAATCACAACCAATATTTACAAGTTTGAATTCAAGCAAGTAAGCTAAAATTCCAAACTAACCTAATACACCAAATTGTTCCCCGGCAACAGTGCCATTTTTTATAATGCTCAACTTACACCTCATATAAGTGCAAGGCGGTTGTCGTCAATATATTTACCCAACTTCGGAGTCGGGGTCGAATCCACAGGGAACAATGTGAGTGGCGATTAAACTAGTTCGAAACTATAGCTACAAGTTAAATTCAAATAAATAATAAGAAAAGACAAAATCGGGGCTTTTATCAATCAAACAAATTTTAACGTTTCAACTTATTTTAGAACTCAAAACATAAATTTCAATATTTCGAATCAATGATATAGAGAAACTAGGGTTGTGATCACTATGACAATTAATCTCCATTGAATAATAATTGTTCATGATTCTCGTGATAGGTGGAAATAGCAGATTATCCCTGCCGATGATACTATCTGACTTATCTCTCGACCTCACCAGACAATTTATTAGCTAATTCTCTCGAACTTAGATAACATATCTATTTCCAACTGGATGTTATCTCAGGTAGATTGATCCAGTTACGGCATCAATCATTAAACAAAAGGTTGGTAGCTTCCGAGTCCCTGTTGATAATTCACGACCTTTAGTCTATTTCTCCGTTAGAAGCAAATAAAACCTAAGGCATAATCTAATATTTGCAACCAATAGATTCAAGTTAAAACAACAGAATTTCAAGACGTTCCCACAATCACGCAAACCCTAATCCAACTATTAAATCAATGAAATAATAATCATAGATCCCACAACCCTAGTTGTGGGTTTTAGTTGCTCATAAAATAGAAAGAGATAACAAAGATTAAATTCATAACTTAAAGCAAGTGAAATTACAAAAGATGAAATTCAAAGTTGTTTCTCCTTCAAGTACAATAAGAATTTCCCACAACTAAATCAAAGGATGGAAAATTGAATTCTAAGTTAAGAGAGTCAAAAACAAGTGAACTCCCCTTTACTAAGTTACAAGATGTCAAAAGCTGCTTCCCAAGTACTGAATGAAACCCTAAAAGATGATATTTATACTAAGCCTAATTAAGGTAATAAAATAACAAAATCACAGCTGGGATCGGATTTAGGTGACGACATATTGGTGTTGATCGTCAGGCTTCTGACAACGTCTCAGATATGTCGTCAGAAGTCGTGCCTTCTTAACCTATTCTGCCTTACTCTGACGATGTCCTCCGATAGATTACCAGAGGAGTGACAACATGTAGAAAATGTCGTCATACCTTCAGCTTATTTCACCATGTTCTGTCCCACTTGACGGCATCTTCTGACGGCTTACCACACTTGTGACGACATATTAAGAATGTCGTCACCTTCATCCAACAACTCTTCTTCACTGTTCTTCCTGACGCTTTTTTCTGGTAGCTTACCACATCTCTGACGGCTTGCAAGAAATGCCGTCAGACTCATATCAGTTCACTTGTACCAGATTTTACTTATTTTGTTCATCTTTCCTATGTTTTCCTCCCATCCTTGCTACAACTACAATATCACAAGAAAACGATCAAAAACAACCAAAGGTTTCTTAAAACTTCACAATTATTTAGAGTTAAAAGCCTCAAATGTGTTAGAATCTGCTCACACATCAACTTAGAGAAAAAACAAACTCAACAATGCATAAGAACAAAGATACAGAACACATAAAGCAAAAGTTCATTGCATTCATAGAACAGGATACAATTACCATAACCCATTAATTTCAATAAAAGATAAACAACTTGGACCAAAAATAGTAAGGAAAAATGCCTAAGACATGAAGATGGGCTTAAGTGGAGGAGGGAAAAGGGATAAGAGAGGTCAGCTTCCTAATCATATTAGCATTGTCAGCTCTTTCTTTTTCAAGATGGCTGTGAGGGAAGCAATTTGAGCTTGAAGGACCTATTTCTCCTCCTCATGAGTATCTTGGTCAGCCTTCAATGCAGCTTGTGCCACTTCAATTTTACCTTGTTTGGTAGCAAGAGCATTCTTCAGCCTTTGCATAGGATTGTCAGTACTCCACATAGAATCAGGTAACAAAGCATGATTCACTGACCCAATGACATCCTTTATGGTCTGCAGTGACCATACCTTGACAGGGACATAAAAATCCTCAAAGACAGATGCAAGCAAGAACTCATGGACAGTAGTTGAGAATATCTCCCCAATTGCAACCCCGCTAGTGTAAAACTCATAAAATTCATTTTTGCCAAAATTTCCTTGATGATAACCTTGTAGAAACAAGTATGACCACCCCTGAGCTCTCAATTTGGTGACAAAAATATCCATATCAGGTCCCGCAAATCAAGTGACAACTTGTAACTCCTCGAAATCGGGTCCCGAGACGTCACACGGTCCGTAGGGTCACAAGTGACCCCAAGCTAACACTTCTACTGGTATAACTCATAAGCAACTGAATAAAAATACAAATCCATACAAATCAACAAAAATTAACTCTTTTCTGAATCTGATCGATACAAAAATGGAATTTTACAGGATTATAATTCTGCCTTTACAACCAAAATTGAAAGAAAATACATCAACTTCTACTGACTGTCTATGAAGCCTCTACTAGTACTGACTGTAGGTAGCTGGGTCATGACTCCCGGCTACCCCAACTCAATACGACTGAATAAAGAAAATACAACAATATAAACTCTGCCTAACTAACCCAAGCCCTTGAATCAAAAGGACTCATCACCTGCTGACTGGATCCCAAGGTGCAACTATACCTTGTACCTACATTCCGAGAAAATGTAGCCCACATACGAATATGTGGGTCAGTACCATGGAAAGATACCGAGCATATGGGGATGCAATGCATATATAAAATAATATCTTAGTATCATCACATTTTATAAAATTATGCATGCTGATATAGATGACTCACTTAGCTCGAATTAAATCATCAAAATCATGGATGAATAATACATGTAAAGTAAAACAAGTGAGTCATTACATTACGTTCTCAATTCACTTTCATGTCAATTTCAAATCATCAAAACAATCAAATCTTATGTCAATTCTCATTAGAATATATTCCTTAAATCTTTTAAGAATAATGACTTTCTCAAACTCAGCCTTTTAAGCAAATATGTTTTCATCTCAGATTGAAGAGTACAAACACACACATTGGGAGATCCTATAACCGACATAAACCATGTGAGACACATGGAGTCCAACGTACAATCCACGTTGGGGAGAGCCGTCCTATCCTTTCCATTGGAGTAGGACTTCCAGTATCAATTCAAAAACACTAGTGATCACTATATAAATCAGCCTCAGGCTCACATCCTACGGGGGAACGTAGTTCTAGGGAAGTAAGGTCACTTTATACCTCCCACTCAGTGCTAAATATTACTTCCGGACTTAGCTTAGAAATTTAAATCAGCCTCAAGCTCACATTAAAGAAAATCCACAATAAACACTTCAACAATTTTTATCGGAAGCCAATTTGCTACCCCTTTATCATAATCAATAAAAATGTAGATTTCTTTCACAGTCGAGTTCAAAATAACTCATTCACGACCAAAAGGTCAAATCATTCAAAACATCTCAAATATTCAACATCAACGTGCATATAACACACATTTTCTCACAGACACAATTTCAAATGGGGTTCAAGACCCAAATATCAAAATCATAGTAAATTTCTTTCAAGCATCATGCTTTAAGTCATAATTTCATATAAATTTGAATTTTCAAAGTCATAAACATCATAATCTCAAGATAACCAAGATTGAATATAAGTTCATGCTCCAAAATCATAATAAACATATAAAAATCATATCTTCGTAAAGAAAATTACTTTTGGGCACAAGAACGAAAGATTGTTCTTGTTGAAAACCCCCACATACCTTGAATGCTGAACTTTAGATCGATACTCATTTTTGAGATGTGAATCGTGCCTTTGAATGATGGTTCTTGGAGTTCTTGAACTAGGAACTTGGAATCTTGAATAAATTTGCAGAATTAATGGTGAACTTTGGAGGTTCTTGAAGTTGGATGTAGGAGCTTAGGGTTTTCTTTTTGAGGGAATTTGATGAAATGTAACATATAATGCTTCTAATAGGCTTTAATATAGGGTTTGAACGGATTTTGGGTGAGGGGGATTGACCAAAACGCCCCTAAAAATCAAATAATTCTTGAATCTGTCCTTTGGTGGACTGTTTTGATAGTCTAAAGTAGATCAACCATAACGTTTTACTACGATATCCAAATTGGATGAAACCAATTTCATTAGAAAGAGGACTCTCATATATTTCCGTTAATATATAGTATCTCACCCAGATCACTGTGTAGGAGGAGTTATGATCGTTTGAAGTTGACCCAAAAATTCACTTTTGATAGACTGGAGTAGATCGACCATAACTTTTTGCTCCGACAGACAAATTGGATGAAACTAATTTCATCGGAAAGAGGACTCGCAGAGATTTCCATTGATATACAGTAGATCACCCAAATCATTATGTACAAGGATTTATGATCGTTTAAAGTTGGAGCAAAAATACACCAGGCCTCAGTACTTTTTTTCCTGCACGTTTTACTGTTCACTACTATTCATGGTTCGATCGGAATGTTCATAACTCGTCGCTCGGGTGTCCTTTTTGGATGATCCACATATCGTTAGAAAGCTTATTCGATACTATACGCAATGGTGGGTCATAATCTAAGACACTCCGCACGAAAAATTTATAATTCATTCTAGAAGATAGAACCCAACACGTTTACGCACAAAATTTCAACGAATTTTTTTTTCGGGGTATTACATCATCTCCCCCTTGGAAACATTCGTCCTCGAATGTCGATGAATAAATACAGAATACCATGGAAATGAGGACAAAAGGCTGGGATAACTAAATCAATCCACTTACTTCACTCCAAACTTTCGAATACTTCATAGAACATGAAATTCATAATGAGAATGGTCACATAGTTGGATCTTAAACAAAGGAGACTGATTTTAAGGAATCGATATCTTTGGTTTATTCAGAGACTGAGAATCAAAGTTCTCGAAGGGGATCTCATCAAAAGAAGGACCACTTGCGCCCAAATGAAACGTCCCTCAACACTCCCTCCAAAAGATTCAAATGACATTGTTCGGGGAGAAAATGAACCATAATTTGATACAATCCTATCGTATGGGAACAAGGACCCATATGGCATAAATTAAGATAGGAATTTCTAGGTCTTGGGAAACATAAATCCTTACTTCCAAACTTAGCAACACTTCCCAACTACTCCCTCGACTATGTTCAAGCCTAACTCCAAGTACTCATGAGATACGCCACATAACACTATAATATTAATCTATATCATGAACCTCAATACACACTGATCCTCACAACTCCTCACTTCAAACATAACTCTTATTGCTACTCCAACAACCACATACAATCTTATACTAGGGATCCGCTAACTTCCAGTGCATTCTTTTAGATATACAACCATAACATTCAAGCCTGTACTCATAACCACATACGCACTTCACACATGCACCTCTAAACGAACACTCATAAAGCATCTTCCTCGCTTTCTCTAAGATTCCATCAACTACATCATTCACACATACTGGTCAATTCTTTAAACGGCACACATAACATTTTCTCAACCAATTGAACTATACACAAAAACTCTGTATTACTATTCCTACAACCTCATAGAAGTGCATAAAACCAACGCACAATAATCTTTCCAAATAAACATTTAAAACTTCAACTAACCACGACATGTATCAAGGACTTAGCCTCAATCTAACTTCACTTCACTGCCGTGAGTACACCACCTTCTATCATCGATAAGGAAGTATCTTCTCTCCCTTCTAGACAACTGCTCAACACCATTAGCTTGACTTAATGAAAAGGTCACAAAATTTTAAAACATGAAAACCTGAAACATAAAGGGATAATGTAAATAACTTGACTCTCTCTATTGAGGCCTTAGGAATAAAATATCAAATACAATGGGTTCATTAAGGTATCAAAACTGAAGACACCCATAACAGAAAATGAATCTCACTGATCAATAAGAGTATTGCCTGAGTACTGGAACTGAACATACTGTAAAACTTGAGTATATGAGTCATGGGCGGCATGCCCTGAATTTAGAGCTCATAACTTATGGAATGTGATTCCAACTGCTAGAAGAACTGAAATTTCTCATTTTTCGAAACTAGAAGAGTATGTAATTCTCCATCACGTGTATGAACATGAATTAAGATCATGGAACTGAAATGTAAAGCATGAGTAGGTTTTGGGACAGCTGAAAATACTGAAATAACATTGGGTCAAGCACCGATCTTTCTCACAGCAAATTTACAACTTACTGGTACTTCTACTAAAATGTAAAAGCTTGACTTGACTACTTGTTCTATCATCTCCCCCTTAGCTTTAATCCACCACTCAAATTCTCAAATGCTTACTAATTTCGAATCTCCACGAACATCTCTATCGCCGGAATGTACACCATCTAGTGCTTCAACTCTTATTTCTATTAGCTCAACTTGAATACTTTCTAACCTTTTGATAGACCATGCTACTTCTGTCTTCTCCCTCTAATACCATGCCTATGAACTTATGTTTCTAACCCATAAGAATTAAAATCACACTTAAGAGGCTCAACATTTCCAATCATACGCCTCGCCTTAATTTAGCCATCAAAACATCATCCATCTTCTAACTAGTATTTATCCATCTAACAATCCCATGGCACGACTCACTACACCACATACACTAATCCTCAAAATTAAAGCAGTCCCATAATATCTTGGGTGAACTTTCTCATCATAATATAATATTAAACTTAATTACAAGTCAACTACACTTAAACTCTTGTGTACACTGTTCAAGCCTATTAGGTCACTTCCAGCAACTAATACCATTAATCCGGAAACCGTCACATTCGGCTTTATGATCACCAATCGTTCAAACTTAAGGTCTCACACTTCACATAATTTACAACTCCATCTGACGCATAACTCCCACGTGAAGATTATAAAACAACACATCCATGAACACTAGCCCACTTAAACTTCATAACAATAATAATTGGTCCTAATCATATAGCCTATCTTATTCACAATCCATTAACACATCCTTCTTTCACCCATCACTACTATCTATCCTTCATACACAACTTAACATGGTTCATAGCTCTCTACGTCTTAACTTAACTTCCTCTTGCAATTTGGAGAGCGCCTAGATTAACAACACTTACCCACCGAGTACTTCCATCACTAACCTATACTCTCTATCATACAAATACCGTCAACACCAGTTTCATACCTTGAACAAACTATATCACTTCCTATTAACCCAATTGCATGAAAAAAGGGATTTCTCTATACTTATGCTCAACAAATCACACTTACCATCCTTCTTACTACAACACCTCCACATCCCATATTTTCAGCCAGCACAAGGAACAAGATGAACTACAAGTTGCTAGTGGATCGAAATAGGCCTCACACATCTTCACTATACTTTGGTTTTGTGTTTTGATCAAGAAAGTTATATGAATAACAAAGTAACTATGCCAGTGAATCGAAATAGGCCCCACATGGCTTCACTAGACTTTGGTTTGTATTTTGAACAAGAAAATGAGATGAATAACAAAGAAGCTATGCTAGTGAATCGAAAGAGCCCCACACGGCTTCTCTAGACTTTGATTTTTCTCAAACATAATGATAACAAGATTACATAATACAAGAGATAGAAACTTGACACACAACATTCAACGATCTAAGAATACACCTTACTCTGTCTTAATTAAATAACTCATAAGAATAAGGGCATAACTTTCAACTTAAGGAACTTAACACACTAGAGAGATCCTCTCAAGCCCTTTGTGTAACTTTTGAAATTTCTTCTAGAAAATATAGAAGCATTACCTGGGGAAGAATTGGAGCTTGCGAATCATGTTATCTAAAAAATAATACATAGAGGGAGAAGTATAGATTAACATTGTAGATTCTGAGGAGGAATCTGAAAGCACACCTAACCTAGGCTTAGTTCACGACTTTTATGAACATGAATAAAGTACTTCAATCTTTGGAACTTAAAAGCACTGACAGGATACTTTCTAGCTCTCTAACAATCCCATAACTATCTATGGAGAATTAAGCTTAACTGTTTCTGATACCTTGAAAATGAGGCAGAGTTGGCCAGAATAGAGTAAGATGAGAATCTATATAAGCTTCTTGGAGAACCTTTTTATAGCACGATCTTAGACTTGAAAGAAGGGAAACATTTCCTAAATGCCTTGTAGCCTCTCGAAGAAAAGTACAGACGTCTTCATACTGTTCCGCAAGAATCTACTAGACACGACTTCATAGACACCCTAGGACACTTGAACTCTGTGCTCTGATACCAAGTTTGTAACGCCCCAAAATCGGGTCCCGAGACGTCACACGGTGCTTAGGGTCACAAGTGAACCCAAGCTAACCCTTCTACTGGCATAACTCATAAGAAACTGAATAAAAATACAAATCCATACAAATCAACAGAAATTAACTCTTTTCTGAATCTGATCGATACAAAAATGGAATTTTACAAGATTACAATTCTGCTTTTACAACCAAAATTGAAACAAAATACATAGACTTTTACTGACTGTCTATGAAGCCTCTACTAGTACTGACTGTAGGTAGCCAGGTGATGTTAGGCGTATTTACATGCCTAAAGCACCTTAATGTACCCATATTTTAGCTAAGTTTTGAGGACAAAATATATAATTCCTACACTTTTAGTCCCTTTTCCTGTAAGTGAGCTAACCAACATGATGAGCAAGATTTCAGGTATTTATGATGAAGATTTCAGCATTTTATGGACTGTTGGACGCCAAAGGAAACTTCACGTAAGAAGGAAGGTGATAACGCTCAAACTACAGCTCTCGTAAGAGTGTAAGCGGTCGTTGTCAAATATAGAACCCAACTGGGTTGGGTGTCGAATCCCACAGAGAATACTTGGTCACTAAGTAAGCAAAGATTAGTAGACTTTTGGTGAAAGTTTCGTAAAAGGGGGGATTGTAACGTGCAATAATGTAACAAAGTGAAAACGGAAAATAGCAAAGTAAAAAGAAAGAATGTTTAGTAAGATTCTAATCAATGAGAATTGAGAGTTGGGGTTATGTCCACCTTATGAGTTATACATCTCTATTGGCTATGAGTTATGCGGAATTCAGACATGCATGTGCTTATAGAGAATTGTATTCTATGGTAAATCCAGGCGTCTTTCGACCATCAAGTATTATTTCACTTTAACTCTTTCGAGCTTAAAGCGTGTCTAACGGTACGAACTCTCCAAGAGGTTAATCCAGTTACGACACTAACTTTTTAACAGGGGTTGGTTCCCTATTACCTTGACATTATCTCTTTTCCAGACATATAACTTTTCTTTCGAACAAGTTAATGCTATACTGGCGTATTCTATGCGTTTGCAACCACAAGAATTTGCATTAAGATGAAGAGAATAATGATATAAGCATCATACGAGTGACGAACTCACAAACTCATAGCAATAGATAGTATCTCATAAGGCTTCCATAACCCCAACAGAGAAGTTTAGCTATTCATGAGTGCAACGGAAATCACAATAGACTTTATCATTATGCCAAAATAAAGATCTCACGTGTAGTAGGGTTTGGTATGGCGTTAGGCATGAATTCCCTTTTAGAATAGCGGTTCTCTTGTTGTGGAAATTAAGAATTGAATAGATGAAGAGAAAGTAATTAATTGAAAGAGAATTGTTTTCGGAACTCCCGAATGAATCAAAATCTCTAGCAAAATAGGGTATTTATAACACCCATATCCTATTCCTACTATGCTACTGCATTACTTAACCTAATCCTACTAGGTCAATGCATCATTATCCTAATCCTAATAAGTTACTGCTGATCCCCAAAGTCTTTGGAAATGCTGTTTTTGTCCGGGACAGATATTCCATGCGTCACTTTTGGTCCTTGGCGTCCAAGCTTTCCCTTCCTTCTTTCGTGAAGCTTCCTTGGGCGTCAAGTTATCCATAATATGCTGAAATCTGCATCATTTATACCTGAAAACTTGCTAATCACGTTTGTTAGCTCACTTACAGGAAAAAGGACTAAATGTGCATGAATTATATATTTTGTTCTCAAAACTTAGCTAAAATATGGGTAAATTAAGGTTCTTTAGGCGTGTAAATACGCCTATCATCAACACCCCACACTTAAAGCTTTGTTCGTTCTCGAACAATATATCATGTCCATATAAACATCTACTTAGGGTTTCACAGTAACAACACAAAATATTCATCAAGACAGGCACGACAATTATTAACAAAGAGTAGTTTTCTAATCACTTCTAGAAACAATTCAACCTCCAACATAGACTCGTGATGATGGTTAATTCGTATTCAAAAGTTAAGGCACAAAGAATCATACAAGACTACCCAAAACTCATCAACCATGTGTGTCTCACATAAGATATTACCCATAATCACTCACAAGTATTGCATTTTTCAGAACATGGGTATAAGATTATCCTTGCTCTCACTCTCACAAAGAATTCATATGTTGCAACTGATGACCATAGGCTTTCCCTTAGTGTAATGCTCTACTAATATCAGAATGCTAAGCTTAGGATCAAATAGGTCTTTACAGGTTGTAATGTAGGCTAAGGGACGGGTAGGACTATTTTGGCCAGAAATAGTGACTATGTTCCTAAGCGCTTTAATACATCACATTATGCCATTAACACTCTCTTTTAATCAACCCTGCTACCTTTCTTTTATCTACCACCCCTTCTCACCTCTTTTGTTATTCAATAGAATCAACTTTGTATTTTTGTTTTTTCATTTCATTTTTTATTCATTATTTTTTTTATAACACACCTCTATAATAGCCATTTTTTTCATAACAAATTCAAGTACCAATTCACTTTAAGGCATCACTCTCACCCAATTTCCTTTTATTTTGTCACATGACTTTACAATTTAAAGCGCTTAGGAATTTGGATCAAATTATGGTCTTGAAAAAATGGATAGGCTTACATATGAGGCTGTCAAAGAAAATGGCTAAAGGATCAAAGGGGGTTAACTAAGATAATGTCCACGGGTAGGTAAAACGAGGGTAAACAATCACAGGTTGCCAAAGAAATGCCTAAATTATCTCCTAAACTCACATTGTTTATTTCGCTTCACACACACACCAGGCAAGTTCTAGCATCAGCCACAAACACAGAATATACTATAACCTCACACACACAAGGCACATGGTCAACTTTATTGGGAGTAGTATAGACTCTTGACCCAACAGATGAAGGAATTAAACCACACTCTTATCACACAGTGAGTCACACTTAGAGCCTAAACGTCTCAACAGTAATGATTTTAGCACAAACTCTTGTCATAATACCATGCGGCCTATCAGAACAATTTCATGCAAAATAAAAAAATTCTACTAACTACTAACTAAATCAAACAACCAAACATAAATAAATGCAAATGCAGATAAACAAGTATAGCATGCAAATAACAGCACCCCACACTTAGACGGGACACACTGCCCTCAATGAAAAATAAATAAGAAGAACCTGATTAGTCGGACTCCTCTTCTATGTCTGGGGTCATACCCCCTGTGTCGGAATCATCATCAGAGTCGTCATCCTCAGAGCTTCTTCAAATTGTACCCCACTTGATCCAAAAGTGCGTTGAGGTATTTGTAGCGAGGAGGATTCAGCTTGCTCTTTTCTTCCGCTTTCCTAACCTTTCTGTGAGGTGGATACTTTTTGTTTTTCTTGTTGTCCTTTTGAGGCAATTCTACTTGGTTGATGGCCTCGGAAGATGTTCTTGCAAAGTAAAAGAGCAAAAGGAAAATTTTTGAGAGATTTTGGAGAGGTAGGCGGCGCCTAGTTTGAAGTTGCAATGCATTTTTGTTCTAAGAATAAGGTTCTATTTATAGGACAAGCTTGGGTCGGGTTTTGACCCATTTGGAATCGGATTTGGAGACCAAAAGTGACCATAGGCGGCGCCTAATGCTTTGCCTATGCTTGGCATAGGCGGCGCCTATGCTATGGCATTGTTAAGCATAGGCGGCGCCTATGCTATGGCATACTAGATTCAGAGACAAAATGCCTTTGCATAGGCGGCGCCTATGCTATGGCATTGTTGAGCATAGGCGGAACCTATGCTATGGCACTCTAGAATCTGAGAGCTTAGGCCATAGCATAGGCCATGCCTTGTTCGTAGCCTATATTTACATAGGCCTTGCCTTATTCTTTGCCTATATTTTCATAGGCAATGCCTAACCCATAGCCTTTTGCTTCTTCATTCCTAACTTACCACCTTCAACATGCAATACTTCCAAATCAAGATTTGAAACCAATCTCCTCCTTTACACCTCTTGCACCTACACTTACTAAAAAACAACTAAAACGATTAGAACGATTGGTTGCCTCCCATCAAGCGTCTTAGTTTTGGTCGTGGCTCGACAAAATCTTAAGAAAACAAAACAATTAAAAATGATGGGTTGCCTCCCACCAAGCGCTTGATTTATTATCGCGGCACGACATAGCTATCTCGATTACTTAGACTTCATCGAGATAGATGGGGCATCATTTTCTGAATGGATTCAGACGACGTTGATGCTTACTTGTAGGCATGCAGTCTTCTTCGATATGACTCTTGTGCATACATATCCCAGGAGGGATACCAATTATATAATCAATAGTCCAACCCATAGCTCTCTTGTATCTCTTCAGAGCAGAGATGAGAGCCTCTACGTGTTGTTCACTTAAATCATCCGCCACACTCACCGGAAGTGTATTTCTACTTCCCAAGCATGCATACCTTAGATAATTGGGGAGCTCTTTCGATTCTAGCACTGGGGGCTCTTCAATGGAAGTCTTCGCTGTTGGTGACGGTTGATTCTTAAGATCAAGGTCTGACTGCTTAGGAGTATGAGAATAGGACCCTATTTTTGTTAGAGAACACATAGTTTCTTTATAATCTTCATCGTCCTCATGCTCAACATTCAGCAGCGCAACAGACAATGGCTCAACAGTAAGCTGTTTCTCTAGAGATAATGCTTTCTTATCCTCATAATGAACATCAGCTACGGAGAACACATTCATATCGCTGGGCTGCTTCATTGATTTGCATATATCAAAGCGGACCACTTCGTCATTCAACCAAAATAAAAGCTCATTAGCTCTCATGTCAATAAGCACACTTCCTGTTGCATGGAAAGGACGTCCCAAGATTATGGGAACTTCAGAATCCACCTCGCAATCCAAAATCACAAAGTCTGCAGGAAAAATAAAGGTAGACACCTTCACCAACACATCATTCAAGATACCCACAGGTCATTTTACCGACCTATCTTCCATCACGAGCCGCATATTGGTTGGTGTAGGGTCGCCACACCCCAACTTTCTGTAGACGGATAGTGGCATCAAATTGATGCTAGCTCCCAAATCGCACAATGCTTTGGCAAAATTCATAGATCCAACCGTGCAAGGAATAGTGAAAGCACCAGGGTATGCCTTCTTCTGTACTAAGGACCTTGTGGCAATTGCACTGCTATGATGAATATTATCTGCCGACTCATAGCTTACTGCCCGCTTTTTTGTCAACAGGTCCTTCATGAATTTAGCATACCCAGGCATTTGTTCTAGCGCCTCGACCAAAGGAACATTAATAGTCAGCTGCTTCAACATACTCATGAATTTACTGAACCTGGTATCATCAACTTTCTTCTTCAGTCTCTGTGGAAAAGGTAGTGGTGTACGGGGAAGTGTTTTCTCCACCACTTCCTTTTTATCTTGCTTCCGATTATCAACCTTTTCAGGAGTGTCGTCAGCCTTCTTCTTCAGTCTTTGAGGAAAAGGTGGTGGTGGAAGGGGAATAGTTTTCTCCACCACTTTCTTTTTACCTTGCTTCCAACTATCAATCTTTTCAGGCTGCAGACGTCTAGGGGTGACGTCATGAACACACTCTTCAGCTTCTTCGGCCTCTTCACATTCTACATCAATAACATTATCCGCTATATCATCAACCACCTGCTTGTCCTTGGATGGATTTTCCAACACTTTACCATTCCGGGTAGTAATAGCTATGCATGATCCGTCGTTCCTTGGGTTTTGCACCGTATCGCTGGGTAGTGTTCCAGCCTTTCTTTGGTTGAATGCCACAGATAATTGACTCAATTGTTGCTCCAGCTGTTTTATTGAAGTGGAATGCGAGCCAACCAATTGCTTCATTGAGGACAGATCATTTATTACCTCAGTTACTCCTGTGCTGGTTGCCTCTACTCCTTTCAGTAGCTTAGCCATCATATCTTCCATGGACATATTTCCAGAACCAGATGCAACAGCATCACGTCTTCCAGGAGGAACAAACAAACCACTCCTGTCGGTATTGTTTTTCCAACTACCTTGATCGCGGTCCTTGTATCCAGATTTATCATAATAGATCCGAACTTAGTTTCCTTGGGCATTGCCTCGGAAACCCGCCTGATTATTCAAGTAGTTGTCTTCTTCCTCTGAATCGGATTCGTCTCTTCCTTTTGACGCAACTGCTTTGACTTTTTCGGTCTTCCCTGATAATAAATGCTTGGTAAGAAGATCCATCTGCATTTTCATGTGCGCCATATCTTGATCACGTTCCTCTTGTTTACGCCTCTGCTCTACAGTCATGCCAACAGATACGGTAGAGCTTGCTACCTCAGAATCCCTGGTATGCCAAGCTCTACTCTGCTTTGTCATACGATCTAGCATATCACTTGCCTAAATAAAAGTGAGGTCCATGAATGATCCACCTGCTGCGTTATCAACCACTGGCTTAGTCACCGAGTTGAAAGATCTGTATAATATCTCCATCAAGTGTACATTGGTCATATGATGGTTTGGGCATCTCATAAGCTTCTTCTTGAATCTCTCCCATGTTTCGTGGAGAGCTTCAGTTGGAAGCTGTCAAAAATTGCTGATCTTATCTCTCAACTGTACTCTCTTGGATGGCAGAAAGAATCTTTCTAGGAAATCATCTTTCAATTGTCTCCAATTAGTAATAGAATCAGGAGTTAGCCCGTTCAGCCATAGAGTTTCCTCCCCAGACAGAGACAATGGAAATAAGCGCAGCCGAATTGCATTCTGTCCAACGCCTGGATTGTCGAATGACTTGCATGTTGAGATAAAGTTGATCAGATGCATATTCGGATCATCTCCTGCTAGTACACCAAATAATCCCTTGAGCTGCAATAGTTGAATCATGGTGCTAGTGATATTGAACTTAGCTCCGGGTGCCAAGGGCGGAGAAATAATAGCCCCTGTGGCACCAGCTCCATCAAGATCGTCATCATCATCATCAAAAGGGGCCTGCACAGCTTGGCGTTCAGGTCTCATTCTAGCTTGACGATCTCTCCTGTTCACAGGCGCTGCCACCTCATCTATACGCCGTGGATTAAGTAACTCCTCATCACCCAGGTCCTCATCATCAGGATTTGTTGCCTGACCTGGGTTATCAATATTCTGTTGATGCACTTGAGCAGCTGCCAGTGCAGCTAATCTAGCCTGCTCCTGTTGAGCCTCCCTTCTATCATTGTCACGCTGTGCATCCATTCTGCCAATAAGTTGAGGTTCAGGATTTATGGGTAATAACGGTTGACCTGAACTTCGAGTGTTTGACATGCACTCAAACAAACTTGAATAAAACAAAAACAACAGCTAAAAGTAAAATCTGAGAACTTTTGACCAAAGGGTCTAGTAACTATCACAAACTTAGTTGACAACCGTATTCCCCGGCAACGACGCCAATTTTTGATAACGCTCAAACTACAGCTCTCGTAAGAGTGTAAGCGGTCGTTGTCAAATATAGAACCCAACTGGGTTGGGTGTCGAATCCCATAGAGAATACTTGGTCACTAAGTAAGCAAAGATTAGTAGACTTTTGGTGAAAGTTTCGTAAAAGGGGGGATTGTAACGTGCAATAATGTAACAAAGTGAAAACGGAAAATAGCAAAGTAAAAAGAAAGAATGTTTAGTAAGATTCTAATCAATGAGAATTGAGAGTTGGGGTTATGTCCACCTTATGAGTTAAACATCTCTATTGGCTATGAGTTATGCGGAATTCAGACATGCATGCGCTTATAGAGAATTGTATTCTATGGTAAATCCAGGCGTCTTTCGACCATCAAGGATTATTTCACTTTAACTCTTTCGAGCTTAAAGCGTGTCTAACGGTACGAACTGTCCAAGAGGTTAATCCAGTTACGGCACTAACTTTTTAACAGGGGTTGGTGCCCTATTACCTTGACATTATCTCTTTTCCAGACATATAACTTTTCTTTCGAACAAGTTAATGCTATACTGGCGTATTCTATGCGTTTGCAACCACAAGAATTTGCATTAAGATGAAGAGAATAATGATATAAGCATCATACGAGTCACGAACTCACAAACTCATAGCAATAGATAGTATCTCATAAGGCTTCCATAACCCCAACAGAGAAGTTTAGCTATTCATGAGTGCAACGGAAATCACAATAGACTTTATCATTATACCAAAATAAAGATCTCACGTGTAGTAGGGTTTGGTATGGCGTTAGGCGTGAATTCCCTTTTAGAATAGCGGTTCTCTTGTTGTGGAAATTTAGAATTGAATAGATGAAGAGAAAGTAATTAATTGAAAGAGAATTGTTTTCGGAACTCCCGAATGAATCAAAATCTCTAGCAAAATAGGGTATTTATAACACCCATATCCTATTCCTACTAGGCTACTGCATTACTTAACCTAATCCTACTAGGTCAATGCATCATTATCCTAATCCTAATAAGTTACTGCTGATCCCCAAAGTCTTTGGAAATGCTGTTTTTGCCCGGGACAGATATTTCATACGTCACTTTTGGTCCTTGGCGTCCAAGCTTTCCCTTCCTTCTTTCGTGAAGCTTCCTTGGGAATCAAGTTATCCATAATATGCTGAAATCTGCATCATTTATACCTGAAAACTTGCTAATCACGTTTGTTAGCTCACTTACAGGAAAAAAGACTAAAAGTGCATGAATTATATATTTTGTTCTCAAAACTTAGCTAAAATATGGGTAAATTAAGGTGCTTTAGGCGTGTAAATACGCCTATCATCAGAAGGCAGCTTCTGGAAACTTGTGGACTGAAAGTGATGCATGGAGAACTTGTCCTAGGCAAAAACAACATTTCTAAAGACTTGGGGGATCAGCAGTAACTTAGTAGGATTAGGACAAGTATGCAGTAACCCAGTAGGACTAGGACAAGGATAAAAACCCTATTTCAGTAGGACTAGGACAAGGATGTTATAAAAACCCTATAATGCTGAATTTTTCAGCATTCACTTCTTCATTAATTCGAAGCTTTTTATTATTCTCACTCATTCTCTTTCAATTCATTCTTACTCTCTTCTATTCTTAAATTAGTTGTTGACATTATTCTTCATCTATTCGACTTTTAATTTTCACGACAAGAGAAACGCTACTAGCAAGGAATTCATGCCACAAGTGACGCCAATACTTCCTTATCGTGATATTGTTATTGCTTTGGTATGATGATATCCTCTTGGTTTTCCTTCACAATTATGAGTAGCTAAACTCCTCTGTTAGGGTTATGGAAGCCTTATGAGATACTATCTATTGCTATGAGTTTGTGAATTCTTGATACGTATGCTGCTTATATCATTACTCTCTTCATCTTAATTGAATTCTTGTGGTTGCAAACATATAGAATACGCCAGTATAGCATTAACTTGTTCGAAAGAAAAGTTACATGTCTGGAAAAGAGAGAATGACAAGGAAATAGGGCTACCAACCCCTGTTTAAAAGTTAGTGCCGTAACTGGATTAACCTCTTGGAGAATTCGTACCATTAGTATACGCTTTAAGCTCGAAAGAGTTAAAGTGATATAATCCTTGATGGTCGAAAGACACTAGGATTTACCATAGAATACGAATCTCTATAAGCGCATGCATGTCTTAATTCCGCATAACTCATAGCCAATAGATACGTAAAACTCATAAGGTGGACATAACCCTAACTTACAATTCTCATTGATTAAAACCTACTAAACATTCCGTTTTTCTTTGTTACTTTGATACTCTTAATTCATGCTACAATTAAATCCCCCCTTTTCCATAGAATTTTCGTCCAACAATCTAATAATAGTTGCAATACTTAGTGACCAAGTATTCACTGTGGGATTCGACACCTAACCCAGTTGGGTTCTATATTTGACGACGACCGCTTACACTCTTACGAGAGTTGTAGTTTGAGCGTTATCAAATTTTGGCGCCGTTGCCGGGGAATACGGTTGTCAACTAAGTTTGTGATAATTACTAGACCCTTTGGTAAAAAATTCTCGTACTTTACTTTTAGTTGTTGTTTTTGTTTTATTCAGGTTTGTTTGAGTGCATGCCAAACACTCGAAGTTCAGGTCAACCGTTATTACCCATAAATCCTGAACCACAACTTATTGGCAGAATGGATGCACAACGTGACATTGAAAGAAGGGCTGCTCATCAGGAGCAGGCTAGATTAGCTGCGTTGGCAGCTGCTCAAGTGCATCAACAGAATATTGATAACCCAGGTCGGGCAACAAATCCTGATGATGAGGACCTGGGTGATGATGAGTTACTTAATCCACGGCGTGCAGATGAGGTGGCAGCACCTATGTATAAGAGAGAACGTCAAGCTAGAATGAGACCTGACCGCCGAGCTGTGCAGGCTCCTTTTGATGATGATGATGACGATCTGGATGGAGCTGGTGCCACAGGGGCTATTATTCCTCCACCCTTGGCACCCGGAGCTAAGTTCAATATCACTAGCATCATGGTTCAGTTATTGCAGCTCAAGGGGTTATTTGGTGGACTCGCAGGCGATGATCCGAATATGCATCTGATCAACTTTATTTCAACATGCAAGTCGTTTGACAATCCAGGAGTTGGGCAGAATGCAATTCGGCTGCGCTTATTTCCATTGTCTCTGTCTGGGGAGGCAACTCTATGGCTGAACGGGCTAACTCCTGATTCTATTACTAATTGGAGGCAACTGAAAGACGCTTTCCTAGAAAGATTCTTTCCGCCATCCAAGAGAGCCCAATTACGGGATGAGATCAGCAATTTTCGACAGCTTCCAATTGAAGCTCTCCACGAAACATGGGAGAGGTTCAAGAAGAAGCTTATGCGGTGCCCAAATCATCATATGACCAATGTCCACTTGATGGAGATATTATACAGGTCTTTGAATTCGGTGACTAAGCCAATGGTTGATAATGCTGCAGGTGGGTCATTCATGGACCTTACTTTCATTGAGGCAAGTGATATGCTGGACCGTATGACAAAGCAGAGTAGAGCCTGGCATACCAGGGATGCTGAGGTAGCAAGCTATACTTTATTTGTTGGCATGACTGCAGAGAAGAGGCGTAGACAAGAGGAACGTAACCAAGATATGGCTCACATGAAAACGCAGATGGATCTTCTTACCAAGCATTTATTATCAAGGAAGATCGAAAAGGTTAAAGCCGTTGTATCACAGGGAAGATATGATTCCGATTCTGAGGGGGAAGCAAATTACTTGAATAATCAGGGGGGTTTCCGAGGCAATGCCCAAGGAAACCAAGGTCGGAACTATTATGATAAATTTGGATACAAGGACCGCGATCAAGATGGTTGGAAGAATAAGACTGACAGGAGTGGTATTACCCAACACGTTTACGCACAAAATTTGAAAGAAAAAATTCCCGGGGTATTACACAACTCTACCCCTAGCCAACTTGCGCTTTTGAAAGTCGAGAACATGAGCTGACTGAAAAGCCTTGTCAGAAGTAGTATCAAGATCTATATCATAGTCAAGATCTAGATTAGTATGAGTAGAAGGTGCAGGAGGAGTATCATGAAGAAATTTAGAGTCTGAATCAGATGACTCAATATTATCCACATCAAAATCTTAAAAACACAAGATTTTGCGAATAAACCTATAAATACGGTAGTTAAAGAAAGGTTCTCCGCAGTGGCATAATGTATTTCGAGAATGGAGTTATCATCGTTGGCCGCCTCATCAACTACGAGCCAGTTAGGATACTTCTTCCTAGAGATTCACCAGAAAAGGAAAAACTGAGTAAATGGTAATTCATTGATCTCCATCAATCAGAAACATTATGCCATATTCAAAGCCAAGCAATCATCTTTCAGTTTCTAAAAGCTTATTCCAAGAAGCTTATTGACATAAGAACAATTATGTTTTTTTAATAAGATAGTTATGACTTCACGTGCATACAACATAAACTTGTCACACAACTACCTTTGTTCTATAGAAAAGAAACGATCAGCCCCATCAAGAACCACCAATACTATAAGTATTCAAATCAACTAACATTATATCATACATCATCAAGAATCATAATCAAGTTCAAACTTGAAGTCATATTTATGCAAATTATTAAAAAAAAGTATGTGCATGTTCACGATAATTGTCATGAGTAATGACAAACATTGAGCGGTGAGGATTTCTAACTCTATCGCTATAATAGTTTAATGTTCACTAACATTAATCCTCTTTATTTTCTGGCAAGTTTTTTTCCTCTACTCTGCTTGATCCGTTCAACAAAAAAAAAAGTAATGACCAGAGGCGGAGCCAGAATTTCAAGTAAGGGGGTTCAATATTCAAAGAAAACTAAATCGAAGGAGGTTCAACACCTACTATAACCATATAAAAAATAATTTTAATCATGTGTAAATAACATATTTTTATGTTGAAGGGGGTCGGACGAACCCCTAAAGAGGGCTGGCTCCACCTCTGGTAATGACAGAGGTACAAGAAACAATATCTGGTAACAAAAAAAAAATGATAACAGAATAGAAACTGCAACAAACCAATAGGATATTTGAGACATCAAATCAATATGATCAAATTTAACCTTCAATATGATCAAATCTAACTTTTACACAAAAATTCTTCAAAACCTGAATAAAAATTCATCTACCACTTGTATCAAGCAAAACAAAGCATCAAAAACACACCAAATCCTAATATCAACCAACATCAACAAAATAGGAAGGATATAATATAATTACATAGAAGAAACACTGTAAATCTTATTTTTTTTAATCTATTATTCAAAGAAGCTCTTTTTGAATAATAGATGTAACGTTACATAGTACTATATTACACAAAATCACAACAGCCGAAAAGATTACCAAATATTAACTTTTAGAGTATAATTTTTCTTTTTCAATCACATATTTTAGGACTACTTTTTCATATACATAGGGAAAAAGAAAATCTACTAACATTAGTCTTCTGTATATTTTGCTCTATAATATATATTAGGATTCTTTAAATTTTAATAATTAAATAATAATTGGAGGAAAAGGGTGAAAAGACGATTTTGTCTATTGACACTTTTAATATATTATATATATAGATTATAGATCATAGATATAGATTATATAACCAATCTTACACACATTGACCTTATTGTTATGGTTTGATCGAAAAAATAAGTATATAAAGATTATATAAAGTAACTAATAGAACCAAACCATTGACACAACTTAAATGGACACCTCTATCGGTGATGGAAGAATCATGCTAAGGATATTTATTTTTCTATTCAAAAATCTTCGTCAACTACTTATTTCTAGAACTATCTTTTCTAAAGTATTTTCTATTCTAGAGATCTTTCTTTTATTCCTTATAATTTTTGAATCCTCCTTTGACGTGTATTACATATTAATTAAGTTTGTGATAAATTCTTAAAATTAGACATATATCCTATTAACACCTAAAAAGAAAAAGAATACAATAGTAATTGCTTTTTGGTAACAAATCTTAAGCATAATCCGTCTCAACTTGGGAAAACTTTTTAGTACCTACTAAAAAATTATAAGCTCCAAATGCCATTTACCGATTTAGCATTAGAGAGGCCAATAAAATTTTATAGCCGTATGATCACCGAGTAGTATCCAATGTTTAGTTAATCCAACGGTTCATATTTGCTAAACAGCCCTAGAAGGTGCTTTAATGACTTAATTACCATAAACTCAAAAGAATCCAAAATACAGCGTAATATTTCCGTTTCCTAACCCAAATCTACAAAGGTTTTCCACTATATAAAGGCCTTTTATTTTCTGTGTTGTTCTCACTTTAAACTCAAACAAATTCTTTGTGTTCAAGAAAAAAAAATATCTTTGATTTCTTTCATTCGATACAACCAAAAGCAATGGCTGGAATTGTTGTGGTTTTTGATTTCGACAAGACGATCATTGATTTGGACAGCGATAATTGGGTTGTGGATGAATTAGGTGTTACGGATTCGTTCAAGCAACTTCTCCCTACCATGCCCTGGAACTCTCTTATGGTTAGTTTTTGTTTACCTACAAAATTATATGATGCGTATGTAATTAATCACTTGATTTAACATTAACCTAACTGCTATCTTCTTTGTTTTAAACAAATATAAAGGATAGGATGATGAAGGAACTTCATGAACAAGGCAAAACTGTCAAGGACATTGAAGGAGTACTGAAACGCGTACCTGTAATTCCCGGTGTTGTTTCAGCCGTTAAAGCAGCTCATGCTTTAGGGTACGTATGAGGAAACGAGTACTTTCTATTTTTATAATTTCTGCGTTTTTTTTGTTTAGTAAAATCAGATTTACTCAATTTATGTGTGTTATTGTTTCAGATGTGATTTGAGGATAGTAAGCGATGCGAATGCCTTCTTCATTGACACGATTTTGAATCATCTTGGAATACATGATTGCTTCACGGAGATCAACACAAATCCGAGCTACGTTGATGAAGAAGGAAAACTCAGAATCCTTCCTTACCATGATTTTCACACTTGCTCTCATGGCTGCAACAACCATGTTTGCCCTCCCAACATGTGCAAGGTACCTAAAGCACGGACAAAATTTACTCCTACTGTAGCACTTTGTATAAAATCTATGAATTGCATGAGTTACACGTAATGTAAATTAATGTGATTTGATTTAAACATCCGTCATGAAATCTGTCTTTTTTTATGTCTTCATCGTTTTGTACCGAAGCTTCACGTGTTCCTTCTTTTATGTCCACATGGAATAAAAAAAAAAAACTACAGTGTTCTTCATTACAATCTTTTGTTTCATTAATCATTCCTATCAAATTCTAATGTATGATTTTGTGTATTAACAGGGCCTGGTAATAGAAAGAATGCAAGCTTCATTGGCTAATAAGGAAGGAAAGAAAAGAATGATCTATCTCGGTGACGGACCAGGAGATTTTTGTCCAAGCTTGAAGCTCAAAGAGCATGATTACGTTATGCCTAGAAAAGATTTTCCAGCCTGGAAATTAATAAATGAAAACCGCCATCTCATAAAAGCAGAAATCCACGGGTGGGCAAATGGAGAAGAGCAACAACACATTCTGCTTCAGATAATTAAAGCGATTACCATTTATGAAGAAAGGCAATTTTTATCAGTTGATAGCAAGTCCCAGACGATTCCGATTAATGCAGCTCTTCATGAAGCCTTGCCAAAAGCTCTCCCTGTGCGTTACTAATTAAGCCTTGATGACAATATATAAGAGTATGGATGATCAACATTTTATAGAGATCAACTGTGTGAGAGCTAGCTAACTGATTAAGAGTTGCTTTAATTACTTGTATTTTAAGGCTTTATTGAAAGTTTGCCCTGGTTTTTGAGCCTTTGATTCAGGCTCTAAATATTGTTGGATGCAACATTCTTGAATATATATATATATATCATTTATCTCTCTTTTGAATTTTCTTGGATTAACTTTTTAATTTTGTCTGTATAATATTTAGCATTCCATACATCTCACTAAAACACCAATACTAAGATTTGCTTGAACAAGATGATATCTCACTGAAATAGCTCAAATTTGTCTTCCACGATGCCATTCACTATTTTGAACATGTCCACACACCATATGTGTGGCCATTACTTACAAATTAATGAAATCTTATATATTCTTAACTAGCGATTACTTTTTTCAAGATGTAACAAATAGCAATTCCGATCAATGTTTCGTTTGTTAGTGCTAGACATTTTCTAGAATAATTAGCTGTTTAGTTATAGAAACAAACAAATATTTGATTCACTAGATATTCTGCTTTTTAGTTAGTTGTCCTAAGAGTTATAGTAAAACAATTTAAAGCCATCTAATATTTTAATTAATGAAATTTAAGATACTGATTTTCATCCATATTTTCAACCTTCCTACTTATCTCTATACAAAACATCCCCACAAGTTCTTCCATAAATACATATTTTTGCGTACTTAGCTTACCTGCATTGGAAAAACTCAATCCCTCACTATTGACAAAAGAGGAATTGGTGGTCAGTAATACAAACGTGAAAAATTTGGCGTGCCTTATTTGGGTACTATCAGTAACATGTGCCCACGTATTTTAAAAACTAGTTTAGAATACGTGCGTTGCACGTGTCTCTCACGTTAATATTATTAATTTGAATACATAAACGTTCTAAAATTCAAACTTATTCTTTTGATGGTTAGTTATTACATTATTAGTCAAACGATGCAAAAAGATTCGTTCTATTTTTGAACTTCTTGAAGGAAGGATGAAGATGGTACTAACGGTGAAATTGCACAAATTTGTCTCTCTAAAGAAGATGCCTTTGATGTCTTTGAAATCTTCATTAAGAAAATTGAAAAGAAACTAGGCACTTCATTAGTTTCCATAAGGTCTAACCATGGTTCAGAATGTGAGAATGTAAAATTCTTGAAATACTGTTCAACAAATGGTATAGATCACAATTTCTCAGCTCCTAGAACACCACAACAAAATGGAGTGGTGGAGAGGAAAAGTAGAACTTTGGAAGATATGGCTAGAACAATGATGCTTGCAGCAAATGTTGCTAAAAACCTTTGGGCTGAAGCAATAAGTACTGCAGCATATATTATAAATAGATGCATGATCAGACCTTTGTTAGAGAAGACTCCCTTTGAATTACTAAAAGGAAGAAACCTAACATCTCTCACTTTAGAATCTATGGATGTAAATGTTTCAAACATAATAATTGAAAGGATAATTTGGGAAAATTTGATGCTAAAAGTGATGAGGGAATCTTCTTAGGATATTCACTTCATAGTAAAGCATATTGGATTTTAAACAACAGAACAAACTGTGTTGAAGAAAGCATGTATGTGATCTTTGATGAATCTTGTGTTAAGACTAACCTGCAGGAAGAAAATGATGTTGAGGAACAGGTTACACAACCCAGTTCATTGACTGAAGCTACCAAACATGGATGCACTTCAATAGGGGGAACTGAAGCTGAAGGTACAATGCCAGGGGGAACTGAGTCACCAACTACCCCAGATCAAAATGTCATCAGTGATCCCAGTAGCTCACTAGGCTCGGTTCCAAAAGGGTACAAGTATCAAGGATCACATCCTATAGAAAATGTTCTCACTGAACTCACCTCTGGGATTACTACAAGATCTGGACTGAGAAGTATGTGTGCTTTCAAGGCATTTCTATCAGAAATAGAGCCAAAGAAGATAACTGAAGCATTGCTTGATGCTGATTGGATCATAGCTATGCAGAAAGAGCTGAATCAGTTTGAAAAAAGCAAAGTATGGCACTTAGTTCCTCTTCTAAAAGACAGATCAGTAATTAGAACTAAGTGGGTGTTGTCACGCCCCAAATCCCATTGGAGCGGACTGGCACCCGTAGCTGAGGAGGCCCGGGAGAACCCGTTCATAACCTATACTTTCACATTTACATTACTTATGAAAATTAGAAATTTGGGCAGCACTTCGTTGTAAATAGAAGAAAATAGTACCTGTATCCGCCCAGCAGACATGCATATATATATATGTATAAACAGTAATTGGCCGTCAGAGCCATCACGTCTATCAACCAAACACTCCTATGGCTGTACAATATGTCTACAAAAGCCTCTACATAGATACACAACTGAGTTAGGGTCGGGACAAACTCCCGTCCACAAAAGACTTTTATACAAATACCAAAAATACATATAGAAATGACTTGGGATGCCCCGAAACAACTGGAGCTCACCACTATCAACAGAATGTCCTGGCTCTTACTGCGGAGGTGTACGACCTGAAGTACCTGTTCCTGCAGGCATGAATGCAGGTCCCCCGTGAGGGACGTCAGTACAGAAATATGTACTGAGTATGTAAGGCAGTGAGTATCAAGATGAGATACAAAAGATCAAAAGAACCCAGATACCAGTGAATAAACAGTATGAGTAGACCACACTTAAAAGAGCTGATGGGATACCTGCACATTACTTTCATATCATTACTTCCCGTATTCCTTATCAATACATAACATATGTCATACAATGGCCAACTGATCAGTGGTACTAATACAATACATCAGGGACCACCCCTGGAATAACATATACACATAATCTTTATAATACAATGGCCAACTGATCAGTGGTACTAATACAATACATCATATCAACAATTTAAAATAAAGACAATCCATTTCTTAATTCAATTAATCTTTGAGATTGGTTACTTTGTGGTCACACCTTATGGAACTTGAAACCATGATACCTCAATAGGAAAAACATGTAAATAGGTAATCAATATCATGAAAATGAAGTAGAGAATCATGGATACCTCATTAAACCATTTCGGAGTCAACAATAGTATATGGACATTTTTTTGACTAGCCGGACATCTTAAAAGTGAAAACAAGTTCAATTGGTAGTGTCGAAGATCATATGATGTTATTATGTGTCATGTGTCGTAGGACAATGTTGGAAGCTTACTTGAGAGTGCCATGGGTCATTATTCATGCCAAAGATTAGATAGAGTATGTCTTACATACCTTGATATAACCACTTCAATACAAGTCCAACTTGACTTCCCGTACTCTTCGAACACTTATCTACAATAAGTCATTTGTGGCAAACTAGTATTAGCAACCAAACCTTACCATTTAGGTATTAACTTCACCAAATAATGTCTAGGAAGTAATCCTTTAACTCATCAATAAGAGTGCTACATACATCCTCTTATACTCTTATTACATTCACATATCATGCATTTTCATGCAATATCCCTCAACATCACTCTTAGCCTTTATTTCCCCTCTTAATCACCATCCAATACCAACATGATCACTAGGCATACATAACCACTAATATAATGATATATCACCACAATTCATTCTCCATAATCCAATACAACAACTTCCATAATTTACTACTAACAATTTATACAAAACAATTCATAACTATGTTTCTAGTTATCTTCCAACATCAAGACAATACTCATAATCCCTTATCAATACTTATTCATGGATAAGAATCAAGAATAAACAATATTCATACCTTAACAATGAACTCTTGTATTTATAATCCTCCTTACATAACCATGGGGTGCTTCTCGAAGCTTTCGAGATGGTGAACACAACTACGGAACCAATTCGAATTTTCTACGGTTGAATCACAAAATATTTGAAGTTGAAATTAGGCTAGGGTTTCACCTTCTCTTAATAATTGGATGATATAAGATATATATGAGGCTAAGTGTATGTTTATAAAGACCAATTTTCGTCCAAGAGGTAATAGAAAATGACCATTTTGCCCTAAAAATTTAAATAAATCCGAATCTGTCCCCAGTGGACAGTTTTGACAGGTTGAAGTAAATCGATCATAACTCTTTTCTCCGGTATCGGATTTGGGTGAAACCAATTGAATTGGAAATATAATTCAAATGGATTTCATTTTCATATAAAGTATACCACCCAGTTCTTCCTGTACAAGGAGTTATGGTCGTTTAAAGTTGACCCAAAAATCTGTCCCAAAATTCTGTTTTTTTTTTATAGGCTGTAGTAAAACGGGTATAGCTCCTTACTCAGACATTGGATTTGGATGAAACCAATTTCATCGGAAAGAAGACTCTCGGAGATTTTCGTCAATATATAGAATATCACATAGTTCTTTTTGTACAAGGATTTATGATCGTCTAAAGTTGATCCAAAAAAAATTGCCTAGCTGCAGTAATTTTCCTGCAGATTTACTGTTCACAGGCTTCCCGCCCACCGTTTTGAAATTTCGAATGTGCTCGCTTATATGAAATACTCCTATGTTTTGGGAAAACTTTATATCGTTGGAAATATTATTCCAATACCTACACATACAACTATTGACGGGATACTTCCGAACACCATAAACTTAATTTAACCCATACGCAAGCCTTTAGGACTCCATATAATCGCGATAAGTGTACGAAAAAATTTACGGGGTGTTACATTCTCCCCCCCTTAAGAACATTCGTCCTCGAATGTTAGCATAGTTACTCAATTAAGACATGTCCAAGCTTACAATTAACATATTCATCATCATAACATACTTGCATAAAAATAAACACTTACCTGTTATTGTTCTTCTTCCGTCTCATGAACTTCCTCCTCATCGTTGAATAGGTAAGGGTACTTAATCTTCATCGCTTCCTCGGCTTCCCATGTGATCTCCTCAACTTGTTGATTCCTCCAATGTACTTTTACCGATGCTATCTCTTTATTCCTTATCTTTTTAATTTGGCGATCAAGAATAGCAATAGGCATTTCTTCAAAAGTGAGATCTTCTGTAACTTGTACATCTTCCGTAGTAGTGATGTGCGATGGATCTCCGATGTACTTGCGAAGCATCGAAACATGAAATATGGGATGAACTGCTGAGAGCTCTTGAGGTAGCTCTAACTCATAAGCAACTTGTCCAAATCTTTGAATGATCTTGTACGGACCTATGTATCGTGGACTTAACTTTCCTTTCTTGCCAAACCTCATCACTCCTTTCATTGGTGATACTTTCAAGAATACCCAATCGTCGATAGAAAACTCAAGTCCTCTTCTTCTAACATCCGCATAAGATTTGTGTCGACTTTGAGCTGTTTCAAGCCGTTGTTGGATCACTTTAACCTTCTCCATTGCTTGATAAACAAGATCCGGTCCAAACAAGACCGCATCACTTGCTTCAAACCATCCTATTGGCGATCTACACTTTCTTCCATACAATGCTTCATATGGTGCCATTTTTATACTTGAATGATAGCTATTATTGTAGGCAAACTCGATAAGAGGTAGGTGATCATCCCAGTTGCCTTTGAAATCTAATACACATGCTCGTAGCATATCTTCAAGTGTCTGGATGGTACGTTCCGCTTGTCCATCCGTTTGAGGATGAAAAGCCGTACTTAGATTTACTTGTGTCCCCAAACTCCTTTGAAAAGACTTCCAAAAATTTGCGGTAAATTGGGCTCCTCGATCGGATATAATGGAAATTGGAACTCCATGTAACCGAACGATCTCCTTAATATACAACTTCGCATACTCTTCCGCCGTATAAGTTGTCTTAACTGGTAAGAAGTGCGCGGATTTGGTAAGCCTATCAATGATCACCCATATGGAATCAAACTTCCGAAATGTACGAGGCAAACCCGTGATGAAATCCATATTGATCTTGTACCACTTCCAGATTGGAAGATCTATACATTGCATGTAACCACCGGGTTTCTGGTGTTCTACATTGACTCTTTGACAATTCGAACATTCAGCTACAAATTCGGCAATATTCTTCTTCATGTCATTCCACCAATATATTGATTTCAAATCTTGATACATCTTAGTCGACCCTGGATGGATGGAATACCTTGAACAATATGATTCTGTCATAATTCTCTTTCTTAGCTTAACTACATCAGGTACACATAAACGATTCTGACACTGAAGCACTCCTTCTCGCGTAAGCTCAAATGCCTTTGTCGTGCCACTTTGCACATCCTCCTTAAGCTGCAATAAAATTGGATCTGCATACTGCTTCTCTTTCACTTCAGCTATCAATGAAGATTCCGCTGCATTATGTACAATAACCTCTTCATCTGGAGTTTCGAGAAGTCGAACTCCCAAATTAGCTAGTTGGTGAAGATCCTTAATCATCCCCTGCTTTTCTATAGATGCCATTTTAGACTTACGACTCAGTGCATCCGCTACCACATTCGCTTTCCCTGGATGATACAAGATATCAACATCGTAATCTTTCAACAATTCAAGCCATCTCCGCTGCCTTAAGTTTAGATCTTTCTGACTGAAGATATATTGCAGGCTCTTATGATCGGTATATATGTCAACATGAACCCCATATAAGTAGTGGTGCCATATCTTCAAAGCAAATACAACTGCAGCTAGCTCAAGATCATGCGTGGGATAATTCCTCTCATGTGGTCGCAACTGTCTAGAGCCATAGGCTATTACTCTACCATGTTGCATTAATACGCATCCTAAGCCAATTCTCGAAGCATCACAGTACACTGCATACCCTTCTGTGCCTTCAGGAAGTACCAATACCGGTGTAGAAGTCAACTTGCTCTTCAGATCTTGGAAACTCTTTTCATAGGCATCATTCCATTGAAACTTGGAGGCTTTATGCGTCAACTTAGTCAAGGGTGCAGAAATAGAAGAAAAACCTTCAACAAACCTTCTATAATAACCTGCCAACCCGAGGAAACTACGAATCTCCGTAGGCGTCGTGGGTATTGGACAATTATTCACAGCCTCAATCTTCTGAGTGTCAACTTTTATGCCTTCACTGGATACAATATGGCCCAAAAATGCCACTGACTTGAGCCAAAACTCACATTTAGAAAACTTCGCATACAGCTTACGATCACGAAGAATCTGCAACGCCTGCCTTAAGTGATTAACATGATCCTCTTCTGATCTAGAGTAGACCTGAATATCATCTATGAAAACTATCACGAACACATCTAGAAACGGCTTAAACAACCTATTTATCAGATCCATAAAAACTGCGGGTGCATTTGTCAGCCCGAATGACATAACCAGGAATTCATAATGACCATACCGTGTTTGGAAAGCTGTCTTGGGTATATCTTTATCCTTGACTCTCACTTGATGATAGCCTGATCTCAAGTCAATCTTGGAAAAACACTGGGCACCGTGCAACTGGTCAAATAAATCATCAATTCGGGGAAGATGGTATTTATTCTTGATAGTCACCTTATTCAATTCCCGATAGTCAATACACATCCTCAGCGAACCATCTTTCTTACGCACAAACAATACTGGTGCTCCCCAAGGGGACATACTAGGCCTGATGAATCCCTTCTCTAGTAAGTCTTTCAGTTGCTCTTTCAATTCTCGCAACTCTGCTGGTGCCATTCTATAAGGAGGAATTGACATTGGCTGTGTGTCTGGCAACATATCAATACCAAACTCCACTTCTCGTTCAGGAGGTAAACTTGGTAGTTCTTCAGGAAATACATCAGGAAATTCATTCACAATCGGAACGGTCTGAAAAGTTGGCGGCTCTGCCTCTGTATCCCTTACTCTAACCAAATGGTATATGTACCCCTTGGAAATCATTTTTCTTGCCTTAAAGTAAGAAATAAATCTACCTCTCGGCGCGCCAACATTACCCTTCCATTCAAGGACTGCCTCATTTGGGAAATGAAAATATACCTTCTTAGAACGACAATCTACTGTAGCATATCAAGACGCTAACCAATCCATGCCCATAATAACATCAAAATCTACCATTTCTAACTCAACAAGATCAGCCATCGTATCACGACCACAAATATTCACAACACAATTTCGATAAACATTCCTAGCTATAAGAGATTCCCCCACTGGCGTTGATACTTCAAATGGCTTGGCTAATAATTCGGGTGTTCTTCCGAACCTTCCCGCAACCAAAGGAGTAGCATACGATAATGTAGAACCAGGATCAATTAAGGCATACACATCAAATGCAAAGATGGACAACGTACCTGTAACCACGTCTGGAGAAGCCTCTAAATTCTGCCGATCTGCTAGGGCATACACACGGTTCTGAGCTCCGCTAGAACTAGCTGCTCCTCTATCACCTCTACCGTGACCCATAGGTTGTGCACCCCTACTCAAAGGAGGCACCAATGATGATGCAACAGCTGATCCGGTAGGTCGTGTTATACCACCTGTGGTCCTGCGTGGGCAATCTCTAGCCATATGCCCCGGCTTACTGCACCAAAAACAATTGTTCGTTCCAAGCCAACATTTGCCAAAGTGAAATCTTCTACATATGGGGCACGGGTGTCGTGGAGGTCTCAATTGACTCATACTCCCTTGCCCTTGATACCCCACTATTCGCGAACTCTGATTTTCACTGCTTTGCCCGAACTGATTACCTCTGAACCTTTGAAATTGCGGTGGAGCACTAATTGCAGGATAAGAAGATAACGGGCTAGGCAATCTATGAGAGAACGAAGTCCTAAAACCTCCTTGAGATGCCATAAACTCCCCTATAGCTCTGGCCCGCTTAGAATATCCTTTTTCTGATTCCTGGGTTCTTCTTCTTTGCCTCTGATCTTCCATTTTCTGAGCGAAAGCTTGTATCCTCGCTATATCCATGTCCTTGTTCAAAGCAGCAATGGTACAATCTGTAACCAAGTATAGTTCCAATCTATCCACATAGTGATGAACTCTGTCATCCATAGTAGCTACCACATTAGAAGCATATCGAGACAAGGAGTTAAATGGAAGACTATACTCCCTTACACTCATATTACCCTGACGAAGATTTAAGAATTGATCTGCACTGGCCTGACGAGTCTCAAATGGAAGATAATGATCAATAAATGCATCTTTGAACTCTCCCCACGTAGTTGGAGGTGCATCAATACCCCTAGATCGTTTCCAATCCTCGTACCACAATATAGCCTCTCCTTTCAGTCTATATGCTGCTAGCTCAACCATCTCTTTACCGGATATGTGCATAACATCTAGAGCCCTTTGGGTTTGATCGACAAAGTCCTGCGGGTCTTCGTTAATATCTGATCTGGTAAAAGTAGGAGGATCCAGTTTTAGAAAATCCTGTGTCCGAAGGCTAGCTGCTCTATTCGTACCACTAGAACCCGTGGTAGGAATAGCTTGCCCTTGAACTTGACCGGCAACTATACGCGTCAGAAGTTGTACTGCATCCCTCAAATCTCGATCAACAGCATTAATAGATGGCCCTTCCGGAGGAGAAGAAGCTCCAGATATATGCTCAGCTTGAGACTCACTTTGTTCAGCTTGTGCCGGTGGTGACTTACTAGTACCTTCTCTGGCCACTACATCTACTCGCTTCCACTTATTCTTTCTCCTTGTAGCCGGCATCGTTACTATAATAAATAAAAAAAACAACTGGATTAAGCGATCGATTATGACTTTATCTCTAATATGGGCTCTATTGCACGATCTAAGAAATGGAGAATGGAAACAATCCCTAAATGTCCAATAGCCTCCTGTTTATAAATGTGGTGCACAACACACCGATAAACGAGATTCTACGTAGACACGGCTTTGTAGACTCACTAGGTCGAACTTCTCTGATACCACTTCTGTCACGCCGTTAATCCCATTGGAGCGGACTGGCACCCGTAGCCGAGGAGGCCCGGGAGAACCCGTTCATAACCTATACTTTCACATTTACATTACTTATGAAAATTAGAAATTTGGGCAGCACTTCATTGTAAATAGAAGAAAATAGTACCTGTATCCGCCCAGAAGACACACACATATATATATATAAACAATAATTGGCCGTCAGAGCCATCACGTCTATCAACCAAACACTCCTATGGCTGTACAATATGTCTACAAAAGCCTCTACATAGATACACAACTGAGTTAGGGTCGGGACAAACTCCCGCCCATAAAAGACTTTTATACAAATACCAAAAATACATATAGAAACGACTTGGGATGCCCCGAAACAACTGGAGCTCACCACTATCAACAGAATGTCCTGGCTCTTACTGCGGAGGTGTACGACCTGAAGTACCTGTTCCTGCAGGCATGAATGCAAGTCCCCCGTGAGGGACGTCAGTACGGAAATATGTACTGAGTATGTAAGGCAGTGAGTATCAAGATGAGATACAAAAGATCAACAGAACCCAGATAACAGTGAATAAACAGTATGAGTAGACCACACTTAAAAGAGCTGATGGGATACCTGCACATTACTTTCATATCATTACTTCCCGTATTCCTTATCAATACATAACATATGTCATACAATGACCAACTGATCAGTGGTACTAATACAATACATCAGGGACCACCCCTGGAATAACATATATACATAATCTTTATAATACAATGGCCAACTGATCAGTGGTACTAATACAATACATCATATCAACAATTTAAAATAAAGACATTCCATTTCTTAATTCAATTAATCTTTGAGATTGGTTACTTTGTGGTCACACCTTATGGAACTTGAAACCATGATACCTCAATAGGAAAAACATGTAAATAGGTAATCAATATCATGAAAATGAAGTAGAGAATCATGGATACCTCATTAAACCATTTCGGAGTCAACAATAGTATATGGACATTTTTTTGACTAGCCGGACATCTTAAAAGTGAAAACAAGTTCAATTGGTAGTGTCGAAGATCATATGATGTTATTATGTGTCATGTGTCGTAGGACAATGTTGGAAGCTTACTTGAGAGTGCCATGGGTCATTATTCATGCCAAAGATTAGATAGAGTATGTCTTACATACCTTGATATAACCACTTCAATACAAGTCCAACTTGACTTCCCGTACTCTTCTAACACTTATCTACAATAAGTCATTTGTGGCAAACTAGTATTAGCAACCAAACCTTACCATTTAGGTATTAACTTCACCAAATAATGTCTAGGAAGTAATCCTTTAACTCATCAATAAGAGTGCTACATACATCCTCTTTGTCATGACCCGAGCCTAGGCCCTAGCCGTGACGAGCATCCCGAACCATGATGGCCCGGAACACCCATTCTCTATCTGGTTATCATGCACAACATTCCTAATCATAATAAAATGCGGAATTGAAACTGAGTACGGAAAACATGGTCAAGTTCTGCAACATTTCTGAATAATACTATCTGACATCAGTCTGCGAAATCTCTACTAAGAACATAAACATCTGTCTGAAAAGAAACTGGGACAAGGCCCCCAGTAAACCAAAAACATAATAAATAAGATAATGTCTGACATAATTAGGCCTTCCGAATAATAGAAGGCTCACCACTGTGAGATCAAGTCTGCAAATCCGAGAATGTCTACTGAGTAGCTGGACCCCTAGAGTGTGCCTCAGAACCTGGAAGGAGGGGGGTCAGCACAAAAGTACTGGCACGCGAAGCAATCCAAAAAAAATAGTATAATGGAACATACATATATATATATATATACATATTAAGTGAAAGAAATTTTTCATCAAGACATCATGTATAAAACTGTTTCTGAAAAATACATGGGCACTTTCTGAAAACATGTAACCTGTCTGTTCATTTCAAATCATGATCTGTGTTTTACTTCTGAGTTAGGTGGTATTCCCCTACAAGTCTGATATTCCAGGGGCTGTATGGAATCCGCCATTGACTCGGCGGGGAAGCCCCCAACCCAAGTGTGCCGCAAGGGTTGGAGTGTCTGAGTCTGATACGCCACAGGACATTTAAGTCAGCGCATAATAGTATACCCGGGTCGGCAAACCACGGTTTTAGGCAATGAGTCGCTTGAACTCAAGCCCTCTTCGGGGAACCACCTAACATCTCTGTATGCCCATTTTTAACCTTTTCTGTACATGCAACATTCTGAATGTCTAAAATCATGAAAGTCTGAAATGTCTGTTAGTCTGAGTCTGATATGGCATTAGTCTGAGTTGGTATTGTCATACCAAGACTTGCAAGTCATGATTTTTCTGAGACATAATGTATTAAGCAAGAGCTTTCATTTAAAACATAGTTTAGACCACCAAAACATGTAACTGATGTAAAGGATTTCATATTCCGAAACTTAAAGTTCAATTCATGCAGAAATTTCATCAAACACCTGGTGGTCAAATGTCGTTAGCAAGTTCATGTATTCAAAATTGAAACACATTCATTCATATATGTATATAAACTGTCAAATCGCTTTGGAGATGGTCAAAAGACCAAAACAATGATGTTAAAACATCTTATACATAAATATATATACATAATTTAAAACCCCATTCTAAAACATGATTTTTCTATGCCCATGAGAATTTAGAAAAACCCCGCGTACCTTGTTCTCCACGAATTTTGGGTGTCTATCGAAGCCTACGTCGAGAGGATTCCAAATCTGTAATTTGTTTCACGAACCCGCGGTTGAATCTTGAGTTGCTTGGGTTTTAATGTTGAAACCCTAGGGAGAGTTCTTGAGCAATTTTGGGAAAAGTATGTGTATTATGGTGTTTGAGGGATTAAATCCCGTGTTGGTGGTATATATAGGGGTGGAGGATTACCAAAATACCCCTAAGGAACAATTAAGGTCAAATCTGTCCCTCAGTTGACAGTTTGGTAGACTGGAGTAAATCGATTATAACTTTTTACTCATATACTGAAATTGGATGAAACCAACTGCAATTGAAAGAGGACTCGATGATATTTTGTTTGATATATTATAGCTCACACATTTCATTATATACAGGGAGTTATGATCGTTTATAATTGACCCTGAAATGCTGAAAACTGGGCAATAGTCTATGCGTTTTGCTACTGTTTTTAAATCCAAACGCAGCCTTATGCGTTCCGAAAAATTCCGAAACTTATCCGAGATGTACTATGAGATTTCCCGATCATAACGCAACTTGAAAATCTAAAAGCGGATGTCGGGAAGGTTGAAAAGTTGTATCCCGAAGATTGCCAGCTAAAATGACTCTAAGTCCTCATTACACTTAGAAAAATTTTCAAGTTTTTAAGTCTAAGGGCACTCTATTAAAGACTAATCCATGCACGACTTTTACAGGGTGTTACACTCTTATACTCTTATTACATTCACATATCATGCATTTTCATGCAATATCCCTCAACATCACTCTTAGCCTTTATTTCCCCTCTTAATCACCATCCAATACCAACATGATCACTAGGCATACATAACCACTAATATAATGATATATCACCACAATTCATCCTCCATAATCCAATACAACAACTTTCATAATTTACTACTAACAATTTATACAAAAAAATTCATAACTATGTTTCTAGTTATCTTCCAACATCAAGACAATACTCATAATCCCTTATCAATACTTATTCATGGATAAGAATCAAGAATAAACAATATTCATACCTTAACAATGAACTCTTGTATTTATAATCCTCCTTACATAACCATGGGGTGCTTCTCGAAGCTTTCGAGATGGTGAACACAACTACGGAACCAATTCGAATTTTCTACGGTTGAATCACAAAATATTTGAAGTTGAAATTAGGCTAGGGTTTCACCTTCTCTTAATAATTGGATGATATATGATATATATGAGGCTAAGTGTATGTTTATAAAGACCAATTTTCGTCCAAGAGGTAATAGAAAATGACCATTTTGCCCTAAAAATTTAAATAAATCCGAATCTGTCCCCAGTGGACAGTTTTGACAGGCTGAAGTAAATCGATCATAACTCTTTTCTCCGGTATCGGATTTGGGTGAAACCAATTTCATTGGAAAGATAATTCAAAGGGATTTCATTTTCATATGAAGTACACCACCCAGTTCTTCCTGTACAAGGAGTTATGGTCGTTTTAAGTTGACCCAAAAATCTGTCCCAAAATTCTATTTTTTTTTGATAGGCTGTAGTAAAACGGGTATAGCTCCTTACTCAGACATTGGATTTGGATGAAACCAATTTCATCGGAAAGAAGACTCTCGGATATTTTCGTCTATATATAGCAGATCACACAGTTCTTTTTGTACAAGGATTTATGATCGTCTAAAGTTGATCCAAAAAAAATTGCCTAGCTGCAGTAATTTTCCTGCAGATTTACTGTTCACAGACTTCCCGCCCACCGTTTTGAAATTTCGAATGTGCTCGCTTATATGAAATACTCCTCTGTTTTGGGAAAACTTTATATCGTTGGAAATCTTATTCCAATACCTACACATACAACTATTGACGGGATACTTCCGAACACCATAAACTAAATTTAACCCATACGCAAGCCTTTAGGACTCCATATAATCGCGATAAGTGTACGAAAAAATTTACGGGGTGTTACAGGTGTACAGGAATAAAGTTGATGAGCATGGAACAGTCACAAGAAATAAGTCAAGGTTGGTGGTCCAAGGATATAACCAAGATGAAGGAATTAACTTTGATGAGACTTTTGCTCCCGTAGCAAGATTGAAAGCTATAAGATTACTTGTTGCCTTTGCTGCCTACAAGGAGTTTACACTCTATTAGATGGATGTGAAGAGTGCATTTCTGAATGGCTTTCTCAAAGAGGAGGTGTATGTCAAGCAACCTCCAGGATTCAAAAGCAAGGAGTTTCTTGATCATGTGTATAAACTGGATAAAGCCTTGTATGGGCTGAAATAAGCACCTAGAGCTTGGTATGAGAGGTTGTCAAAGTTTCTACTGGAGAATGGTCATTCTAGAGGTAAAATTGATAATACCCTAAAAAACTAATAGGAAGGATTTGTTAGTTGTGCAGGCATATGTGGATGACATTATTTTTGGATCAACCAACACGAATATGACTCATGAATTTTCCAAACTCATGAGTAGTGAATTTGAGATGAGCATGATGGATGAGCTGAATTATTTTTTGGGGTTGCAAATAAAATAGTCAGCATCAAGGACAATGATCCACCAATAGAAGTATGTCAAAGAACTTCTCAAAAGATTCTTCATGGAAGAAGAAAAGAAGATCAGTACTCTCATTGCCACTACCATAAAGATGGATTTGGATGAAATAGGTTCAGATGTAGAGCAAAAAATATATAGAGTTATGATAGGATCATTATTATACCTCACAGCAAGTAGACCTGACATTGTGTTTAGTGTTGGGCTATGTGCCAGGTTTCAAGAAAAATCCAAAGAGTCACATCTAAAATCTGTGAAGAGAATTTTCAGATATTTGAAGGGAAGCAGTGATCTTGGCTTATAGTACCCCAAAGGTAGCAATTTTAATTTGGTAGGATACTCAGATGCTGACTATGCCGGATACCTGGTGGACAGGAAAAGCACTACAGGAATGGCACACTTCGTTGGATCATGTTTGATTACCTGGTCCACAAAGAAGCAAAATTCAGTAGCTTTGTCTACTTCTGAAACTGAATATGCTGCTGCAGGTTCCTGTTGTGCTCAATTTCTATGGGTTAAGCAACAACTCATGGACTTTGGTATAGACTTTGGTTGTGTTCCTATTTTTTGTGATAATACAAGTGCTATTAACATAACTAAAAATCCTGTTCAACATAAAAGAACCAAGCATATTGATATTAGACATCACTTTCTCAAAGATAATGTTGAAAAAGGTCATCTATCAATTTCTTTTTGCTCCACTGAGGATCAGATTGCTGACATTTTTACTAAGGCTTTAAGTAGATAACACTTTGAGAAAAATAAGTTAGCCTTGGGGATGATTAAAATTGCATAAGTCTCCCTCAATGCTTGCTTAGAATAAAGTTGCTTTTAAAAAAGTGATTGTTGGTTAATTCAGTCTCAAACATTTAGTTGTGTATCCTAAGTCCAAGATCTTAGAATATGTTGACTAATGTATGTGTTGATTTTGCAGAGAGTCTTGATTACAACAACAATTTTGTCTATCTTTTCATTCAGGGATGATTATTATTGCTAATAGTAGCTAAAGATAAACAAGTTGGTTACCTGGTTCCTTTCTGGTCCATTTAAATCGCCAAATTCAAAGAGTCACATTTACTCAAAAAGCTGCTACTCGCTTTCCCATCAGTCCAGAAGTCCTCATCATTACGTTCCTTCCACAGGTATAGTTTCTCATCTCTTCAACTTCTTCCATTTCTCTTTTAAATACTCCCTCTCCTATTTCATGTTTCATACTCTTCTCCTCAATCAAGAAAAAATATCAGTTTACCAATGGCTTCCTCTTTATCTTCTTCATTATCTTCTTCCCCTAGTTCTGCCAAAAATACCTGCACCACACTTATCCTTCATCCAAACATTACTTTACCTTCCTTAATCCCTCCTCAAATATCCCAAAGATTCACCGATTTTGCTACTCTTAGAAATTTCCCAAACCCTTTTGCCCAAATTTCTTCACCTTCTCCATCCTCCTCGAAACCCCTCCTTCCTCCAATCATCCTACTCCAAATTTTTGAATATGATGATAATCTTAGTGACATAGATGACCTTTATATCACAGAGTTAATCCTAAAAAGGTCTAGGTCTAAGCTTCCAAGAAAACCCCCTTCCATTCCCGTCACTGTTGACAACATTGCCTCTCCAAAACCTTCTCCAAATGTCTCTATCCCTCGTACTCCTCACACTCGAGGAAGAAAACAATGAGAAGATGCATCCTTTGCTGAGGCTCTTCGAGCCAGCAAAAAGAAATGTGTGTCTACATCTGATCCCACCCTTCCTTGTGCATCTTCTCCTGATTTTCTACTTCGATCCGTCAGAAAGACAAAGACTATCATGGCCAAAGTTCCAAAACCCTCGTTGTTCACAAAACCCTCTTCTAAACCTACTCAAAAATCCTCCTCCTCTTCAAAATTCCCTTCCACTGTCAAAGGATCCACCTCCTCAAAAGTTTACCCTCCCAAGCCTTCTACTCGTCCCAATAAATAGGTCACCACAATTGTTCCTTCTGACTCATCTGACTCTGACTTTACCCTAGATGTTATTGATGAGTTGGGACCTGAGTTTAAAGTTCCCCACCCATCTTCTCATTAGGATACTCCTAATGCTCATCTTCTTCACTTTCAAAAGCAAAAATTAGCTAGAGGGAGGGTAGCTAGTGGTTTTGGGGGGGATGATATGCAAATATTACTAGAAAAATTGGAGTTTCAAGGTTGGACCCATTTATTTCTTTAGGGTGATCTTCAACGTAGATTTGCTAAACCTGAAGTATATGAGTTTTATACTAATGGGGTGGGAATTGGTGATTTGTTCTCCACTTCTGTCAGAAAGGTTGCCATGAACCTTTATGTTACTGACATTGCTAGGATCTTATGTATTCCCTCTGAGGAATGGGGTCACTATGTTAAGGATGCTTGGCCATCTCTGGATAATCTTGCCTCTGCCCTCAATATATGTAGAAAGTTTTCTGGAAATCCTAACTTGCTCCACCATAGAAGAGTCCTTAATAGGGAGATGTCCTCACTACATCAGCTCTATTTTGATTTGGTCCACAAAATGATTATTCCTTGGAAAGAGAGACGGTGTATGCCTAGTTTTCTTGATTTTAGACTCATGGAACTGTTGGACACTGAGGTGAGAATTGATTTGCCTCGACTGATCCTGAAGCACATGCAAAGGGTTTTCCTCAAGGAGATTAATGGACATGCCCTACCTTATCCATTCTGGATCACCCCTATATTTGAAGAGTTTGGTATTTCTGTCCAAGTGTGGTCTTCACAAACTACCAAGGATATCATAGGGCCTGTGAACCACATGATGCTACCTGTTTCCTTGAAGAGTGTTGATAATCCAATGCACAGGTTGAGAAATGCACTGGCTGATAAACAAGCTGAAGTGGAAGTTGCTTAGGCAGCTTTGGAGGCTGCATAGGCTGCTCATGAAGAAGAAAATGGGATTCTTCAAGCTCAAATTGCTTCGCTTGCTTCACTATTGGAAAAAGAGAGAGTTGAGAATGTTGATGTCATCACTACTTAGTCTTTTATGACCTCCTAGAACTGTCTCTTTTTGTTGCTTCTCCAGATAACTTGTTTTCTCTTTAGTTGTTTTTGGTATATGTACTCATATCTACTACTTAATGAAATGGACTTGGTTGTTATAATGTTTTCTGCTCCTGTTCGCTCATACTGCATTCATGTTATATTATTCTGAATTTTGATTGTCTTAGTGATAGCCTCAATGGCCATGAATTATTAATCGTTTTCACTTGTTAAGCCAGTTTTTCGATGATGTAAAAAGGGGAAAGTGTAGGCTATGCAATGCTTATAACTCAATTGGACTAACCTGTGTTTCATTCTGCTTCTTTTACTTAAATTTCTTAGTAAGTTTATGTTAGCTGGTGTTGTGTTGTGTTGTGTTGTGCTGCTATGTTTGTCATCATCAAAAAGGGGGAATTTGTTAGGACATGTGGAGTTTTGATGATAGACATATGAATGAAACATGTTGTAAAAGCTGGTCCATCCAAGTGAACAAAGCTAAGCTGCAGACAAGTTATTGATAAGATGTCTCTGCGTAAAAACAGAAATGGATAATATCTATCACATCAGAAGTTGAGTGGAATTAGAAGTCCTGCAAAAGAGTCGTAGTCAAGATGAAGAGAAACATGAAATAGTGCAGAAGTTGGGTTGATCAAGGAGTCTAGCAATAAGAGAAGAAAGAGTCCTATTAAATCTAAGAGAGAAAGAGACGACAGCAACAAGTAGAAGAGTCACTTGATAAGAGTCCCACTGGAAAGAGAAGTAGACATCTAAAAGGACGTTATCAGAGGAGGGCTTAAATACAACAAAAGGAATTAAAAGGATGGGAACTCAAGCACTGAAAAGAAAATCAACAATCAGCATATTAGTTCACATACTTGAAGAAGAACCTGGTCTCTTACTTAGCAAGTCATAGACAGTGTGTAGTAGGTAAGTTCTTTGAGTTGTAATGAGTCATTGTTCTGGTCTCAGTGATCTATAAATTGAGTTAGGAATTGTGTCTTCAAGTTGGGGAACTCTAAGACTTGGGAACACTAAACTTGGAAAGATTTGTGTTTTTGTAGTGATAGGAGTTAGAAGTTTTAATTCCTAGTTTACAAGAAGTCTTGTAATTCTGTTGATTGTTGAGGCTCAAGTATTATAGTGAAGTTGGGGTTAAATCCTGTAGAGGTACATGTCGTAGTTTTTTTACACCTTTCTTGAGCCGGGTATTTTTCACGTAAAAACACTGTGTTCAGTATTTACTTCTGTGAAGCACGTTTACTTACTTGTTCCACAGATAGGCAATTAGTAGGGCTCGTACTGTAACAACATTGACCTTATTGTTATAATGTGATCGAAAAATAAGTATATAAAGAATATATAAAGTAACTAATCGAACCAAACGATTGACACTCTTAAATTAGATGTTGGATATTTTTTATGGGGGACAATCATTTGTTCATGACTTGAAATTATATTATTATAAATATCCACTTTAGTCTTACATTTCTTTCACTCGAAATGTAGCAACTCTCTTTTATTTTTTACTCATTTGTTGCTTAGCTTGCTTCAGCTAAATTCTTTAATTGCTTGAACTCTCGCTCTTGTTTTTTCATTTGGTTATGTTTTAGCTCATACGCAACTTAAATGGACACCTCTATCGGTGATGGAAGAATCACACTAAGGATATTTATTTTTCTATTCTAGAATCTTCGTCAACTACTAATTTTTGAATCCTTCTTTGACGTGTATTACATATTAATTAAGTTTGTGATAAATTCTTAAAGTTAGACATATATCCTATTAACACCTAAAAAGAAAAAGAATACAATAGTAATTGCTTTTTGGTAACAAATCTTAAGCATAACCTTCATCATTTATGTTCCTCACGCTTTCTGAGTATCATAACTTATAACCATCTTCTACCCTCGCCTTAGTACCTAACCATTTGGTTTCTTAGGGACAAGCTATATTAGTTTGCCTTTTCCTAAGAATTTTCACTAGCTCTAATGACTTCTCCGATAAAGACCCTATGTTTAACAATCCTACTCTCAACCTATAGTCACTCTTAGACCTTTTACCCTTTCTTTCCGTACCCCTTCCCCCACCCTAGTCCACGACCCTGACCTGACCCCAAATTAAGCTCCGCCTGAAGAGATAATCCTAAGTCAACACCATCTACCACAGCTACAAGAGACTACACCAACCAATAATACTTAGAGCACAGAGCCTAGAAATAATATAAACCAAATAAGTACTATCAAGCCCACACTACAGAACTACTAAAAATAACAAAAATGATTAAACACAAGTAGAATTAACAAGTAAAACACTACTATGAAATACAAAAATAAATAAGTAAATTGTTACCCATAAATAAGATAGTCAGAAAAGACACAAAGAAAAAAGGATCAAAATTGGAATAGTAAACAATACGGCCAAAAGAATCCACTAGAATCAAGAAATCTATACACATGAATAGGAGATATAAAGTGAGTGCACCTGATCAAAGATGGGTCGACTTACTTTGTTGAGTTGCTGGATTCTGATAATTTGCGACAGAAATTAGTCATCAAAATCATGTGGTCGCCTCCGGAGAAGGCGTGCTGGATCTAAACTTGTAGTACCTATAAGAGGTTAGAAAGAAATAAAAGAGGGAAATTTCTGAAGTAAGATCACCAAAAATGGGGCACCAAAACTGCGATTGTGCGAGTAGGAGTCACCAAAAAAAATATTTGCGTAGGAATAAAGACAATGCCCTCTAGAGTAAATAAAGACTATCCAAATTACTAATGACTTTGTTAGTTTAATACTGTTAATATTTCCGTTTCCTAACCCAAATCTACAAAGGTTTTCCACTATATAAAGGCCTTTTATTTTGTGTGTTGTTCTCACTTTAAACTCAAACAAATTCATTGTGTTCAAGAAAAAAAAAATATCTTTGATTTCTTTCATTCGATACAACCAAAAGCAATGGCTGGAATTGTTGTGGTTTTTGATTTGGACAGCGATAATTGGGTTGTGGATGAATTAGGTGTTACGGATTCGTTCAAGCAACTTCTCCCTACCATGCCCTGGAACTCTCTTATGGTTAGTTTTTGTTTACCTAAAAAATTATATGATTCGTATGTAATTAATCACTTGATTTAACATTAATCTAACTGCTATCTTCTTTGTTTTAAACAAATATAAAGGATAGGATGATGAAGGAACTTCATGAACAAGGCAAAACTGTCAAGGACATTGAAGGAGTACTGAAACGCGTACCTGTAATTCCCGGTGTTGTTTCAGCCGTTAAAGCAGCTCATGCTTTAGGGTACGTATGAGGATACGAGTACTTTCTATTTTTATAATTTCTGCGGCTTTTTGTTTAGTAAAATCAGATTTACTCAATTTATGTGTGTTATTGTTTCAGATGTGATTTGAGGATAGTAAGCGATGCGAATGTCTTCTTCATTGACACGATTTTGAATCATCTTGGAATACATGATTGCTTCACGGAGATCAACACAAATCCGAGCTACGTTGATGAAGAAGGAAAACTCAGAATCCTTCCTTACCATGATTTTCACACTTGCTCTCATGGCTGCAACAACCATGTTTGCCCTCCCAACATGTGCAAGGTACCTAAAGCACGGACAAAATTTACTCCTACTGTAGCACTTTGTATAAAATCTATGAATTGCATGAGTTACACGTAATGTAAATTAATGTGATTTGATTTAAACATCCGTCATGAAATCTGTCTTTTTTTATGTCTTCATCGTTTTGTACCGAAGCTTCACGTGTTCCTTATTTTATGTCCACATGGAATAAAAAAAAAAAACTAGAGTGTTCTTCATTACAATCTTTTGTTTCATTAATCATTCCTATCAAATTCTAATGTATGATTTTGTGTATTAACAGGGCCTGGTAATAGAAAGAATGCAAGCTTCATTGGCTAATAAGGAAGGGAAGAAAAGAATGATCTATCTCGGTGACGGACCAGGAGATTTTTGTCCAAGCTTGAAGCTCAAAGAGCATGATTACGTTATGCCTAGAAAAGATTTTTCTGCCTGGAAATTAATAAATGAAAACCGCCATCTCATAAAAGCAGAAATCCACGGGTGGGCAAATGGAGAAGAGCAACAACACATTCTGCTTCAGATAATTAAAGCGATTACCATTCATGAAGAGAGTCAATTTTTATCAGTTGGTAGCAAGTTCCAGACGATTCCGATTAATGCAGCTCTTCATGAAGCCTTGCCAAAAGCTCTCCCTGTGCGTTACTAATTAAGCCTTGATGACAATACATAAGAGTATGGATGATCAACATTTTATAGAGATCAACTGTGTGAGAGCTAGCTAACTGATTAAGAGTTACTTTAATTACTTGTATTTTAAGGCTTTATTGAAAGTTTGCCCTGGTTTTTGAGCCTTTGATTCAGGCTCTAAATATTGTTGGATGCAACATTGTTGAATATATATATATATCATTTATCTCTCTTTTGAATTTTCTTGGACCAACTTTTTAATTTTGTCTGTATAATATTTAGCATTCCCTACATCTCACTAAAACACCAATACTAAGATTGGCTTGAACAAGATGATATCTCACTGAAATAGCTCAAATTTGTCTTCCACGATGTCATTCACTATTTTGAACATGTCCACACACCATATGTGTGGCCATTACTTACAAATTAATGAAATCTTATATATTCTTAACTAGCGATTACCTTTTTCAAGTTGTAACAAATAGCAATTCCGTTCAATGTTTTGTTTGTTAGTGCTAGACATTTTCTAGAATAATTAGTTGTTTCGTTAGAGAAACAAACAAATATTTGATTCACTAGATATTCTGCTTTTTAGTTAGTTGTCCTAAGAGTTATAGTAAAACAATTTAAAGCCATCTAATATTTTAATTAATGAAATTTAAGATACTGATTTTCATCCATATTTTCAACCTTCCTACTTATCTCTATACAAAACATCCCCACAAGTTCTTCCATAAATACATATTTTTGCATACTTAGCTTACCTGCATTTGAGAAACTCAATCCCTCACTATTGGGAAAAGAAGAATTGATGGTCAGTAATACAAACGTAAAAAATTTGGCGTGCCTTATTTGGGCACTATCAGTAACATGTGCCCACGTATTTTAAAAACTAGTTTAGAATACGTGCGTTGCACGTGTCTCTCACGTTAATATTATTAACTTGAACATATAAACGTTCTAAAATTCAAACTTATTCTTTTGATGGTTAGTTATTACATTATTAGTCAAACGATGCAAAAAGATTCGTTCTATTTTTGAACTTCTTGAAGGAAGGATGAAGATGGTACTAACGGTGAAATTGCACAAATTTGTCTAATAGAGGTAATTTAACCATATCACCATTAAATATATTTAATACTCTATATTTCTTTAGAAAATAAATTTGAGAATGAATTAGTATTTAATATCGAGAGTAAAATGAGCAAAAATTGACAAATTATCCATTGATTTTTTACACTGAACAAGTATTGTTGGACATTTAATTTTAATATAGTAGACAAATATTATTGAATGGAGGAAGTAATACTTTACGAAAGTGTCATAACTCAATTAAAGAGTATCCGACATATAAAGAAATCAAGAGCAAGTCAGTCAACTAATATTATTTTTCTAACTAAATTAATTCCTACACCACCTGGTATATTGAAAACTTCAGTGAACTATAAAGTCTTCATATTTTTGGCAAAGGTCATTTGATATGATTTCTTCAATTCCTCTTTGGTTAGACATTTGAACGTTTCCTGCAAAGAACTCAAGGTAAATTGTGCACATGCAATATGAAATTGTCAATTATTTAATACACCATTTGACCATGAGAACCATAACTAATGTAAGTGCAAGCATTGCAACACCACAATGCATGAATTGTTCAGATTGTCGTGTAACGATAGAACAACATCCCTAACTCTAGGTACCATTAGCTAAAAACAAGAGAAATACTCATTAACAAAACTCTAATTACTCACCTTAATATATTGCCCGACCAAGTAAATGGTAAGGAAGTTAATTATTGGACTTAATTTTCTTAAAAGAATAATCTGTCTTTGTAAATATCGCTTGATAAAGATAAGTGTCAAAGCAAGAGGAATACTTATTGAGGAAAACCTAATTACACACTTTAAACAAGTTGCCGACCAAGTAAGGAAGTTGCTCGCATTGAGCTGAATTTGCTATTGGTTCTTCTTTATCTCTTTCTTGAAAGAATTCAACTCTAGCTTCCTCCTATGTAGCACTTTTTATAACTCACCATTCAAGTTAGTTAGCCAATCTCTTAAGTAAAGCCCGAAAATTGAGACAAAAAACACAATAAAAGCATTCAACAAACTCAAAATAACTAGGAATAAGGCAAACAAAGAGAGACCGGAACTGTTAGAGTGTGTACCCTACTAATTTTAATATTTTATCCTACTGGTTGCCTATCTGTGGAACAAGTAAGTAAAGTGGTTCACAGAAGTAAAATTTGAACAAATTGTTTTTACGTGGAAAACACCCGATTCAAGAAAAGTGTAAAAAATCACAACTCGTACCTCTACAGGATTTAACCTCAACTTCACTAAAACTCTTGAGCCTCAACAATCAACAATATTACAAGATTTCTTGTAAGTCTAGGAATTAAAACTTCTAACTCCTATACTACAAAAACACAAATCTTCCCAAGATAAGTTTTCCCAAGTCTTTGAGTTCCCTAACTTGAAGACACAATTCCTAACTCAGTTTATAGATCACTGAGACTAGAAAAATGACTCATTACAACTCAAAGAACCTACCTACTACAAACAGTCTGAGACTTGCTAAGTAAAGGACCAGGTTCTTCTCCAAGTATGTGAACTGTTTTGCTGATTGTTGATTATCTTATCAGTGCGTAAGTCAAACACTTGAAAGTCGTTTGATCTATTTAAGCTTACATCAGATGGAGTCCTTTAGTTTATGTAATCTTCTATTTTCCGTAGTACTCCCAGGTAGTTGCACTCTTTTGTTGCTGCCGCCTTTCACTCTCCTAGATTGAGTAGAACTTTTCTCCTTTATCTTGTAGAACTCCTAAATCAACTAGACTTCTGACTGCTGCAATTTTATTCTCCTTTGCATCTGCTTTCACTGATGTGATAAGTTTGAGTGCATGATATTTATCCACTCCTGTATTTGCGTAATATCGTCTTATCAATAATATTGTCTGCAGCTATGCTTTGGGCACTTGGAACGTACTAGCTTTCACAACATGTTTCATTTAAATGTCTATCATCAAAACTCCACATGCCCTAACAAATTCTCCCTTTTTTATGATGACAAACTCAGCAGCTCAACATCATTTTGCTATTCCTAACATACTCAGTAAAGAGTTCAAAATAGAAGATCACAGAAATGAAATAGGTTAATCAATTGGATTATAAGCACTGTATAAGCTATTCTTCCCCCTTTTGACATCATCGAAAAGCTAGACCAATAAGTGGAAATAGTTTAATAATTCATGGCCACTGGGGCTATCACTAAAACAAGCAAGACTTAGAGCAAAAAAAAACTCAACAATGCATTAAGAACACAGAAATAGAACACATAGAGCAAAAGTTCATTGCATTCATAGAACAGGATACAATTACCACAACCCATTAATATCAATAAAAGAGAAACAACTTGGACCAAAAATAGTAAGGAAAGATTTCTAGGACACGAAGAGGGGCTTAAGAGGAGGAGGAAAAAGGGATAAGGGAGGTAAGCTTCCTAATGATATCAACATTGTCAGCTCTTTCTTTTTACAAGATGGCTTTGAGGGAAGCAATTTGATCTTGAAGGACCTGTTTCTCCTCCTCATGAGCAGCCTGGGCAGCCTCCAATGCAGCTTGTGCCACTTCAACTTCACCTTGTTTGGCAGGAAGAGCATTCCTCAACCTTTGCATAGGATTGTTAGCACTCCTCATAGAAACAGGTAACAAAGCATGGTTCACTAACCCAATGACATCCTTTGTGGTCTGCAGTGACCACACCTTGACAGGGACATAAAAATCCTCAAAGACAGATGCAAGCCAGAACTCATATGGCAATGCATGACTAGTTGCATCTTGGACTAAGACTCTTTGCATGTGTTTGATGATGATTCTAGGAAGTTCTATTAAAATTTCAGAATCTAACAGTTCCATCAAAGTGAGATCAAGGAAATTGGCAACTGTTTTTCTTTCCTATCTAAGAAGGATCATTTTGTGAACCACATCAAAATAAAATTGATAGGAAGTGACATCTCATTCTTGAGGACCCTTCGATGAGTAAGGAGAAGAGGATTTCCAGATAATTTTCTAGATATAGCAAGAGCCGATGGGAGGTTATCTACAGAAGGCCAAACACCCTTCACATAATGACCCCAACCCCCAATAGGAACATTCAAAATTCAACTCAGATCAGCAGGATAGAGATTAATGGTTTTCCCATGAATAGTAGTTGAAAACATCTCCCCAATTGCAACCCCGTTAGTGTAAAACTCATAAACTTCATTTTTACCAAACTTTCTTTGATGATCACCTTGTAGAAACAAGTATGAAAACCCCTGATCTCTCAATTTGGTGACCAAAATATCCATATCATGTCCACTTAATCCAGTGTCAACTCTACCCCTAGCCAACTTGCAGTTATGAAAGTGGAGAAAATGAGCTGACTGAAAAGCCTTGTCAGCAGGAGTATCAATATCAATATCATAGTCAAGATATGGATCAGTTTGAGTAGAAGGTGCTGGAGGAGTATCAGGAAGAAATTCAGAGTCTGAATCAGATGACTCAGAAGAAACAAGTTTAGATACTTGATTATTCGGACGGGAAGTGGTCTTTGAAGAACTTTTGGTGGAAAGAGAAACTTTGACAGTGGAGGCTTTCACAGGAGATGCTTTCACAGTAAATTTTGAGGATGAGGTAGCTCTGGAAGTGGGTTGGGATGAAGATAAATGAGTGAAGGAGGATTTTGGGGTTTTAGCAATGATGTGCTTCAGTTTTTTTTTGGAACGAAGGAGAATATCAGGAGAGGATGCACTAAGGGGCAGAGAAGCAGAAAAAGCGACCCGTTTCCCTTTATTTGCACAAAGTGATTCTTTCAAAGAAGCATCTTCCCATTGTTTCTTTCTCCGAGTAAGTGGAATTCGAAGAGAAGCGACTGCAGGGGAAGGCTTAACTGAAGCATCGTCATCGACATCAATGATAACAGAAATTTTGACCTTTGAGGGATGAGATTAGAAATGGGTCCATCATCAAGATCATCAATTTGAAGTGGGATAGGTGGCAGAAGTGAGAGTTTGGACTGGGATGAACCGATTGAAGAAAAATTGCTGAAAGGGTTTGGGAAGTTTCTGAATACAGCAAAATCAAAGAATTTTCTAGAGATTTGAGGAGGGATTAAAAGAGGTAGGGTGATATTTGGATGAACTACAATGGAGGTGAAAGGATTTTTGATAGAATCAATTGAGGAGGATGGACAGGATGAGGAGGAAGCCATGGTGATAGTGAAATAGAAAATTGTAATTGGTTGTAGAGAGGGTAAGAGGGAATGGAAAAGAAAGAGAAGAAGGATGCGTATTTAGGATGGAGTGAAGGAAGATAAACCGTGAAAGGAGTGTAATTGGAAGAGGCGTAATGATGAAGGGGTCTGCACTTATGAGAAGGGTCTGGTAGCTTTTTTAAAGGAGATAGATTTTGAGTTTTTGGTGGTTTAAGTGTAACAGAAAGGACCAAGTGAACAACCTATTTCTCTTTTATGCTATCATGAGCAAGTGATAATCATACCTAAATTCTGAAGATAAATGGACAAAATTGCCTTGATGTTTTAGCCTTTCTGCAAAAATAACATAGCTGAGTTAATTTGCTCAAAAACCTTAGAATTAGGATACACAACTAAATGTGTAAGACTGAATTAATCAACAATCACTTAAGTACAATCTTTTCTAGTCAATCATTGAGGGTGATTTATACAATTTTAATCATCCCCAAGGCCAACCTATTTTTTTCAAAGTGTTCTCTACTCAAAGACTTAGTGAATATGTCATCAATTTCCTCCTCATTAGAACAAAACATAATTGATATATGACTTTTTTCAATATTATCTCTACAAAAGTGATGTCGAATATCAATATGCTTGGTTCTTTAATGCTGAACAGGATTTTTGGCAATATTAATAGCACTTGTATTGTCACAAAATATGGGAACACAACCAACATCTATACCAAAGTCCATAAGGTGTTGCTTAATCCATAACAATTGAGCACAACAAGAACCTGCAGCAACATATTCAGCTTCAGCAGTAGACAAGGCTATTGAACTTTGCTTCTTAGTGGACCAGGTAATCAAACATGATCCAAGGAAGTGTACCATGCCAGTAGTGCTTTTCCTATCTACCAAATAACCTGCATAATCAGCATCAGAGTATCCTACCAAATTAAAGTTTCTACCTTTGGGATACCATAAGCCAAGATCGCTGGTTCCCTTCAAGTATCTAAAGATTCTTTTCACTAATTTTAGGTGTGATTCTTTGGGCTTTACTTGAAACCTAGCACACATCCCTACACTGAACACAATGTCTGGCCTGCTTACTGTGAGGTACAATAATGATCCTATCATACCTCTATACAATTTTTATTCCATATCAGGACCTGTTTTATCCAAATCAAGCTTTATGGAAGTGGCAATGGGAGTACTGATCTCTTTTACCTCTTCCATGGAGAACTTTTGGAGAAGTTCTTTGATATACTTCTGTTGATGGAATATTGTCCCTGTTGCTGACTGTTTTATTTGCAATCCCAAGAAGTAATTCAGTTCCCCCATCATACTCATCTCAAACTCACAACTCATAAGTTTGGAAAACTCATGAGTCATATTTATGTTGGTTGAACCAAATATAATGTCATCCACATATAACTAACAAGTCTTTTCCATTTGTTTTTAAGAAAAGGGTATTATCAATATTACCTATGGTATGACCTTACTCCAGTAGAAATTTTGAAAATCTCTCATACCAAGCCCTTGGAGCTTGTTTCAACCCATACAAAGCCTTATCTAGTTTATACACATGATCAGGAAATTCTTTTCTTTCAAATTCTGGAGGTTTCTTGACATAAACCTCCTCATTGAGAATGCCATTCAGGAATACACTCTTCACATCCATCTGATAGAGAATAAACTCCATGTAGGCAGCAAAGGCAACAAGTAATCTTATAGCGTCAAGTCTTGCTACAAGAGTAAAGGTCTCATCAAAGTCTATTCCTTCTTCTTGGTTGTAACCTTGGAAGACCAATCTTACCTTGTTTCTTGTAGCTGTTCCATGCTCATTAACTTTATTTTTGTACACCCACTTATTCCCAATTATTGATCTATCTTTTGGGAGAGGAATTAAGTGTCATACTTTGCTTCTCTTAAACTGATTCAACTCTTTCTACATGGCTATGATCCAATCAGCACCAAGCAATGCTTTAGTTACCTTCTCTGGCTCAATCTCTGAGAGAAATGCCTTGAAAGCACATATACTTCTCAATCCAGCTCTTGTTGTGATCCCATAGGTGATATCAGTGAGAATATTCACAATAGGATGTGATCCTTGATGCTTGTATCCTCTTGGGATCAAAACTAGGGAGCTACTAGGTTCACTACTGATGTTTTGAGCTGGGGTAGTTGGTGGTTCAGTTCCCTCTGTCACTGTGCCTTCAGCTTCAGTTCTACCTGTTGAAGTGCCTCTATGTGTGCTATCACCAGTCAATGAACCAGGTTATGTAACCTGTTCCTCAATGTTACTTCTTTTCTGCAGGTTAGTCTTAACACAGAATTCATCAAAAACCACATGCATTCTTTCCTCAACACAGTTAGTTCTGTTGTTTAAAACCCTATAAGCCTTACTATGAAGTGAATAGCCTAAGAAGATTCCCTCATCACATTTAGCATCAAATTTTCCCAGTTTATCCTTTCCGTTATTGTGTATGAAACATTTACAACCAAAGGTTCTAAAGTGAGAAATGGGAAGTTTTCTTCCTTTTAGTAATTTACAGGGAGTCTTTTCTAACAAAGGTCTAATCATACATCTATTTATGATATATGCTGCAGTACTTATTGCCTCAGCCCAAAGATTTTTAGAAATATTTGCTGCAAGCATCATTGTTCTAGGCATGTCTTCCAATGTTCTATTTTTCCTTTCCACCACTCCATTTTGTTGTGGATTTCTAGAAACTGAAAAGTTATGATCTATACCATTTGCTCAACAAAATTTAAAGAACTTTACATTCTCAAATTCTGTACCATGGTAAGATCTTATGGAAACTAATGCAGTGTCTAGTTTCTTTTTAATTTTCTTAATGAAAATTTTGAAGACATCAAAGGCATCTTCTTTAGAGACTAGAAACAAAGCCTAGGTGAACCTGGAATAGTCATCAAAAATTACAAAAACATACCTTTTACCACCCCTTCTTTGAAGTCTCATAGGTCCACACAAGTCCATATGAATGTAACGCCCCAATTTTCTGAACCAGAACGCTACACGGTGCTTATGACCCCGACGGACCACAAGCTAACCCATGACTGATATTTGTACCTGTAGACTGCAATTCATGACATAATAATGCAGAAAACAAGCACAATAGCCCATAAGGTTCAACTGAAATAATATAACATCCATATGGGCGAAAAATACCCAAAACAATTGAAAACTGAATCTTAAAGCTAAATCTGAGCATAAATACAAAAGTTTCTAAGTACTGTCTGAAATAAGGAGTTGAAGGAACATGTCTCCAACTAACTCCGTAAAACTGAACTAAAGAAATAAATGAATAAATCAAATAATGTCGTCCTCGAATGAAGAGGACTCACTGCAACTCTGTCTGCTGAATACGACTGCTACTGCTGGTTTGGGACTCGTGCCTCTGAACCTATGGTGTATCATGAAAAGAAAGCACCATAGAGAAAATGCGTCAGTGCAACTGGAGTACTGAGTATACGAGTGAGGTAGGCTAATGCAAGGGTTTACGTGCATGAATAATACTACTGACTGAATGATATGAACGTAAGAGTGCAAACATACATACATAGTAACTAAGATCGTGAGTACGTGATGGCTAAATCTGTACGCTAATACATGGCTGGAACCGTAGTTCTAATAACATGGATGACTGTATCTAACAACCCTGAATCTGGTTGAACTCTCTGAGTTCCGTGCTATAACTGAATTCGACCATATCTAACAGTCCTGGTATACTGATATCTGAAGAACTGTCTGAGTTCTTTTACTGAGACTGATATTGAAACTGTGGGAGGTAGTTGTTTAATCGACATGCCCCATATGTGCCATTATGTCTAAGATGGGGTCCAATCTATGCCCTAACTGGAAGGGTGTCAATACTGCGCCACTGGTAAGGACAACATATGAGTAACCCTCATATAACAGGTAACTCTAGTGAGAATGGTGGGAACCCTCATATAACAGGTTAATCCACCTCATCTACCCTCATATAACAAGCTGCGATGTCTCAACCTATACTGGCTACATAGTTCTTAAATGCAATGATGACTGCTAAGAATCACACCCTCATATACAGGTGAGTTCCCATCCTTGGGTTCACTCGGTGCTAACTCCTACTCCCATCTGAAGATACTAAACATGATTCAACTGACTGTACATGGATAGATTAACTGACTTCCGTTGACTGACGGAGTAGTACTATTATCTGAGAGTTAACTGGGATCAAGAGATTTCTGAGGTTTCCTGAGTCACATGACTGACTGAGTTCTATAGATTATAGCTTGACTGAGATTATCGTGACAACATGAAATGGATCTAGGCACAATGCTATATTTTTTGGGTACGAATACTTCTAGGAATCGATAGAAGAAAACTGACACACATGACATAACTTGATAACAAGATTGGAGTCCACAATTTGCTATATCATAAGTAGGGGATTGTATACTTTATGTATTTAATCAATACCTCAAACTTGGTAGGGAAAGCATGGATATAATTAGCACACAAAATTCATATTTCCATCATCATACATACTTTATGCCATCACCATAAGAATACATAAATAACATGGGAATTCATATTGAAGTGTATCGCTAACATGGACTTGTCATTTAGATATCATGAAATCATGTAAATATAAACTTCTAACATCCTAGGCATTTTATCAAACACCTTACATGCATTCTTTAAGGCATAAATGGATTTCATACTTGCATTAGTTCAACCCACCCAAAGTTCATGATTTTCAACCAACAATCATATATATTCCATGAAAAACATCCTTAGATATCATCTTGAAACTTGAAAAACAATCATCAACGTGTACATGCTTATATCACCACAAAAGTTTACAAAATAACATTTAAAAGAATGGTTCTTGAACTCTATGAACGAATTGAATCCATAGATGAACACTATGCATACCTTAAAGATTGATCTTGAAAGAGATCTAATGTTTCTGAAGGTTCCTGAAGAAATTCTTAGGTTTGCCCTTGATTTTTCTTGACTAGGGTTTAACCCCTTTGGGAAAGAATGCTCTTGTTCCTGAGGAGATGATCTTGAGAGGAAACCCTAATATTGTGGTTGAAAGGGTAAGAAAGGGTTTTTAAGATGTTTTGACTAAAGACAATGGAAGATAATTGATAACGCCCAAAATACAACTCTCGTAAGAGTGTAAGCGGTCGCTGTCAAATATAGAACCCAACTGGGTTGGGTGTCGAATCCCACAGGTAATACTTGGTCACTAAGTGTTGCAATTATTAGTAGACTGTTGATTGAAAATTCCACGGAAAAGGGGGGATTGGATTGTGGCGTGAATTAATGCTATCAAAGTAACAACAGAATGCTTTGTTTACTAAGATTTAATCACAGAGAAATATAAGTTAGGGTTATGTCCACCTTATGAGTTCTACGTAGCTATTAACTATGAGTAATGCAGAATTCAGACATGCATGCACTTATAGAGATTCGTTTTTAATGGTAAATCCTAGTGTTTCTCAACCATCAAGGATTATTACACTTTAACTCTCTCGAGCTTAAAGCATATAACTAATGGTACGAACTCTCCAAGAGGTTAACCCAGTTATGGCACTAACGTGTAAATAGGGTTTGGTAGCCCTATTTCCTTGTCACACTCTCTTTTCCAAACATGTAACTTTTCTCTCAAACAAGTTAATGCTATAATGGCGTATTCTATATGTTTGCAACCACAAGAATTTAATTAAAATGAAGAGAGTAATGATATAAGTAGCATACGCATCAAGAATTCACAAACTCATAGTAATAGATAGTATATCAAAAGGCTTCCATAACCCTAACGGAGAAGTTTAGCTACTCATAATTGTAAAGGAAAACAACGAAGACATCATCATCATACCGCAACTAGAACAATCTTCGCGAGAGGATGATTTTAACGTCAAAGAGGGATGACGTTTCCCCTCTTAGCCGTCTTCCACAAAATAGTCGTGTTTCTCTGTTCTAACTTATAGAATCTGTAAATTGAATAATACTAAAAGTGATCGAATGAATCAATTCATGAATGAATGAATGAATGCTGAAAAATTCAGCAAATAGGGTTTTTATAACATCCTTGTCCTAGTCCTATTAAGTTACGGTTGCACCCCTAAGTATTTAAAAATACTGCTTTTGCCCGGGACAATTTCTCCATGCGTCACATTCAGTCCATAAGCTTCCAAAAGCTGCCTTCCCTCGTCTGTGAAGTTTTCCTTTGCTGCCCAAAGGTCCACAAAGTGCTGAAATCTTCATCATTAATACCTGAAAACATGCTAATCACGTAGGTTAGCTCACTTATAGGAAAATGGACTAAAAGTGCAGGAATTATATATTTTATCCTCAAAACTTAGCTATAACATGGGTAAATTATGGTGTTTAGGCATGTAAATACACCCAACATCAACACCCCACACTTAAAGCTTTGTTCGTCCTCGAATAAAATATTACGTCCATGCAAACATCTAATTAGGATTTCACAGCAGTGACACAAAATATTCATCAAGACATGCACGACAATTATTAACAAAGAGTAGTTTTCTGGATCACTACTAGAAACCTTTCAACCTCCAACATAGACTCGTGATGATGGATAATTCGTATCCACAAGTTAAGGCACCAAGAATCATATAACACTACCCAACAATCATCAACCATGTGTGTCTCACACAAGATATCACCCATAATCACTCACAAGTTTTGCATTTTTCGGAACATGGGTATAAGATTCTCCTTGCTCTCACTCTCACAAAGAATTCACATGTTGCAACTGATGACCATAGGCTTGCCTTTAGTGTAATGCTCCACTAATATCAGAATGCTAAGCTTAGGATCAAATAGGTCTTTACAGGTTGTAATGTAGGCTAAGGGACAGGTAGGACTATTTTGGCCAGAAATAGTGACTATTTTCCCTAAGCGCTTTAATACATCACATTATGCCATTAACACTCTCTTTTAAACAACCCTTCTACCTTTCTTTCCATCTAACACCCCTTTTCACCTATTTTGTTATTCAATTATAAACACAACTATATTTTTTTTTTCTATGTTTTTTTTTTTGTATAAAACACCTCTATGATAGCCACTCCTTTTCACAACAATTTCAAGTACCAATACACTCTGAGGCATCACTCTCACCTAATTTCCTCTTATTTTGTCACATGACTCTAAAATTTAAAGTGCTTAGGAATTTGGATCAAATTATGGTCTTGAAAAAAATGGATTAGGCTACATATGAGGATGCCAAAGAAAATAGCTAAAGGCTCAAAGGGGGTTCACTAGGATAATGTACAAAGGTAGGTAAAAAAAAAGGTAAACAATTACAGGCTGCCAAAGAAATGCCTAAATCATCTCCTAAACTCACACTCTTTATTTTGCTTTACACACACACCAGGCAAGTTCTAGCATTAGTCACAACACAGAATATACTATAACCTCACACACACAAGGCACATAGTCAACTTTATTGGGAGCAGTATAGATTCTTGACCCAACAGGTGAATGAATTGAACCACACAATTATCACACAGTGAGTCACACTTAGAGCCTAAATGTCTCAATAGTAATGATTTAGCACAAACTCTTGTTATAATATCATGTCGTCTATCAGAACAATTTTATGCAAAATCTAAAAAAAAAATAATTTTAAATTCTAAAAATTTAACTACAAATCTAAAAATTTAACTACAAACGAGAATAAATGCAGGCAAAGAAGCACAAGAAGCATACAAATACCAGCACCCCACACTTAGACGGGACACACTGCCCTCGGTGGAAAATAAATAAGGAAAACCTGATTAGTCGGACTCCTCTTCTATGTCTGGGGTCATACCCCCTGCGTCGGAGTCATCATTAGAGTCGTCATCATCAGGTTTCTTCCCCTTTTCTGACCTTTCTTTCCCTTTCTGTGAGGTGGACACTTTTTATTTTCCTTGTAGTCCTTTTGGGGCCATTCTACCTGAGATTAAAAATAGAGCCATGTTAGCTTCATCTCGGAAGATTCAATCGAAAAACAAACAGTAGTGGCACCACCTGATAACGCTCAAACTACAGCTCTCGTAAGAGTGTAAGCGGTCGTTGTCAAATATAGAACCCAACTGGGTTGGGTGTCGAATCCCACAGAGAATACTTGGTCACTAAGTAAGCAAAGATTAGTAGACTTTTGGTGAAAGTTTCATAAAAGGAGGGATTGTAACGTGCAATAATGTAACAAAGTGAAAACGGAAAATAGCAAAGTAAAAAGAAAGAATGTTTAGTAAGATTCTAATCAATGAGAATTGAGAGTTGGGGTTATATCCACCTTATGAGTTATACGTCTCTATTGGCTATGAGTTATGCGGAATTCAGACATGCATGTGCTTATAGAGAATTGTATTCTATGGTAAATTCAGGCGTTTTTCAACCATCAAGGATTATTTCACTTTAACTCTTTCGAGCTTAAAGCGTATCTAACGGTACAAATTCTCCAAGAGGTTAATCCATTTACGGCACTAACTTTTTAACAGGGGTTGGTGCCCTATTACCTTGACATTATCTCTTTTCCAGACATATAACTTTTCTTTCGAACAAGTTAATGCTATACTGGTGTATTCTATGTGTTTGCAACCACAAGAATTTAGATTAAGATTAAGAGAGTAATGATATAAGCAACATACGTGTCAAGAATTCACAAAATCATAGCAATAGATAGTATCTCATAAGGATTCCATAACCCCAACAGAGAAGTTTAGCTACGCATGAGTGCAACGGAAAACACAATAGACATTATCATTATAAAAATCTCACGTGAATTCCTTGCAAATAGATTTTCTCTTGTTGTAAAAATTAAAAGTCGAATATATGAAAAATAATGTCAACAATGAATTAATGAAGAAAAAGGGGAAGGATGGAATAGGGATGAGGGTGGTGGAGAATTGTTTTGATGGATGGATGGATGGTGGATGGATGGGGATAATAAAAATCTCCAGCAAAATAGGGTATTTATAACACCCATATCCTATTCCTACTAAGCTACTGCATTACTTATCCTAGTCCTACTAGGTTACTGCATCATTATCCTAATCCTACTAAGTTACTGCTGATCCCCAAAGTCTTTAGAAATGTTGTTTTTGCCCGGGACAGGTTTTCCATGCGTCACTTTTAGTCCCTAGGCGTCCAAGCTCTCCTTTCCTTCTTTCGTGAAGCTTCCTTGGGTGTCAAGTTATCCATAAAATGCTTAAATCTTCATCATTTATACCTGAAAACTTGCTAATCACGTTTGTTAGCTCACTTACAGGAAAAAGGACTAAAAGTGCATGAATTATATATTTTGTCCTCAAAACTTAGCTAAAATATGGGTAAATTATAGTACTTTAGGCGTGTAAATACGCCTATCATCAACACCCCACACTTAAAGCTTTGTTCGTCCTCGAACAAAATATCATGTCCATCTAAACATCTACTTAGGGTTTCACAGTAACAACACAAAATTTTCATCAAGACAGGCACGATAATTATAAACAAAGAGTAGTTTTCTAATCACTATTAGAAAAAATTCAACCTCTAATATAGACTCGTGATGATGGTTAATTCGTATCCACAAGTTAAGCCACAATGAATCATACAAGACTACCCAAAACTCATCAACCATGTGTGTCTCACATAAGATATTACCCATAATCACTCACAAGTATTGCATTTTTCAGAACATGGGTATAAGCTTCTCCTTGCTCTCACTCTCACAAAGAATTCATATGTTGCAACTGATGACCATAGGCTTGCCCTTAGTGTAATGCTCTACTAATATCAAAATGTTAAGCTTAGGATCAAATAGGTCTTTACAAGTTGTAATGTAGGCTAAGGGACGGGTAGGACTATTTTGGCCAGAAATAGTGACTATGTTCCTAAGTGCTTTAATACATCACATTATGCCATTAACACTTTCATTTAATCATCCCTGCTACCTTTCTTTCATCTATCACCCATTTTCACCTATTTTGCCATTCAAGCATAACTATATTTTTACTTAATCATAAACACAATTTATCTTTTTGTTTTTCTATTTCTTTTTCTTTTCTCTTTCTTTTTTTTTTCTTTTTTTTTTATAACACACCTCCATGATAGCCACTCTTTTTCATAACAAATTCAAGTACCAATACACTCTAAGGCATCACTCTCACCCAATTTCCTCTTATTTTGTCACATGACTTCACAATTTAAAGTACTTAGGAATTTGGATCAAATTATGGTCTTGAAAAAAATGGATTAGGCTTACATATGAGGCTGTCAAAGAAAATGGCTTAAAGGCTCAAAAGAGTTGACTAGGATAATGTCCACGGGTAGGTAAATAGAAGGTAAACAATCATAGGCTGCCAAAGAAATGCCTAAATCATCTCCTAAACTCACACTCTTTATTTCGCTTTACACACACACCAGACAAGTTCTAGCATCAGTCACAAACATAGAATATACTATCATCTCGCACACACAAGGCACATGGTCGACTTTATTGGGAGAAGTAAAGACTCTTGACCTAACAGATGAAGGAATTAAACCACACACTTATCACATAATGAGTCACATTTAGAGCCTAAATGTCTCAATAGTAATGATTCTAGCACAAACTCTTGTCATAACACCATGCCGCTTCTCAGAACAATTTCATGCATCAAAATCTACGACAAACAAAAAAAAATATGACAAAAAAAAAATATGACCCTTTTCTGGCCTTTCTGTGAGGTGGTTGCTTTGTCTTTTCCTTGGCGTGCTTTTGGTGCCATTGTACCTGAGATTAAAATGATAGTCATGTTAGCTTCATCTCGGTAGATACAGTCGACTAAAAAAAATAGTAGTGGCACCACCCCACACTTAATTTGTTGGCACAAACTAATTAAGTGAACATTGTCGATTACTCAGACTTCATCGATATACGTTTAGGCGTTATGTTCCAACAATATGTTCAGCACAGTCATACTTTCATGTCGTCTTAACTATCCTTTCCAACTCTATTTCATGTAATCTTGATCATACTTTCATGTTTGGATTAATGCACTTTTTGAACAAGACTACTACATAGAGATCGTATCAAGTTATGGCATAGAAATAATCACAACATCTCATGCTTGTATTCAATCATGATCTTTATCTCGATGAACGAGTCATTCAAACATTCAAGCATTCAATTTTGAAGATTATTCAATTAACTTCACCATGTCGACTCCGCAAAAGTATGACAGTGTATAACAATCAAATACAAGTCGGAACAAAATCAAGAACACCCACACGTATTCTTTCACTCAACGAGATGTATCACAACAAATCAACCACATTCAAATAACCAATACTACTTCAAGATTTAACAATTCATTATAGGCGTAGTAGTGTAGTACTTACGGAATATAAAAGAAGAACAAAGAAGTACTTACTTGGTTGATGGCCTCGGATGATGTTATTGCAAAGAAAAAGAGCAAAAGGAAAATTTTGGAGAGGTAGGCGGCACTTAGGTTGAATTTGCAATGCATTTTTGTTCTAAGACTAAGGTTCTATTTATAGGACAAGCTTGGGTCGGGTTTTGACCCATTTGGAATCGGATTTGGAGGCCAAAAGTGACCATAGGCGGCGCCTAATGCTTTGCCTATGCTTGGCATAGGCGGCGCCTATGCTATGGCATTGTTAGGCATAGGCGGCGCCTATGCCATGGCATACTAGATTCAGAGACAAAATGCTTTTGCATAGGCGGCGCCTATGCTATGGCATTGTTGAGCATAGGCGGCGCCTATGCTATGGCACTCTAGAATCCGAGATCTTAGGCCATAGCATAGGCCATGCCTTGTTCGTGGCCTAGATTTACATAGGCCTTGCCTTGTTCTTTGCCTATATTTTCATAGGCAATGCCTAACCCATAGCCTTTTTCTTCTTCATTCCTAACTTACCACCTTCAACATGCAATACTTCCAAATCAAACTTTGAAACCAATCTCCTCCTTTATACCTCTTGCACCTACACTTACTCAAAAACAATAAAAACGATTAGAACGCTGGGTTGCCTCCCACCAAGCGCCTTAGTTTTGGTCATGGATCGATAAAATCTTAAGAAAACAAAACAATTAAAAATGATGGGTTGCCTCCCACCAAGCGCTTGATTTATTGTCGCGGCACGACATAGCTATCTCGATTACTTAGACTTCATCGAGATAGATGGGGCATCCTTTTCTGAATGGATTCAGACGACGCTGATGCTTACTTGTAGGCATGCAATCTTCTTCGATATGACTCTTGCGCATACATATCCCAGGAGGGATACCAATTATATCATCAATAGTCCAACCCATAGCTCTCTTGTATCTCTTCAGAGCAGAGATGAGAGCCTCTACGTGCTGTTCACTTAAATCATCCGCCACACTCACCGGAAGTGTATTTACACTTCCCAAGAACGCATACCTTAGATAATTGGGGAGCTCTTTCAATTCTAGCACTGGGGGCCGACCTTGGTTTCCTTGGGCATTGCCTTGGAAACCCCCTGATTATTCAAGTAGTTGGCTTCTTCCTCTGAATCGGGTTTGTCTCTTCCTTTTGACGCAACTGCTTTGACTTTATCGGTCTTCCCTGATAATAAATGCTTGGTAAGAAGATCCATCTGCGTTTTCATGTGCGCCATATCTTGATCACATTCCTCTTGTCTACGCCTCTGCTCTGCAGTCATGCCAGCAGATACGGTAGAGCTTGCTACCTCAGAATCCCTGGTATGCCAAGCTCTACTCTGCTTTGTCATACGATCTAGCATATCACTTGCCTAAATAAAAGTGAGGTCCATGAATGATCCACCTGCAGCGTTATCAACCACTGGCTTAGTCACCGAGTTGAAAGATCTGTATAATATCTCCATCAAGTGTACATTGGTCATATGATGGTTTGGGCATCTCATAAGCTTCTTCTTGAATCTCTCCCATGTTTCGTGGAGATCTTCAGTTGGAAGCTGTCAAAAATTGTTGATCTCATCTCTCAACTGCGCTCTCTTGGATGGCGGAAAGAATCTTTCTAGGAAAGCGTCTTTCAATTGCCTCCAATTAGTAATAGAATCAGGAGTCAGCCTATTCAACCATAGAATTTCCTCCCCAGACAGAGACAATGGAAATAAATGCAGCCGAATTGCATTCTGTCCAACGCCTGGATTGTCGAATGACTTGCATGTTGAGATAAAGTTGATCAGATGCATATTCGGATCATCGCCTGTTAGTCCACCAAATAATCCCTTGATCTGTAATAGTTGAATCATGGTGCTAGTGATATTGAACATTGCTCCAGGTGCCAAGGGCGGAGGAATAATAGCCCCTGTGGCACCAGCTCCATCAAGATCGTCATCATCATCATCAAAAGGAGCCTACACAGCTCGGCGGTCAGGTCTCATTTTAGCTTGACGATCTCTCCTGTGCATAGGTGCTACCACTTCATCTGCACGCCGTGGATTAAGTAACTCCTCATCACCCAGGTCCTCATCATCAGGATTTGTTGCCCGACCTGGGTTATCAATAATCTGTTGATGCACTTGAGCAGCTGCCAACGCAGCTAATCTAGCCTGCTCCAATTGAGAAGCCCTTCTTTCAATGTCACGTTGTGCATCCATTCTTCCAATAAGTTGTGGTTCAGGATTTATGGGTAATAGTGGCTGACCAGATCTTCGTGTATTTGGCATGCACTCTACCAAACCTGAATAAAACAAAAACAACAACTAAAAGTAAAATCTGAGAATTTTTGACCAAAGGGTCTAGTAACTATCACAAACTTAGTTGACAACTGTATTCCCCGGCAACGGCGCCAAAATTTGATAACGCTCAAACTACAGCTCTCGTAAGAGTGTAAGCGGTCGTTGTCAAATATAGAACCCAACTGGGTTGGGTGTCGAATCCCACAGAGAATACTTGGTCACTAAGTAAGCAAAGATTAGTAGACTTTTGGTGAAAGTTTCGTAAAAGGGGGGATTGTAACGTGCAATAATGTAACAAAGTGAAAACGAAAAATAGCAAAGTAAAAGAAAGAATGTTTAGTAAGATTCTAATCAATGAGAATTGAGAGTTGGGGTTATATCCACCTTATGAGTTATACGTCTCTATTGGCTATGAGTTATGCGGAATTCAGACATGCATGTGCTTATAGAGAATTGTATTCTATGGTAAATTCAGGCGTCTTTCGACCATCAAGGATTATTTCACTTTAACTCTTTCGAGCTTAAAGCGTATCTAACGGTATAAATTCTCCAAGAGGTTAATCCAGTTACGGCACTAACTTTTTAACAGGGGTTGGTGCCCTATTACCTTGACATTATCTCTTTTCCAGACATATAACTTTTCTTTCGAACAAGTTAATGCTATACTGGCGTATTCTATGTGTTTGCAACCACAAGAATTTAGATTAAGATGAAGAGAGTAATGATATAAGCAGCATACGTGTCAAGAATTCACAAAATCATAGCAATAGATAGTATCTCATAAGGCTTCCATAATCCCAACAGAGAAGTTTAGCTACGCATGAGTGCAACGGAAAACACAATAGACATTATCATCATAAAAATCTCACGTGAATTCCTTGCAAATAGATTTTCTCTTGTTGTAAAAATTAAAAGTCGAATATATGAAAAATAATGTCAACAATGAATTAATGAAGAAAAAGGGGAAGGATGGAATAGGGATGAGGGTGGTGGAGAATTGTTTTGATGGATGGATGGATGGTGGATGGATGGGGATAATAAAAATCTCCAGCAAAATAGGGTATTTCTAACACCCATATCCTATTCCTACTAAGCTACTGCATTACTTATCCTAGTCCTACTAGGTTACTGCATCATTATCCTAATCCTACTAAGTTACTGTTGATCCCCAAAGTCTTTAGAAATGTTGTTTTTGCCTGGGACAGGTTTTCCATGCGTCACTTTTAGTCCCTAGGCGTCCAAGCTCTCCTTTTCTTCTTTCGTGAAGCTTCCTTGGGCGTCAAGTTATCCATAAAATGCTGGAATCTTCATCATTTATACCTGAAAACTTGCTAATCATGTTTGTTAGCTCACTTACAGGAAAAAGGACTAAAAGTGCATGAATTATATATTTTGTCCTCAAAACTTAGCTAAAATATGGGTAAATTATAGTACTTTAGGCGTGTAAATACGCCTATCATCACCACCCCACACTTAATTGGTTGGAACAGACTAATTAAGTGAGTGATGTCGATTACTCAGACTTCATCGACATACATTTAGGCGATATGTTCCAACAACATGTTCAGCACAGTCATACATTCATGTCATCTTAACTATCCTTTCCAATTCTATTTCATGTAATCTTGTCTATACTTTCATGTTTGGATGAATTCACTTTTTGAACAAAACTACCACATAAGGATCGTACCACAAATAGAAACAAGTTATTGCATAGGCATAATCACACCATGTTATGTTTGTGGTCAATCATAATCGGTATCTCGATGAACGAGTCATTCAATCATTCAAGCTTTCAACTTACAAGATTATGTATTAACTTCACAATTTCTACTTCATACAACTATGACAGTTTATAACAATCAAATACAAGTCGGAACTAAGTCAAGAACACCCACACGTATTCTTTCACTCAACTAGATGTATCATAACAAACCAACCACATTCTAATCACCAACACCACTTCAAAATCTAATAAATCATTATAAATGTAGCATTTCAACAACTACGGAATATAAAAGAATGACTTACTTGGTGATGGATCTGGAAGATGAACTCACAAGACTAGATGAGCAGAAAGAAAAATTTTGAGAGGATTTTGAAGCTTGGGCGGCGCCTATCTTGAGCAAACAATGAGATTTTGTTCTAAGATTGAGGTTCTATTTATAGACCAAGGCTTGGGTCGGGTTTGATCCATGAAAAATTGAGTTAGGAGTCAAAAATAATAAGTAGCCGGCGCCTAATGCCTTGCCTACGCTTAGCATAGGCGGCGCCTATGGTATTGCCTAGTTGGGCATAGGCGGCGCCAATGCTATGGCCTAGTTGAAACAGTGAGCATAGGCAATGGCATAGGCGGCGGCCTTTATCTTTGCCTAGTTGAGCATAGGCGGCGCCTATGCTATAACATTGTCGATTCAGAGAGCAAAGGCAATAGCATAGGCCTTGCCTTGTCCGTTGCCTAGATTTACATAGGCCTTGCCTTATCCATTGCCTAGATTTGTATAGGCAATGCCTAACCGAAAGCCTTTTGCTTCTTCATTACTCACTTACCACCTTTAACATTTCTCACTTTCAAATCAAAATGTGAGACCAAGCTCCTCCTTTATATGTCTTGCACCTACACTTAATCAAAAACAACAAAAATGATTAGAAAGATGGGTTGCCTCCCATTTAGCGCTTGATTTATTGTCGCGGCACGACATAGCTATCTCGATTACTTAGACTTCATCGAGATAGATAGTGCATTGTTTTCTGAATGGATTCAGACGACGCTGATGCTTACTTGTAGGCATGCAATCTTCTTCGAGATGACTCTTGTGCATACATATCCCAGGAGGGATACCAATTATATCATCAATAGTCCAACCCATAGCTCTCTTGTACCTCTTTAGAGCAGAGATGAGAGCCTCTACGTGCTGTTCACCTAAATCAGCAACAACACTCACCGGAAGTGTATTTCCACTTCCCAAGAACGCATACCTTAGGTGACTGGGGAGCTCTTTCGATTCTAGCACTGGTGGCTCTTCAATGGAAGTCTTCGCTGTTGGTGGAGGTCGATTCCTAAGATCAAGGTCCAGTTTCTTAGTAGCATGAGAATAGGACTTTATTCCTGTTAGAGAACAAACGGTTTTTTCATATTCTTCAACCTCCTCACGCTCAAAATTCAACAACACAGCAGACAATGGCTCAACAGTAAGCTGCTTCTCTACAGGCAATTCTTTCTTATCCTCATAATAAACATCAGCTACAGAGAACACATCCATATCTCTAGGCTTCTTCATTGATTTGCATTCATCAAAACGGACCACTTCGTCATTCAGCCGAAATAAAAGCTCATTAGCTCTTAAATCAATCAGCACACTTCCAGTTGTGAGGAAAGGACGCCCCAAGATTATGGGAACTTTAGAATCCACCTCACAATCCAAAATAACAAAGTCTGCAGGAAAGATGAAGGTGGAAACCTTTACCAACACATCATATAAGATACCAACAGGCCGTTTTACCGACCTATCTGCCATCACGAGCCGCATATTGGTTGGTGTAGGATCACCCAACCCCAACTTTCTATAAATAGATAGCGGCATCAAATTGATGCTAGCTCCCAAATCACACAACGCCTTAGAAAAATCCAACGATCCAATCGTGCAAGGAATAGTGAAAGCACCAGGATCTGCCTTCTTTTATACTAGCGATCTTATAGCGATTGCACTGTAATGATGAACATTATCTTCCATCTCATAACTTGTTGCCCGCTTCTTTGTCAATAGGTCCTTCATGAATTTAGCATACCCAGGCATCTATTCCAGCACCTCCACCAACGGAACATTAATAGTCAGCTGCTTCAACATGGTCATGAATTTACTGAACCTGGTGTCATCAGCTTTCTTCTTCAGTCTCTGCAGAAAAGGTGGTGGTGGAAGGGGAATCATTTTCTCCACCACTTCCTCTTTATCTTGCTTCCAATTATCAACCTTTTCAGGAGTATCATCAGCCTTTTTCTTCAGTCTCTGAGGAAAAGGTGGTGGTGGAAGAGGAATCGTTTTCTCCACCACTTCCTTTTTATCTTGCTTCTGATTATCACTCTTTTCAGGCTGGTGACGTCTACGTGTAACATCATGAGCACTCACTTCAGCTTCTACGGCATCTTCAAACTCTGCTTCATCAACATTCTCTTCTATATCATCAACCACCTGCTTGCCTTTGGATGGATTTTTCAATACTTTACCACTCTGGGTAGTAATAGCCATACACGATCCGTCATTCCTTGGGTTTTGCACAGTGTCACTGGGTAGCGTGCCAGCCTTTCTTTGGTTGAATGCCACTGATAATTGACTGAATTATTGCTCCAGCTGTTTTATTACAGTAGAATGCGAGTCAACCAATTGATTTATTGATGACAAATCATTCTTTACCTCAGTAATGCCCATATTGGTTGCCTCCACCCCTTTCAACAGCTTAGCCATCATATCATCCATGGACATCTTTCCAGAGCCAGACGCCACAGCCTCACGGTTTCCAGGAGGAACATACAAACCACTCCTGTCAGTCTTATTCTTCCAACCACCTTGATCGCGGTCCTTGTATCCATATTTATCATAATAGTTCCGACCTTGGTTTCCTTGGGCATTGCCTCGGAAACCTCCCTGATTATTCAAGTAATTTGCTTCCCCCTCAGAATCGGAATCATATCTTCCCTGTGATACAACAGCTTTAACCTTTTCGATCTTCCCTGATAATAAATACTTGGTAAGAAGATCTATCTGCGTTTTCATGTGAGCCATATCCTGGTCACGCTCTTCTTGTCTTCGTCTCTGCTCTGCAGTTATGCCAATAGATACAGTAGAGCTCGCTACCTCAGAATCCCTGGTATGCCAAGCTCTACTCTGCTTTGTCATACGATCCAGCATATCACTCGCCTCAATAAAATTAAGGTCCATGAATGACCCTCCTGCAACATTATCAACCACTGGCTTTGTCACTGAGTTCAAAGCCCTGTATAATATCTCCATCAAGTGGATGTTGGTCATCTGATGATTTGGGCACCGTAAAAGCTTTTTCTTAAACCTCTCCCATGTTTCGTGGAGAGCTTTAGTTGGAAGCTGTCGGAAATTGATGATCTCATCTCTTAACTGTGCTCTCTTGGATGGCGGAAAGAATCTTTCTAGGAAAGCGTCTTTCAGTTGCCTCCAATTAGTAATAGAATCAGGAGTTAGCCCGTTCAGCCATAGAGTTGCCTCCCAAGATAGAAACAATGGAAATAAACGCAGCCGAATTGCATTCTGCCCAACTCCTGGATTGTCAAATAACTTGCATGTTGAAATAAAATTGACCAGATGCATATTCGGATCATCGCCTGCAACTCCTCCAAATAAACATTTGAGCTGCAATAGCTGAATCATGGTGCTAGTGATATTGAACTTGGCTCTAGGTGCCAAGGGCGGAGGAATAATAGCCCCTGTGGCACCAGCTCCATCAAGATCATCATCATCATCAAAAAGAGCCTACACAGCTTGGCGTTCAGGTCTCATTCTAGCTTGACGATCTCTCCTGTTCACAGGCGCTGCCACCTCATCTGCACACCGTGGATTAAGTAACTCATCATCACCCAGGTCCTCATCATCAGGATTTGTTGCCCGACCTGGGTTATCAATATTTTGTTGATGCACTTGAGCAGCTGCCAACGCAGCTAATCTAGCCTGCTCTTGTTGAGCAACACTTCTTTCAATGTCACGTTGTGCATCCATTCTGCCAATAAGTTGTGGTTCAGGATTTATGGGTAATAATGGCTGACCAGAACTTTGAGTATTTGGCATGCACTCAACAGAACCTGAATAAAACAAAAACAACAACTAAAAGTATATATTCCATGAAAAACATCCTTAGATATCATCTTGAAACTTGAAAAACAATCATCAACATGTACATGCTTATATCACCACAAAAGTTTACAAAATAACATTTAAATGAATGGTTCTTGAACTCTATGAACGAATTGAATCCAAAGATGAACACTATGCATACCTTAAAGCTTGATCTTGAAAGAGATCTAATGTTTCTGAAGGTTCCTGAAGAAATTCTTAGGCTTGCCCTTGATTTTTCTTGACTAGGGTTTAACCCCTTTGGGAAAGAATGCTCTTGTTCCTGAGGAGATGATCTTGAGAGGAAACCCTAATATTGTGGTTGAAAGGGTAAGAAAGGGTTTTTAAGATGTTTTGACTAAAGACAATGGAAGATAATTGATAACGCCCAAACTACAGCTCTCGTAAGAGTGTAAGCGGTCGCTGTCAAATATAGAACCCAACTGGGTTGGGTGTCGAATCCCACAGGGAATACTTGGTCACTAAGTGTTGTAATTATTAGTAGACTGTTGATCGAAAATTCCACGGAATAGGGGGGATTGGATTGTGGCGTGAATTAATGCTATCAAAGTAACAACAGAATGCTTTGTTTAGTAAGATTTAATCACAGAGAAATATAAGTTAGGGTTATGTCCACCTTATGAGTTCTACGTAGCTATTAACTATGAGTAATGCGGAATTCAGACATGCATGCACTTATAGAGATTCGTTTTCTAATGGTAAATCCTAGTGTTTCTCAACCATCAAGGATTATTACACTTTAACGCTCTCGAGCTTAAAGCATATAACTAATGGTACGAACTCTCCAAGAGGTCAACCCAGTTACGGCACTAACGTGTAAATAGGGTTTGGTAGCCCTATTTCCTTGTCACACTCTCTTTTCCAAACATGTAACTTTTCTCTCGAACAAGTTAATGCTATAATGGCGTATTCTATATGTTTGCAACCACAAGAATTTAATTAAAATGAAGAGAGTAATGATATAAGTAGCATACGCATCAAGAATTCACAAACTCATAGTAATAGATAGTATATCAAAAGGCTTCCATAACCCTAACGGATAAGTTTAGCTACTCATAATTGTAAAGGAAAACAACGAAGACATCATCATCATACCGCAACTAGAACAATCTTCGCGAGAGGATGATTTTAACGTCAAAGAGGGATGACGTTTCCCCTCTTAGCCGTCTTCCACAAAATAGTCGTGTTTCTCTGTTCTAACTTATAGAATCTGTAAATTGAATAATACTAAAAGTGATCGAATGAATCAATTCATGAATGAATGAATGAATGCTGAAAAATTCAGCAAATAGGGTTTTTATAACATCCTTGTCCTAGTCCTATTAAGTTACGGTTGCACCCCTAAGTATTTAAAAATACTGCTTTTGCCCGGGACAATTTCTCCATGCGTCACATTCAGTCCATAAGCTTCCAAAAGCTGCCTTCCCTCGTCTGTGAAGTTTTCCTTTGCTGCCCAAAGGTCCACAAAGTGCTGAAATCTTCATCATTAATACCTGAAAACATGCTAATCACGTAGGTTAGCTCACTTATAGGAAAATGGACTAAAAGTGCAGGAATTATATATTTTATCCTCAAAACTTAGTTATAACGTGGGTAAATTATGGTGTTTAGGCGTGTAAATACACCCAACATCAATAATACGTTCTTTGAGGGTTACAAGTCATGGGAAGTGAAGGAAAAAGACCAAAATACCCTTATGAAAAAAATTTCCAGTTGCTAAAAATCATAGCTGACGACATTTGTGACAAGGCGTCAAAAGTGTGGTAAGCCGTCAAAAATGCCATCACACAGGAGCTGGAACTGATGGTTTCTGCCTACGTCTGACGACCTTTGTGGTAGGGCATCACAAATGTGGTAAGCTACCACGAATTTCATCACTTAGGAGCTGGTTTCTGCCTAAGGCTGACGACCTTTGTGGTAGGGCATAAAAAATATGGTAAGCTACCTCGAATGTCATCACAAAAGAGTTGGATTCTGCCTAAGTCTGACGACCTTTGTGGTAGGGCGTCACAAATGTGGTAAGCTACCACGAATGTCGTCACACAGTTTCCAGCCTGACATGCTGGAGTTAAATAGGAATAACTCTTTACTCCGATATTGGATTTAGGAAAAATTGGTATCGTTGGGAATATAATTCAATTATCTATCTGTTTATAGGTCATGAGCTCAAAAATTCCAAGTATAATGAGAGATATGCTCGTTTGAATCTGACTATGGCAATATCTTTCTCAAGAATTCGATCGGTGAGGAATGTTTTGATTTGTCTGATAGCTGGGAGTTATTTGAAGCCTTAATATAAATCTAAATTACTCATAAAACTATAAAAGAACCATGATGTACCATGCATGAGCTTGGTACATGGGTCTAATATTGGTTTGGATTTTTTGAGGTATTACAATATCTCCCCCTTGGGAACATTCGTCTTCGAATGATGACTACTTGAGAGGGGAGAAAAGATAAAACGACACATACACTGATCATGCTCAACTGGCACATTATTTTAGGACTAAATTGAATTCTAAACTAAATATAGCCCTACTGAACATGCATATCTGATGTATGACTGATAAGCTAAATTCATGAATGCATGATAAGCTATGCACTGATACTTGATACCAATTTTATAATAGAATTTTGAACATGTAATGGAATAAGCTTAAGGAAAATTGTTACCTCGAGCTAAGTCTGAATTAGCGGAGAAAATATGAGGGTACTTGGTTCGCATGTCTGCTTCTGCTTCCCAAGTAGCTCCCTCCATGGACTAATTCCGCCAAAGAACCTTGACTAGAGAGACTTCTTTGTTCCTCATCCTACAAGTCCGATAGTCGAGGATTTTGACTGGAATCTCTTCATAAGAGAGGCTATTCTGAATTTCAACACTCTGAATAAGGACTACAACTGCTGGGTCACCTATGCACTTCTTGAGAAAAGAGACATGGAAGACTGGATGAACTAAGGCTATATCTGAAGGCAATTCGAGCTCATAGGCTACCTTGCCAAAGCGACTGAGAATCCTGAAGAGATCGACACATCAAGGACTGATCTTTTCCTTCTTGCCGAATCTCTTCACTTCCTTCATGGGAGAGATCTTGAGATAGACATAGTCATCGACCTTGAATTCGAGATCCTTTCTACGATCATCCGCATAAGACTTCTGTCGGCTCTGAGCAGCCCAGAGTCTTTCTCTGATCAACTAAACTTTCTCTAAGGCATCGAATACTAAGTCAGGACCTATGACTGCGGTCTCACTAATTTCGAACCAACCAATCGGAGACCTACATCTCCTACCATAGAGAGAATAGAATTGAGCCATCTGAATACTGGAGTGATAGCTGTTATTGTATGAAAATTCAATCAAAGGCAAGTGGTCATCCCAGATTCCCTTGAAATCAATTGCACACGCCCTTAGCATATCTTCTAGAGTCTGAATGGTCCTTTCTACTTGACCATCTGTATGAGGATGAAATGTTGTACTGAGATGAACTAGGGTACCAAGACCCTTTTGGAACGTTTTTCAAAAGTGAGAGGTGAACTGGGTACCTCTGTCTGAGATGATAGATAGTGGAACACCGTGTAATCTGACCAACTCCTTGATATAGAGTTTGGCATAATCCTCAGCTGAGTAAGAGGTACGAACTAGAAGGAAATGAGCTGACTTGGTCATTCTGTCTATAATGACCCAAAATGAATCATGCTGATGACGTGTTCTAGGCAAACCCGTCACGAAGTCCATGTTCACGTCTTCTCACTTCCAAGTAGGAATAGTGAACTCTTGCATGGAACCACTAGGTTTCTGATGCTCTATCTTAACCTGCTGACATGTAGAGCACTTAGCCACAAACTCTGCAATATCCCTCTTCATCCCACTCCACCAATTGATCTCCCGTAAGTCGTGGTACATCTTAGTGGCCCCTGGATGAATAGACTATCGCGCACCATACGCTTCTGCAAGAATTTTCTACCTCAAGTCATCTACATCGGGAACACACAGACGGCCCTGACAACGAAGAACACCATCTCCCCCTTGGGAGAAAACCTCTACTTCCTGACTCTGAACTGACTCTTTTAGCTTGACAAGGCTAGAATCCCTGTCTTGCTTCTCTTTCACCTCGGAAACTATGGATGACTCTGAACTACTCTGAACACATACACTACGCTCTGAAGAGTCGACTAAGCAAACGCCTAGTCTGGCAAGCTGATGAATCTCCTGAGCTAATTTCTTCTTACTATACTCAACATGAGAAACACTACCCATTGACAGTCTACTGAGTGCGTCGGCCACTACATTGGCCTTGCCTAGATGATAAAGAACACTCATGTCATAATCCTTCAATAGCTCTAACCACCTTCTTTGACGAAGATTGAGATATTTTTGGGAAAATACATACTGAAGGCTCTTATGATCTGTGAAGATGTCTACTTGAACACCGTATAGATAATGCCTCCAAATCTTTAAGGCAAAGACAACTTCTGCTAACTCAAGATCATGAGTAGGATAATTCTTCTCATGGGGCTTTAACTGTCTGGAGGTGTAGGCTATGACTCTACCATGCTGCATGAGGACACAACCTAAACCTACTCTGGATGCATCACAATATACTACGAATCCATTGGAACCGTTGGGAAGTGTAAACACTGGAGCTGAGGTGAGTTGAGTCTTCAACTCTTGAAAACTCTTCTCGCAAGGTTATGACCACTGAAACTTGACCTTCTTCTGAGTCAATCTGGATATAGGAGATGCAATAGAATAAAATCCCTTGACAAACCATCGGTAATAGCCAGCCAAACCCAAGAAACTCCTGATATCTAATGGAGAGACAAGGCGAGGCCAGTTTCTTACCGCTTTGGTTTTTTGAGGATCTACTCTAATACCATCACCGAAAAAAATATGGCCAAGGAATGCTACTGATCTTAGCCAAAATTCTCACTTACTGAACTTGGCGAACAACTGGTGATCCCTGAGAGTCTGAAGAACAATTATGAGATGGTTTGAATGATCACGCCCTGTGCGAGAATAGATCAAAATATCATCTATGAAGACTATGATGAATATGTCCAAGTACTGCTTGAACACCTGGTTCATCAAGTTCATGAAAGCTGCAGGGGCTTTGGTAAGACCAAAGGACATGACTAGAAATTCAAAGTGACCATACCGAGTAGGAAAAGCTATCTTTGAAATGTCACATTATCTAACTCTGAGCTGATGATAGCCTGATCCGAGGTATATTTGGAGAAATAACTGGCACCCTGAAGTTGGTCAAACAAGTCATCTATCCTAGGCAGAGGATACCTGTTCTTGACCGTGACTTTGTTGAGCTGACGGTAATCAATACATATTCTGAAAGAACCGTCTTTCTTGCACATGAATAAGACTGGCGCACCCCATGGGGATACACTAGGCCTGATGAATATCTTATCTAAGAGATCCTTCAACTGATCTTTCAGTTCCTTGAGTTCTGCTGGTGCCATTCTGTATGGCAGAATAGAAATAGGTTGAGAATCTGGGAGAAGGTCTATGCCGAAGTCTATTTCCCTTTCGGGAGGAATCCCTGGAAGATCTTCGGGAAAGACATCTGAATATTCATTAACCATTAGGACTGATTTGAGACTGGGAGATTCGGAACTAGAATCCTTAACATGCACGAGATGATACATACACCCCTTAGAAATCATTTTCCTTGCCTGAAGGTAGGAAACAAGTTGACCCCTGAAAGACGAAGTACTACCCTTCTACTCTAGGACGGGCTCATTCAGGAACTGAAACTAAACTATCCTATTTCTGTAGTCGACTATGGCATAGCAGGAATGAAGGCAATCCATGCCGAGAATGACATCAAAATCATTTATCTCTAACTCAACTAAATCTGCTGATGTGGATTTCTAAAATATCATAACCGGGCAATTCATGTATACCCGCCGAGCTATGATGGTTTTACCCATTGGGGTAGAGACCTAAAAGGGTTCTGCTAAAATTTTAGTACTGATTCCAAAATCGCCTGCTATGTATGGAGTGACAAAAGACAAGGATGCACCTGGGTCTAGCAAAGCATAAACATGAACAAGGAAAATCTGTAACATACCAGTAACGACATCAGGAGAATTTTCCTGATCTTGTCAGGTCTGAAGAGTATAGAGTCTGTTTGGGTGTTGCCCACTAGTAGAACTGAAAGTGGCACCCTGTAGGTTCGGGCGACCAGAGTAAGCTGTGGAACGATTCTGCTGGCCCTGAGGACCTGGCTTAGGACAGTCCCTAACTCTGTGGCCTGGAATGCCACAACAAAAAAAAATGCCTTGACTCTCTCTATACACACCCTGATGATGCTTACCGCAGGTCTGACACTGAGGATAAGTGCGAGCACTGCTAACACTGCTCTGAGATTTAGAGCCTGGTGCTCTTCTCTGTTGCCGTCCCTGAACTTCGGCACTGGGGAACTAGCGGAGGAAGGGGCTCGAACTTCTTACTTAGGATGAAATTGTGAATGATTTTCTCCCTCTGATTTGGGCTGAGTAAAACTGAAACTACCTGCTCTTGCTCTCTTGTTCTGCCTCTCCCTAGTCTTAACCTTCTGCTCCTCTATCTGTTGAGCGTGGGTCATGATCCTGGCTAAAGCCATATCACTATTCAACTTCGCAGACCTATACTCATTTACCACGCTATCATTCACCCTTGACATGAACTTGCTCATCTTAGCCCTGTTGTCTGCAACCACATGAGGGGCATATCTGGATAGCTGAGTAAATCTAAGAGAATACTCTCTAACTTTCATATTTCCTTTCCTGAGATTGATGAACTCAAGAACCTTTTCCTCTCTCAGCTCTTGGGGAAATAATCTATCTAAGAAAGCCGTGATGAATTCTTTCCACTCAACAGGACCTGCATCCTCTAACTTTTCTGCTAACCACTACTTGTACCAAGTCTGAGCGACATCCTAAAATTGGTATGCGGCTAACTCGGCACTCTGATAAGAAGTGACTCCCATGATATCAATGACCTTCTGGACTTGGTCAAGGAATTCCTGAGGATCCTCGTCTGGCTTAGACCCAAAGAAGGACGGAGGGTTCATTCGGGTAAAGTCCCGAATCTTAGCTGTTGCTGAATTGGCCACTGGGTTGGCTGGAACGACTGCTGGTCATTAATTCTGGGAATCTATAGAATGAGCAAGAGCGGTAAATGCGGTCCTGAACTCCGCCTGAGAAACATGTTCGCCCAAAGGATCTTCGGACTGAGGAGCTGGCTAATTTCTTCTCTTTGGAGGCATGTTTCTAAAATAAGAGAAGAGCGGATTAGACTGAGAGACTGACTTAAAATTATTCTTACTAGCACGACATGAATACTGGAGAAAGGAAACTGTTCCTAAAACATCTCATAGCCTCCTGTACATAAATGTGGTGTGCAACACACCCATGCACAAGACTCTACTAGATGCGGCTTTCAGAATTCCTAGGACTCTATTAAACCTTAGGCTCTGATACCAAGTTTGTAATGCCCCAATTTTCTGAACCGAAATGCTACACGGTGATTATGACCCCGAGGGACCACAAGCTAACCCATGACTGATATTTGTACCTGTGGACTGCAATTCATGACATAATAATACGGAAAACATGCACAATAGGCCATAAGGTTCAACTGAAATAATATAACATCCATATGGGTGAAAAATACCCAAAACAACTGAAAACTAAATCTGAAAGCTAAATCTGAGCGTAAATCCTAAAACCTCTAAGTACTGTCTGAAATAAGGAGTTGAAGGAACATGTCTCCAACTAACTCCGTAAAACTGAAATAGAGAAATAAAATAATAAATCAAATAATGTCGTCCACAAATGAAGAGAACTCACTGCAACTCTGTATGCTGAATGCAACTGCTACTGCTGGTCTGGGACTCGTGCCTCTGAACCTATGGTGTAACATGAAAAGAAAGCACCATAGTGCAAATGTGTCAGTACAACTGGAGTACTGAGTATACGAGTGAGGTAGTCTAATGCAAGGGTTTACGTGCATGAATAATACTACTGACTGAATGATATGAACGTAAGAGTACAAACATACATACATAGTAACTAAGATCATGAGTACGTGATGGCTAAATCTGTATGCTAATACATGGATGGAACCGTAGTTCTGATAAAATGGATGACTGTATTTGACAGCCTTAAATCTGGTTGAACTCTCTGAGTTCCATGCTATAACTAAATTCGACCGTGTCTAACAGTCCTGTTATATTGATATCTGAAGAACTGTCTGAGTTCTTTTACCGTGACTGATACTAAAACTGTGGGAGAAAGTTTTTTAACCGACATGCCCGTATGTGTCATTATGGCTAAGATAGGGTCCAATCTTTGCCCTGACTGGAAGGGTGTCAATACCGTGCCACTGGTAAGGACAACATGTGATCAACCCTCATATAACAGCTAACTCTAGTAAGAACGGTGGGAACCCTCATATAACAGGTTAAGCCACCTCATTTACCCTCATATAACAGGATGTGATGTCTCAACCTATGCTGGCTACGTAGTTCTAGAACGCAAGGATGACTGCTAAGAATCACACCCTCATATATAGGTGAGTTCCCATCCTTGGGTTCACTCGGTGCTAAATCCTACTCCCATCTGAAGAGACTAAACATGATTCAACTGACTGTACATGGACAGATTAACTGACTTTCGTTGACTGACGGAGTAGAACTATTATCTGAGAGTTAACTGGGATCATGAGATTTCTATTTCCTGAGTCACATGACTGACTGAGTTCTATAGATTATAGCTTTACTGAGATTATCGTGACAACATGAAAAGGATCTAGGCACAATGCTATGTTTTTTGGGTATGAATACTCCCAGGACTTGATACAAGAAAACTGACACACATGACATGACTTGATCACAAGATTGGAGACCACAATTCGCTATATCATAAGTAGGGATAGTATACTTCATGTATTTAATCAACACCTCAAACATGGTAGGGAAAGCATGGATATAATTCGCACACAAAATTCATATTTCCATCATCATACATACTTCATGCCATCACCATAAGAATACATAAATAACATGGGCATTCATATTAAAGTGTATCGCTAACATGGACTTGTCATTTAGATATCATGAAATCATATAAATATAAACTTCTAACATCCTAGGCATTTTATCAAACACCTTACATGCATTCTTTAAGGCATAGGTGGATTTCATACTTGCATTAGTTCAACCCACCCAAAGTTCATGATTTTCAACCAACAATCACATATATTCCATGAAAAACATCCTTACATATCAACTTGTAACTTGAACAACAATCATCAACGTGTACATGCTTATATCACCATAAAAGTTTACAAAATAACATTTAAAAGCATGGTTCTTGAACTCTATGAATGAATTGAATCCATAGATGAACACTACTCATACCTTAAAGCTTGATCTTGAAAGAGATCTAATGTTTCTGAAGGTTCCTGAAGAAATTCTTAGGCTTACCCTTGATTTTTCTTGACTAGGGTTTAACCCCTTTGGGAAAGAATGCTCTTGTTCCTGAGGAGATGATCTTGAGAGGAAACCCTAATATTGTGGTTGAAAGTGTAAGAGAGGGTTTTTAAGATGTTTTGACTAAAGACAATAGAATATAATAAGTTCCTTGAGGGTTACAAGTCATGGGAAGTGAAGGAAAAAGACCAAAATACCCTTATGAAAAAAATTCCCAGTTGCTGAAAATCATAGCTGACGACAGTTGTGACAAGGCATCAAAAGTGTGGTAAGCCATCAAAAATGTCGTCACACAGAAGCTGGAACTGATGGTTTCTTCCTAATTCTTACGACCTTCGTGGTAGGGCGTCACAAATGTAGTAAGCTACCACGAATGTCGTCACTTAGTAGCTTATTTCTGCCTAAGGCTGACGACCTTTGTGGTAGGGCGTCACAAATGTGGTAAGCTACCATGAATGTCATCACAAATGAGTTGGATTCTGCCTAAGGATGACGACCTTCGTGGTAGGGCGTCACAAATGTGGTAAGCTATCACAAATGTCGTCACACAATTTTCAGCCTGACATGTTGGAGTAAAATAGGAATAACTCTTTACTCCGATATCGGATTTAGGAGAAATTAGTATCGTTGGAAATATAATTAAATTATCTATCTGTTTATAGGTCATGAGCTCAAAAATTTCAAGTATAATGAGAGATATGCTCGTTTGAATCTGACTATGGCAATATCTTTCTCAAGAATTCGATCAGTGGGGAATATTTTGATTCGTCTGATAGCTGGGAGTTATTTGAAGCCTTAATATACATCTAACCTACTCATAAAACTATATAAGAACTATGATGTACTATGCATGAGCTTGGTACATGGCTCTAATATTGGTTTAGATTTTTTGGGGTATTACAATGAACCAGGTCAAACCACTTGGTAGAGCTAACATGGTTCTTTGACTTAAAAGAATATCTTACCTGTTTCCCCCTTACACATGAACTACATAGCTTTTCTTCCTTGAACTTGGTTTTTTGTAATCCCAATACCATGTCTTTGGAGGAAAGTATGTTTAGTTGTTTCAGACTTGTATGACCAAGTCTCATATGCCAAAGAAGGGGATCATTTTCTATGTCACTTAAACAAGACAACTCAGGTCATGGTAGTGCCATGATGTCATCTTTGTATACATTTTTGTATCTCCTTGTAGTGAGCATAATCTCTTTGGTGACCATTCTTTTGACTTTGACTCCTGCAGCAGAAAAAATAACTTTATTACCTTTGTCACACAGTTGTGAGATGCTCAGCAGGTTATGCTTCAATCATTCTACAAGATAGACATCCTCCAATTCTTTTGACTCAGATGAGCAAATTTTTCCAACTCCAGTAATGATTCTTTTTTTTCCATCACCAAAAGAAACTCCTTTTCTATCTATTTTGGAGAGTGAAAGGAACTTTCTCTTATCCCCAGTCATGTGTCTTGAGCAAGCACTGTCTAAGTACCAGTGCCTTTTGCTTCCTTTTACCCTCTACTGCAAAAGAAATCAATGGTTAGACTTAGGAACCCAGACAAGCTTGGGTCCTATTTTATGAGTGAAAGAATGAATTAAATTTATTCTAGTCCATACAGGAAACCTATAGTGGAACTTGATTCTCTGATTAGAACTAGTTTTGTTCTTTTTTATCTGAGAAAATCTGTTAGCCAGATTTTGACTATTTGATCTGCTTCTAGCAGCCACTAAACATTCAGCGGTGGGATGTCCAAGGTTGCCACAGATATAACATAAATCTTTAGGATCATCAAAACTTTTGTGGAATTCCAACTCAGCCTTTTCATTATATTTCTTTCACTCAACTTGTGAACGATTCTTGAGGAGTTTGTCTACCTATTTGCTCTTTCAAGATCAAGTTTTAGTTAAGAATCTTCTTGACTCAACTTATTCATTTTTGTAGTTAAATCATGGCATTCTTGTTTGAATTTAAGTAGCTCAAGTTCAACATTTTCTTGTTCTTTACTCATAGCCTTTTTCCTATTTTTAGTGAGAGTTAATTTGAGAACTTCAGACTTAAGATCTTGTTCGAATTCTCAAGTTCTGCAACTTGTTTCTTGAGAGTGCAATTTTCTTTGTCAACTGTACCTGTTCAAGCCTTTAAGTCAATGAGATAAAATTTGAGATTTGCTAGACTATTGAACAATTCATTCCTATCAGAAGTTAATTCTTGGAAGTCATCAATCAGTTCACTCATCAAGGAAACAAGTTTTTGTTTTGAAAACAATTGCAACTTTTCTTTGAGTTCAAGTATACTTACCCCAGAAGCATCATCTTCTTATTCTAAGTCTAAATCTCCAAGAGCCATGAATGCAGTTTCATCAACTTCATCCTCACCTGAATCAGATCCCCAGGCTTCTATCATTGCATGTTCCTCCTTCCGTTTTTCCTTTTCTTTAAATTCCTTTTCAGCCCTTTCCTTCTTCCATTAAGTTCCCTACTAGTTCATCCAGGGCCATACCTACAAGATCCTTATTTGCTTCCCTGATTGCAGTCACCATAATATTCCATTTTGATTTAGGTAATACCCTTAGTACCTTTTCGACTTGTTCCTCCTCAGAGATGAATTTTCCTAAGGAAGTCAGCTCATCTGTTAAGGTGGTGAGACTTGTCATCATCTCATGCAGGGTTTCATTTTCCTTTAATTTAAATGCCTCATACTCAGTGAAAAAAAGAGAAATCCTGAATTTTGTTACTTGAGAGGTACCTTCATGAGCTTTCACCAGTGTATCCCAAATTTCCTAAGCAGTAGTACAGGTTGATATCCTGTTATATTCAGCAGGTCCTAATCTATAGAACAAGATGTTCTTGAACTTAGCATTTTTCTTCAAGGCTAATAAGTCATCAAGATTAAATTCACTCCTTACTTTCTTGACAGGTTCAAAATCAACCAACTTCATTGGAATAGTAGGACCATTAGTAATCCTATCCAACAATTCATAGTCTTCAGCTTGGATGAATATCTCCATCCTTGCTTTTCACCAGATAAAGTGGGAGCCATTAAAGAGTGGAGGTCTAATAGTTGACTGGCCTTTACTGTGACCAGTAGGAGGTGCGGAATTCATCATTGATCTTTTCTTAGGTGCAAGACTTATTTAAGACAACCTCACTCTGATACCACTTGTTAGAGTCTGTGCCCTACTAATTTTAATATTTTATCCTACTAGTTTCCTATCTGTGAAACAAGTAAGTAAACATGGTTCACAAAAGTAAAAGTTGAACACAATATTTTTACGTGGAAAACACTCGGCTCAAGAAAGGTGTAAAAAACCACGACCTGTACCTCTACAGAATTTAACCCCAACTTCACTATAACTCTTGATCCTCAACAATCAACAATATTACAAGACTTCTTCTAAGTCTAGGAATTAAAACTTCTAACTCCTATACTACAAAAATACAAATCTTCCCAAGATAAGTTTTCCCAAGTCTTCAAGTTCCCTAACTTGAAGACACAACTCCTAACTCAATTTATAGATCATTGAGACTAGAACAATGAATCATTACAACTCAAAGAACCTACCTACTACAAACAGTCTGAGACTTGCTAGGTAAAGGACCAGGTTCTTCTCCAAGTAAGTGAACTCTTATGTTGATTGTTTATTATCTTATCAGCGCGTAAGTCAAACACTTAAAAGTCGTTTGATCTATTTAAGCTTACATCAGATGGAGTCCTTTATTTTATGTAATCTTCTATTGTCCGTAGGACTCTCAGGTAGTTTAACTCTTTTGTTGTTGCCGTCTCTCACTCTCCTAGATTGAGTAGAACTTTTCTCCTTTATCTTGTAGAACTCCTAAATCAACTAGACTTCAAACTGTTGTAATTTTCTTCTCCTTTGCATCTGATTTCACTAATGTGATATGTTTGAGTGCATGATATTTATCCACTCCTATTTTTGCATAATATCATCTTTATCAACAATTTTGCCTGCAGCTATGCTTTGGGCACATAGAATGGACCAACTTTCACAACATGTTTCATTTACATGTCTATCATCAAAAATCCACATGCCCTAACAAATTCCCCTTTTTGATGATGACAAGCTCTGCATCATTTTGCAATTCCTGACATACTCGGTAAAGATTTCAAAATAGAAGATAATAGAAATGAAATAGGTTAATCAATTGGGTTATAAGCACTGTATAAGCTATTCTTCCCCCTTTTGACATCATCGAAAAGCTAGACCAATAAGTGAAAATAGTTTAATAATTCATGACCACTGGGGCTATCACTAAAACAAACAAGACTTAGAGCAAAAAAAAAAACTCAACAATGCATTAATAACACAAAAATAGAACACAGAAAGCAAAAGTTCATTGCATTCATTGAGCAGGATACAATTACCACAACCCATTAATATCAATAAAAGAGAAATAACTTGGACCAAAAATACTAAGAAAAGATGCCTAGGACATGAAGAGGGGCTTAAGTGGAGGAGGAAAAAGGGATAACGGAGGTCAGATTCCTAATGATATCAGCATTGTCAGCTCTTTATTTTTCCAAGATGGTTGTGAGGGAAGCAATTTGAGCTTGAAGGACCTTTTTCTCCTCCTCATGAGAAGCCTGGGCAGCCTTCAATGTAGCTTGTGCCACTTCAACTTCACCTTGTTTGCCAATAAGAGCATTCCTCAACCTTTGCATAAGATTGTTAGCACTCCTCATAGAAATAGGTAACAAAGCATGGTTCACTGACCCACTGACATCCTTTGTGGTTTGCAGCGACCACACCTTGACAGGGACATGTAAATCCTCAAAGAAAGATGCAAGCCAGAACTCATATGGCAATGCATGACCATTTGCATCTTGGACTAAGACTCTTTGCATGTTTTGATGATGAGTCTAGGAAGATCAATTGGAATTTCAGAATCTAATAGTTCCATCAAAGTGAGATCAAGGAAATTGGCAACTGTTCTTCTTTTCTATCTAGGAAGGATCATTTTGTTAACCACATCATAATAAAATTGATAAAGAGGTGACATCTCATTCTTGAGGACCCTTCAATGAGTAAGGAGAAGAGGATTTCCAGATAATTTTCTAGATATAGCAAGATCTGATGGGACGTTATCTAGAGGAGGCCAAGCACCCTTCACATAATGACCCCAACCCCCAGTAGGAATATTCAAAATTCGACTCAGATTAGTAGGAAAGAGATTAATGGTTTTCCTATGAATAGTAGTTGAAAACATCTCCCTAATTGAAATCCCGTTAGTGTAAAACTCATAAACTTTATTTTTTCCAAACTTTCTTTGATGATCACCTTTTAGAAACAAGTATGACCACCCCTGAGCTCTCAATTTGGTGACCACAATATACATATCAGGTCCCCCAAATCCAGTGACAACTCTAGCACTAGCTAACTTGCGCTTTTGAAAGTAGAGAACATGAGATGACTGAGAAGCCTTGTCAGAAGAAGTATCAAGATCAATATCATCGTCAAGATCTGGATCAGTGTGAGTAGAAGATGCAAGAGGAGTATCAGGAAGAAATTCAGAGTCTGAATCAGATGACTCAGAAGGAATAGGTTTGGATACTTGTTTCTTCGAATAAGAAATGGTCTCTGAAGAAATTTTGGTGGAAGGAGAAGCTTTTACAGAGAAGGTTTTCACAGGAGATGCTTTCACAGTAGATTTTGAGGTCGAGGTAGCTCTGGAAGTGGGTTGGGATGAAGATAAATAAGTGAAGGAGGATTTTAGGGTTTTAGCAATGATGTGCTTCAGTTTTTGTTTTGAACGAAGGAGAATATTAGGAGAGGAAGCACTGGGGGTGGAGAAGCAGAAGGAGCGACCCATTTCCTTTTATTTGCACAAAGTGCTTCTTCCAAAGAAGAATCTTCCCGTTGTTTCTTTCCCCGAGTAAGTGGAATTTGAGGAGAAGAGACTGCAGAGAAAGTTTTAACTGAAGCATCGTCATCTACATCAATGATAACAGAAGAGGGTTTTTGTTTAAGGGTAGATCTTGACCTTCGAGGGATGATATTAGCAATGGGTTTATCATCAGGATCAACAATTTAAAGTAGGATAGGTGGTGGAGGTGAAGGGATTTTTGACAAACTCAGTTGAGGAGGATGAAGAGGATGAGGAGAAAGCCATGATGATAGTGAAACAGAATATTATGATTGGTTGCAGAAAGGGTAAGATGGAATAGAAAAGAAAGAGAAGAAGGATGCGTATTTAGGAGGGAGTGAAGGAAGATAAACCATGAAAGGAGTGTAATTAAAATAGGCATAATGATGAAGGGGTCTGCACTGATGGGAAGGGTCTGGCAGCCTTTTTGAAGGAGATGGCTTTTGGGTTTTTGGCGGTTTAAGTGTAACAGAAAGGACCAAGTGAACAACCTGTTTCTCTTTTATGCTATCATGAGAAAGTGATAATCATACCTGAATTCTAAAGAGAAATAGATAAAATTGCCTTGATGTTTCAGCCTTTCTGCAAAAACAACACATAGCTGAGTTAATTTGCTCTAAAACCTTGGAATTAGGATTCATAACTAAATGTGTAAGACCGAATTAATCAACAATAACTTAAGTACAATCTTTTCTAGTCAATCATTGAGGGTGATTTATACAATTTTAATCATCCCCAAGGCCAACCTATTTTTTTCAAAGTGTTCTCTACTCAATGCCTTAGTGAATATGTCAGCAATTTGTTCCTCAGTAGAATAAAACATAATTAATATATGACCTTTTTCAACATTATCTCTAAGAAAGTGATGTCGAATATTAATATGCTTGATTTTTTTATGCTGAACAAGATTTTTGACAATATTAATAGCACTTGTGTTATCAAAATAAACGGGAACACAACCAACATATATACCAAAGTCCATAAGTTGTTGATTAATCCATAACAATTGAGCATAACAAGAACTTGCAACAACATATTCAGCTTCAGCAGTAGACAAGGCTATTGAATTTTCCTTCTTAGTGGACCAGGGAATCAACCATGATCCAAGGAAGTGTGCCATGCCAGTAGTGCTTTTCCTGTCTACCAAATACCCTGCATAATCAGCATCAGAGTATCCTACCAAAATTAAAGTTGTTACCTTTGGGATACCATATGCCAAGATAATTGGTTCCCTTCAAGTATCTGAAGATTCTTTTCACTGATTTTAGGTGTGATTCTTTGGGCTTTGCTTGAAACCAAGCACACAGTCCTACACTGAACACAATATCAGGCCTGCTTACTGTGAGGTACAATAATAATCCTATCATACCTCTATACAATTTTTGTTCCACATCAGGACCTGTTTCATCCAAATCAAGCTTTGTGGCAGTAGCAATGGGAGTACCGATCTCTTTTGCCTCTTCCATGGAGAACTTTTTGAGAAGTTCTTTGACATACTTCTATTGATGAATCATTGTCCCCGTTGCTGACTATTTTATTTGCAATCCCAAGAAGTAATTCAGTTCCCCCATCATACTCATCTCAAACTCACAAATTATAAGTTTGGTAAACTCATGAGTTATATTTATGTTGGTTGAACTAAATATAATGTCATCCACATATACCTGCACAACTAACAAGTCCTCTCCATTAGTTTTTATGAAAAGGGTATTGTCAATATTACCTCTGGTATGACCATACTCCAGTAGAAATTTTGATAATCTCTCATAACAAGACCTTAGAGCTTGTTTCAACCCATACAATGCCTTATCCAGTTTGTACACATGATTAGGAAATTCTTTTCTTTCAAATCCTGGAGGTTGCTTGACATAAACCTTCTCTTTAAGAATGCCATTCAGGAATGCACTCTTCGCATCCATATGATAGAGAATGATATCCATGTAGGCAGCAAAGGCAATAAGTAATCTTACAGCTTTAAGTCTTGCTACAGGAGCAAAGGTGTCATCAAAGTGTATTCTTTCTTCTTGGTTGTAACCTTGGACCACCAATCTTGCCTTGTTTCTTATAACTGTTCCATGCTCATCAACTTTATTTCTGTACACCCACTTGGTCCCAATTATTGATCAATCTTTTGGGAGAGGAGTTAAGTTCCATACTTTTCTTCTCTCAAACTGATTCAACTCTTCCTGCATGGCTATATCCAATTAGCATCTAGTAATGCTTCAGTTAACTTTTTTGGATCAATCTCTCAGAGGAGTGCCTTGAAAGCATATATACTTCTAAATCCATCCCTTGTAATGATCCCAGAGGTGAGATTAGTGAGAATAGTCTCAATAGGATGTGATCCTTGATACTTGTATCCTCTTAGGATCAAACCTAGGGAGCTACTAGGTTCACTGCTGATGTTTTGAGTTGAGGTAGTTGGTGATTCTGTTCCCCCTGTCACTGTGCCTTCAGCTTCAGTTCCACCTATTGAGGTGCCTCTAAGTGTGGTATCACCAGTTAATGAACCGGGTTATGTAAATTGTTCCTCAGTGTCACTTCTTTTCTGCAGGTTAATCTTAACACAGGATTTATCAAAAACCACATGCATCTTTCTTCAACACAGTTAGTTCTGTTGTTTAAAACCCTATAAGCCTTACTACGAAGTAAATAGCCTAAGAAGATTCCCTCATCACTTTTAGCATCAAATTTTCTCAGATTATCCTTTTCATTATTGTATATGAAACATTTACAACCAAAGGTTCTAAAGTGAGAAATGGTAGGTTTTCTTTCTTTTAGTTATACATAGGGAGTCTTTTCTAACAAAGTTCTGATCATGCATCAATTTATGATATATGTTTTAGTACTTATTGCCTCAGCCCAAAGGTTTTTAGCATTATTTGTTGCAAGCATCATTGTTCTAGCCATGTCTTCCAAAGTTCTATTTTTCCTTTCCACCACTCCATTTTATTGTGGTGTTCTAGGAGCGAGAAGTTATGATCTATACCATTTTCTGAACAAAATTTCAAGAACTTTACATTCTTAAATCTGTACCATGGTCAGATCTTATGGAAACTAATGAAGTGCCCAGTTTCTTTTCAATTTTCTTAATGAAAATTTTGAAGAAATCAAAGGCATTTTCTTTAGAGGCTAGAAACAAAGTCCAGGTGAACCTGGAATAATCATCAACAATTATAAAAACATACCTTTTTCCACCTCTACTTTGAAGTCTCATAGATCCACACAAGTCCATATGATCAAGGTTAAGGCACTTGGTAGTGCTAACATGGTTCTTTGACTTAAAAGAAGATCTTACCTGCTTCACCCTTACACATGAACTACATATCTTTTCTTCCTTGAACTTGGTCTTGGGTAATCCCAATATCATGTGTTTGGAGAAAAGTATGTTTAGTTGTTTCAGACTTGCATGACCAAGTAAACTGTACCAAAGGAGGGGATCATTTTCTATGGCACTTAAACAAGCCAACTCAGGTCCTGGTAGTGCCATGATGTCAACTTTGTATACATTTTTGTATCTCCTTGTAGTGAGCACAATCTCTTTGGTGTCCATTCTTTTGACTTTGACTCCTACAGCGGTAAAAATAACTTTATTACCTTTGTCACACAATTGTGAGATGCTCAGCAAGTTATGCTTCAATACTTCTATAAGATAGACATCCTCCAATGCTTTTGACTCAGATGAACCAATTTTTCCAACTCCAGTAATGATTTCCTTTTTTCCATCACTGATATCGCTCAACTTACACCTCAAATTAGTGAAAGGCAGTCGTCGTCAATACATTTACCCAACTTTGGAGTCGGGGTCGAATCCACAGGGAACAATGTGAGTGGCGATTAAACTAGTTTGAAATTATAGCTACTAGTTAAATTCAAACAAATGATACAAAAATATAAAATGGGGTTTTAGTATTAATGTTTGTAATCAATATAAACGGAAAACCATAGTTATGTTCACTGTGGGTTTCGGGAATTAACAGATACTAGGTACTGCTTAAGACTCTTGAAGTAAGTATGAATAGCAGAATATCCCTGACGACTATACTATTTGACTTATCTCTTGACCTCACCAGACAATTTATTATCTAATTCTATTGAACTTAGATAACTTATCTATTTCCAATAGGATGTTATCTCAGGTAGATTAATCCAGTTACAGCATTAATCATTAAACAGAAGGTTGGTAGCTTCCGAGTCCCTATTGATAATTCACGTCCTCTAGTCTATTTCTCTGTTAAAGTAAATAAACCTAAGGCATAACCTATTGTTTGCAACCAATATATTTTAAGTTAAAACAACAGAATTTCAAGATGTCCAACTACTCTTTGAACCCTTTAAGTACCTAGCAGCATATCAAACTCTAATCCATGGATCCCATAACTCGGGCTAATGGAATTAGCCGCTCATGATTTGATGAACGAAATAAAAAGTTGAATTCATAATAGTATGGATAAACTTACGAATGGATGAAAACAACAATAGTTTCTTCAATTGAATCACAAGAGAATAATCCACAATAGTTGATTAGTGTTGAAGGGAAAATAGGAAAAATACTTGATGGTAAAGATCAAGCAATGTTACGTGCTTCTCTTCAGAAGTTCTTCTCTGATAATTAATGATCGATCCCTCAAAAAAACCCTAAAACAAGTCTTTAAATAGTCAACCCTAAATAAGGAAATAAAATTAAAGTTTCAGTTTTCTCTTCAGATTGGAAGACGATGATCTTGACGGCGTGTTATATGTCTGACGATGTGTGCGAGATGTCATCAAAAGTTCCAGTGAATTGTTATCTTCTGACTCTTCAGATGGCAAACCTGACGGCGTGTCAAAATTCTTGACGGCGCGTGACAACTGCCGTCACAACTTCACTGGAAATCAGTATTCTCTGCTTCTGGTTGACGGCGATTTGGACGCCATGTCACATATTTGATGGATCATCCTAAACGTCGTCACATTTCATCTCAGTTTCTCAGGTTTTATCTAAGCTTGACGACAACTTTGACAGCCTGTCCCATGTATGACGGCGCTTCAGAATTGACGTCAACTATACTTCAGCTTATTTACACCAAATTTTAGCTGATTTATTCTTCTTTCTTTTGGTTTCCTCCCCGATCACTTGTATCTGTATTAACACATTAAAAGCAATCAAAAACAACAAAAGTTTCTTAAGACCTCACAATTATTCAGAGTTAAAAGCTTCAAATTTGTTAGCATCGGCTCACACATCAACACCCTCAACTTAAACAATTGTTTGTCCTCAAGCAACCACATAACACCATACTACGATGCTTAACCAAGAGACACATAAGATACCTATCACAACTGATTATCAAGTTTAGGTCAAAACTCATGCCACTCTCCACGTTCAATTACTTATAAATCCAATTGTGCATATCAATGAAGATTAATAATGTGACCCAAAGAAATCAAGATATGGCCTCAATTCAGCAACAATAACCATGCATATGTACAAGTTACACTACCCAAACAAGTAAACAGCTAGAAATGAAACCAATGTGCCCTTACATTAAAGAAGTCCCTCCTTACTCATATATGAACTCAAGCATGTCAATACGGGGACGGTCAAGAGACTCTCACTCTCAGAAAGAAATTCCAATCAATGCATGTCAAATACCATATGCTTGCCCTTATTTTCATTACCAAGGTGTCCAGACAGTTAAGTTAGGATCACTATAGGTCTTTTCTTAGTCTTGTAATATAGGCTAAGGGCTGGTATGATATTCAATGGCATTTAGAGTGACTAAGCCTCCTTGGCAGTACCTTAACTTTTGGGGTTCACTTATTAACTTTTTTATTCTTTTTCTCCTTTTCTTGATCACACATTATTCAGGATGGATGTGGATTTTCTTTTTCATTCTTTTTCTTTTCTTATTCTTCTTCCACACCACCCAACTTTTTATTCTTTTTCACTTATTCTTTTCCTTTTATTCTACCTTTATTCATACCCAGCTTACATCACGCACCCTTATGATAGCCACCCTCAACTTAGGTTGTTTACCTAAGTCAAGGTGCACAGTGTCCAAGGAGGACCAGGGCCAAAACAGGTTCATTATGATCTAAACGGGAAGGTGATAGGTGTCATAGAAAGAAAAGGTCAATTCAGGCTCAAAATAAGGATCAAGAGATATCATGCATACAGGGAAGGTCATTTAGGCCAAAAAGTGACTTAAAAATCAAAACGGCCTATGATCCTTTCCTAACCCCTATCTTTCAATCAAGGTAAGACTAACCGGGCAAGTTCTAGATTCAATACACACAGGGAATTGAGTAAGACCTCACACACACATGGCACAATGGTACATCATAAGATACTACCCATTTGGTTCATGCAATTGTTAGCAGTGATTATTATGTCCCTAATACTAATGCCATAAAAAGATACACAGTAGCCACATATAAATACATATCACATAGTTATAAAACAGACCAACGGAGAGGTGTTTATCAGTCTTAAAAATCAACAAAAATATGTCAACTGCTCTAGATACTTATTTTTCTCCAGCTAACCACAACGCATCACAAAACAAACACAATACGCTTAAACATGCTAGCTCTACTTGGAACAAGACTCCGGGGAAAAGAGGCACGCCAACAAAACCCCCAGGAGGACATCACACCCACAAGTAGCCCCACCCTAAACTTAATATCATGCAGTGTTCCCAATGCGTCAATCCAAAACAAGAAAGTTAGAAACATACCTGTGGCACCATGGGTGCGAAGATCTGATGTCAATCATACAATACAAATACAAACAACATACTACCTTGGGTTGCCTCCCAAGAAGCGCCTAATTTAGTGTCGCGGTACGACTTAGTTATCTTGACTACTCAGACTTCGTCAAGATACCTTGTTGATAATTATTTATGTCTCCACTTGGAGGATTTCAAACGCTGGCCAAAATTTTGATCAATACATCTTCGAGGTGTGTTGGGAAAATGCGAGTGCATGATGAGGAATGTTCTATCACGCCACTTTGAAGACTTGAATTGCTTGCCCAATTTTGCATCAAACTTTCGTGTGGGCTCATTTGGCAACGTTGAGAATCTTAAACAACCACTAAATGAACATCGATCTTTCAGCTCCTTGGCCTTCAATAGTGGGGTTGTAGTAAACCCTTTAGGAAGGACAAACACCAAAATGTAAGAATCTTCCTCCTAATTTTCAAAATTCATCATTTGCTTGGGTGATTCGACTACCATCACATCCACTAAGCATAATGTTGAAAAGTGATTTGAATGAGGACTAACCCTTAATTTTGTAATAACTTTCCTATTAGTATTTTTACCCCGAAATGGACTAGAGTCTTGACGAGGTTTGTGCTTGATTTCTTCTTTTGACTCTAATACCATTTCCTCATCCTTGGCATCTTTATTCATGAATGGTTCGGTTGGTTGGGAAATCACTGAGGGTTTCTCAACATCAAGCTCATCATCAACATAGGATTCATGCTCTTCTTCTTCACACTCTTCCATTATTTTAAATAATTCCACAAATAAGATATCATCTAAACATAATGTAGAAAAGTGTTTTGGATGATTGACCTCGATATCCATATCTTCTATCCTTTGTCTTCCCTCGTTAAATGCCCTAATGTCTTGACGTATGTCACATATGGTATCATTCATTGTGTCTATACGATCTAGCATTAGTTGAAGCATAGATTTAATGTCACTCTTTCCAGTGCTTCGTTCTTCCTTTTCTTGACCATAAGACCTGTCATACTCATAAGAAGAACTAGAACTTGGGTTAGCTCAATAGGGGGAGGGGGAATTCGGGCAATCACTCCAATTTACATCTTTACCACCATATAAAAAATAATTATACTCCCGGTAGGATGGAGATAGTGCACACATCTCTCTCCGGGGAGCATATCTAAAATCTTGCCAAAAGTGGGGTCCATCACAATATGTACATTGATCATCCAGATAAGATTTCCAACCATCAAACTCACATTAATTCCATGATTCTATAGTAAGAAATAAACAAAAATAAAGAAAATCTACCTAACACAACAAACAAAGAAAATCACAAACAAATATTTACAAGTTTGAACACAAGAAAGTAAGCTAAAATTCAAAACTAACTTAATACGCCATTTATGATAACGCTCAACTTACACCTCAAATTAGTGTAAGGAAGTCGTCGTCAATATATTTACCCAACTTTGGAGTCGGAGTCAAATCCACAGGGAACAATGTGAGTGGCAATTAAACTAGTTTTAAATTATAGCTACAAGTTAAATTCAAACAAATGATACAAAAATATAAAATGGGGTTTTAGTATTAATGTTTGTAATCAATATAAATGGAAAACCAGAGTTATGTTCACTGTCGGTTTTGGGAATTGACAAATACTAGGTACTGCTTAAGACTCTTGAAGTAAGTAGGAACAGCAGAATATCCCTGACGACTATACTATCTAACTTATCTCTCGACCTCACCAGACAATTTATTATCTAATTCCCTCGAACTTAGATAACTTATCTATTTCCAATAGGATGTTATCTCAGGTAGATTATTCCAGTTACGACATTAATCATTAAATAGAAGGTTGGTAGCTTCCGAGTTCCTGTTGATAATTCACGTCCTCTAGTCTATTTCTCTGTTCAAGTAAATAAACCTAAGGCATAACCTATTTTTTGCAACCAATATATTTTAAGTTAAAACAACAGAATTTCAAGACGTCCTACTACTCTTTGAACTCTTTAAGTATCTAGCAGTATATCAAAACCTAATCCATGGATACCATAACTCGGGCTAATGGAATTAGCCGCTCATGATTTGATGAACAAAATAAAAAGTTGAATTCATAATAGTATGGATAAACTTACGAATGGATATCACCTTTAAATATATTTAATTTAATACTCTATATTTCTTTAGAAAATAAATTTGAGAATGAATTAGTATTTGATATCGAGAGTAAAATGAGCAAAAATTGACAAATTATCCATTTACTTTTTACGCTGAACAAGTATTGTTGAATATTTAATTTTAATATAGTAGACAAATATTATTGAATGGAGGAAGTAATACTTTACGAAAGTGTCATAACTCATTTAAAGAGTATCCGACATATAAAGAAATCAAGAGCAAGTCAGTCACCAAATATTATTTTTCTAACTAAATTAATTCCTACACCACCTGGTATATTGAAAACTTTGGTGAACTATAAAGTCTTCATATTTTTGGCAAAAGTCATTTGATATGATTTCTTCAATTCCTTTTTGGTTAGACATTTGAACTTTTCCTGCAAAGTGTTAGAACAATAATGATAATTGTACAAGAAATTCAAAATAAAACTTGCTTGGCTTAGAGGCACGATAATACGCTTCTTGAAGATAGTTGGAGTCTCTCCCACGAGCAAACGGAAGAACTAGTGACAACTCTATCTTTAGGATTCAACTAAGTCACAAAACAAGTAGTATTCAAGAATGTTGCTCTTCTATTGTTGAATTGGTGATTTCACCATTTGATCAATGTCTATCAAGCGTTTTTCAAGGGGAAAGTAGTTTTGAGTGCTTGTCTTTTCCAAAAAGAAACACAATTTATACGGTAAAATTTTCATGCAAGTGAAAAGTATTAATTAAGCAATAGTTAATAGGTTCATGAACAAAAATTATCTTTCTTTCAAGTTTCAAGAACCTAAAACTAAATGAATTTACAATTGTTAATGCATTTGTAACTCAAGATGCATTTGTTTCAATTGTAATTTCACATTCATTTTCTTTGTAACTCAAAATGCATTTGTTTCAATATTAATTGAAACATAAAAAACTTTTAACCGATGCACTTGTTCCAAAAAATTGATTGAAACATAAACTTCAGTAATAACACAAAGAACTCAAGGTAAATTGTGCACATGCAATATGAAATTGTCAATTATTTAACACCATGAGAACCATAACTAATGTAAGTGCAAGCATTGCAAAACCACAATGCATGAATTGTTCAGATTGTTGTGTAACGATAGAACAACATCCATAACTCTAGGTACCATTAGCTCAAAACAAGAGAAATACTCATTAACAAAACTTTAACTACTCACCTTAATACATTGCCCGACCAAGTAAATGTTAAGAAAGTTGATTATTGGACTTAATTTTCTTAAAAGAATAATATGTCTTTACAAATATCGCTTGATAAAGATAGGTGTCAAAGAAAGAGGAATATTTATTGAGGAAAACCTAATTACTCACTTTAAACAAGTTGCCGACCAAGTAAGGAAGTTGCCCTCATTGAGCTGAATTTGCTATTGGTTCTTCTTTTATCTCTATCTTGAAAGAATTCAAATCAAGCTTCTACCTATGTAGCTCTTTTTATAATTCACCATTCAAGATAGTTAGCCAATCTCTTAAGTAAATCCAAAAAATTGAGACAAAAAACACAATAAAAGCATTCAACAAACACAAAATAACTATGAATAAGGCAAACAAAGAGAGATCAAAACTGTTAGAGTGTGTGCCCTACTAAATTTAATGTTTTATCCTACTGGTTGCCTATCTGTGGAACAAGTAAGTAAACGTGGTTCACAGAAGTAAAAGTTGAACACAGTGTTTTTACGTGGAAAACACCCAGCTCAAGAAAGGTGTAAAAAAACACAATCTGTACCTCTACAGGATTTAACCCCAGCCTCACTATAACTCTTGAACCTCAACAATCAACAATATTACAAGACTTCTTGTAAGTCTAAGAATTGAAACTTCTAACTCCTATACTACAAAAATTTAAATCTTCCCAAGATAAGTGTTCCCAAGTCTTCGAGTTCCCTAACATGAAGAAACAACTCCTAACTCAGTTTATAGATCACTGAGACTAGAATAATGACTCATTAAAACTCAAAGAACCTACCTACTACAAATAGTCTGAGACTTGCTAAGTAAAGAACCAGGTTCTTCTTCAAGTAAGTGAACTATTTTGCTGATTGTTGATTATCTTATCAGTTCGTAAGTCAAACGCTTGAAAGTCGTTTGATATATTTAAGCTTACATCAGATGGAGTCCTTTAGTTTATGTAATCTTCTATTGTCCGTAAGACTCCCAAGTAGTTTCACTCTTTTGTTGTTGCCGCCTCTCACTCTCCTAGATTGAGTAGAACTTTTCTCCATTATCTTGTAGAACTCCTAAATCAACTAGATTTCTGACTGCTGCAATTTTCTTCTCCTTTTCTTCTTCTTTCACTGATGTGATAAGTTTGAGCGCATGATATTTATCCACTCCTGTTTTTGCGTAATATTATCTTATCAATAATCTTGACTGCAGCTATGCTTTGGGCACTTGGAACGTACTAGCTTTCACAACATGTTTCATTTATATGTCTATTATCAAACCTTCACATGCCCTAACAAATTTCCCCTTTTTGATGATGACAAACTCAGCAGCTCAACATCATTTTGAAATTCCTGACATACCCAGTAAAGAGTTCAAAATAGAAGATCACAGAAATGAAACAGGTTAATCAAGTGGGTTATAAGCACTGTATAAGCTATTTTTCCCCGTTTTGACATCATCAAAAAGCTGGACCAATAAGTGAAAATAGTTTAATAATTCATGGCCACTGGGGCTATCACTAAAACAAGCAAGACTTAGAGCACAAAAAACTCAACAATATATTAAGAACACAGAAACAGAACACATGAAGCAAAAGTTCATTGCATTCATTGAAAGTTTTCCTATCGTTCGAATTTTAGTGAGCGTTGAAACTTAGGTAAACTTCAATCGACCATTACTCTTTGTATATATTGAATTAGAGTACCTACTATATATCAAATGAAAGGTATTCGAATTATCTTTCCAATGATACCAATTTTCCAAAAATCCAACACCCGAGGAAAAAGTTATGGCTTTCCAAAGTGGAGTGTGTCGTGCAGCATAAGGTGTGCGACGCACACCCTAACTTATGCCATAAGGTGTGCGATGCACAACCTAATGTGTGCGATAAAGAGTGCGCTGCACAACCTATATTATGCGATAAGGTGTGCGCCGCATATATTATTACTCAAGTGACTTAAACATAAACATGAAATTCAGTTCCGAAATACCCCAAAATACACCTTCATTCATCAAAATTGCTCAACAACTCTCCTTAGGGTTTCAAAATAAAAACCCAAGCAACTCAAGATTCAACCGTGGGTTTTTGAAACTAATTGCATATTTGGAATCCCCAGAACGTAGGCTTCAAGAAGCACCTATCATCTTCTCATATAGAGGTACGTGGGGTTATCTAAAAAATCTCATGGGCTTAAAAAATCATGTTTTAAAAATGGGGGTTTTGAAATTATGAATATAATCCCATTTTAAACGTTTTATGATATTGATTTGGTCTTTAGGCCTATACCCGAAGTTGTTTGATATTTGATATATGTATATGCATGTATTCCGAAAAGATGTTAACTAGAGAGCATGAATTATATGAAATCCCTCTCTTTATATGATCTCGTTTTAAATTCTCATATGATGTGAAATGTTTGAAATCATCTTGACAAGCGTGACATGAAATATTTTAAAAATGGTCATGGTTTTGACTTGCAATGAGAGGTTTGTTATGTTGAAATATGATGAATATAATGGTTGTATGAAAGAATGATGTGATATTGATGGCTTGCAAGTCGGGTATGAAGATACCCTACAGAATAAGATATGTGATTGAATTAAATATAGTTTGATGCATTGATTTTACATAAGATAGGTGGATGCCCGAAGAAGGCGTTTGAGTGTAAGGGCTCATCGCTGGAAACCATGTTTGCCGACATGGGGATTTGGTACCAGGCTAAGTGATCTTGTGTACTTGACTTTATGTCATTTCCAAATTGGGACTATGGTTAGGAGCCCAGGCTAAGTGATCTTGTGCACTACTACACTTTATTGGGCCGAGACACCCTGTTGTGTCATCTTGTGTGTCTTCCCCTCACTTATACTCTAATCTCGGCGGCAACTGAGATTTGACAGTTGGTGTAAATGTTATATGTAGGGTATTCCACCTAGCTCAGCTGCATTACATTATTGTTGAAAACTGTTACATTATGCCCATGTGTTTTCAAATTATTTGATATGAAACTGCTTTATAATGACTCTCACCTATATTTGGAAAAAAATATTATATTTTGTTTTTTATTTCTCTGCGTACCAGTACGTTTGTATTGACCCCCTTCCCTCCCAGATTTTGAGGCACAGTTTAGTGGTCCAGATAACCAGTAGATCTCTTCCGATAGATTTGTAGAATCAAGTGGTGAGCCTTATATATTTTGGAAGGCCTAATGTCTGTCAGTTCATTTATCATTTAGTAGTTTTGGGTCTACTGGGGGCCTTGTCCCAGTTTTTAGACAGTAATTTTTTTCAGTCATGTATTAGAGATTTTGCAGACGGTTGTTCAGATGTCGATAGATGTTGTGGGACATTATTTCCCCTTTGTTGATTTCATTTGATTTATGACCATGTTTTTCGTAATATTGTGTATTCCTCATATCTTATTATCATATGAATTATGTGCATGATTATGAGATAGATAAGTTGTTTCGGGCCTTCATGGTTCGGAATGCTCGTCACGGCCAGGGCCCCGGTTCGGATCGTGACAAACTTGGTATCAAAGCACGGTTCATGGTCCCAGGGTGTCTACGTAATCGCGTCGGGTAGAGTCTTGTTTATGGGTGTGTAGCACGCCACACTTATAAGCAGGAGGCTACTAGGTGTTCAGGAATGTCTCTCTTTATTCATGTTCTATTTCGTGCAATAGAGTCAGAATGTTCCTCTTTCATACTCTAATTCATGCTATGGTGTCAACAACAACAACAACAACAAACCCAGTGTATTCCCACATAGTGAGGTCTGGGGAGGGTTAGATGTACGTAGTCCATACCTCTACCTCTAAAGAAGTAGAAAGGTTGTTTCCGATAGACCCCCGGCTCGAGACACGAAATACTACACAAATACATAGTAAAGCATGGAACAAGATGGAATAACACAAATACGACACCCACAAGTAATGGAAAATAGAGAAAAGCAAACAGATTTGTAATAAAACATGAAACAAGGTATCATAACAAGAATAATACCCTTACCAAGTAATTCCCTACACTAGCGACCCAAACTGACCCTAGCCCTCTTCCCTAATTCACGTCCTCCAGATCTTCCTATCTAGGGTCATGTCCTCAGTGAATTGTAACTGCTCCATGTCCTGCCTAATCACCTCTCCCCAGTACTTATTCGACCTACCCCTACCCCACCTAAAACCCTCCAAAGCTAGCCTCTCACACCTATGAACCGAGGCATCCATGCCCCTCCTCATCATGTGTCCAAACCATCTCAATCGGACTTCCCGCATCTTATACTCCACTGGAGTCACACCAACCTTCTCCCTGATAGTCTCATTCCAAACTCTATCCCCCCTAGTCAGCCCACACATCCAACGCAACATCTGTATTTTTGCCACTTTTATTTTTTGAATGTGGGAGTTCTTAACTGGCTAACACTCCGTTTCATACAACATGGCCGGATGGACTACCACCCTGTAGAATTTGCCTTTAAGCTTGGGAGGCACCTTCTTATCACACAACACCCCCGACGCGAGCTTTTACTTCATCCATCCTTCCCCAATACGGTGCGAGACATCTTCGTCAATCTCACCGTTACCCTGAATCACAGACCCGAGATACTTTAAACTATCCTTCTTACATACCACCTGTGATTTCAATTTCACTACCACCTCTTTCTCTAGCCTCACGTCATTAAACTTGCATTCCAAATACTCTATCTTGCTCCTACTCAACCTGAACCCTTTAGACTCAAGAGTTTGTCTCCACACCTCTAGTTTATCATTCACACCCCCTCGCGTCTCATCAATCAAAACTACATCATCTGCAAAAAGCATACACCAAGGCACCTCCCCTTGAATACGCCACGTCAACACATCCATCACAAAAGCAAATAAGAAGGGACTAAGAGTAAATCCCTGATTCTTTCCTTACTCTAATGTCCTCAGATATGTCTCATTATTGAGATGAGTCAAGTGCAAAAGTTTAGAATCTAAATGGTATGGTCCTTTCTGATTGAACCATATAAGAGTTAAAATTTGTGCAAGGACTTGAGAAGAGTCTGTTAGTGCTTCAATGTGTATTGATTCCGATGTAAACATTGATCCTGATGGAATTGTGCTTTTCAGATTGAGGTATTAATTGCATTTAGTCCCCTTCAAATTTATGTTACAAATGTCTTGCTTAAGGGGGATGATGTGTAGTAGAATATTGGAACTGTATTTCCACCCAAATAGTAGTATGCGTTAAAGTGTTGTTGTCATGACCTATTGGTAGTGAAATTAGACCAAGAAGTTGGTGATGTGAAGTCACAAAGTTAGAAGTCAGAGCTAGGGTGACTTTTGTGTAAATGAATATTTTAGTTGAATAACCGATGTTCGAGAATGATTTACCCCCTTATGATGATAGACTAATGTGGTAACTAGTAGCATGTGTGGATGGTATGGTAGTCCGTGGAGGAAGTGTTTGACTCTGATTTTATTTATACAGATTAAGATGTGTATTCTTAGTTCATTGCATATTGCATATTCAATTTTTATCTCATGTAATGTTGTCATCAAGGTGTTGTTGAAAAAAATAAAGTCTAGTGAAGTCGTGTGGGGCTCTTTCGATTCACTAGCATAGTTGACTTGTCATTAATCTCATTTTCTTGTTCAAAATACAAAATCAAAGTCTAGTGAAGCCGTGTGAGGCCTATTTCTATTCACTAGCAACTTGTTGTCCAACTTGTTGTTCTTGTGTTGGTTTAATATATATATATAGCTGAATCTGTTTGCATGAGATTGAGTTGGTAAAGAGGTGATTCGTCCTTGTATGTTAGTTTAGTAGAAGGTAGAGAAGGAGTTGTTAGTTAGGGTGATTTGTCGGTTGCTTGAAGTGTGAAAATGGCTATATTAGCCAGTAAGTATAGACTCATGGTTGTTTGTGGAATTTGAAAGTAGTCTAAATGTATGTTGGGTAAGAAAGTATGAGGTGAGAAATCCGTATAAGTAGAAAAAATTGTATGGGGTTATAATATATGATTCAGGTTGATCATGTCTATTAGGTAACTTTACCCCTTGACCTTCTTTTCTTTGATAATTGTAAACTAGTACTACTTGTGAGAAGGTATGTAGTGATTTTTGAGGCGTTTGTATAGTATGTCCCAAATTTTATGGACTAGCATATTATGTTGCATTTTTCAGTAGTGATAAATGATTGGTACAGGACTATATGCTTGAATTTAATGTAGAATGTGGTGGTAAAAATAGTGGCATGAGATTAATGATGTATGTTTTGTGCGAAAAAAAATAGTAGGCTTGATGTGTTAAAATAGTACGTGCTAATGAGTTATGATAAGAAAGACCGTAAGGTCAAGATCAATTATTTTGTTTGGAAGTTCTAGTGTACTAGTGTTTCTTGATGTCTATTTCATGGTATCCAAGTGAGAATCATGCGTAAGGTTGTGTTGTAAAATCGTGTTTAGCACTAGACATTAAGTTTTGAACAATTGATGTCCATGAGGGTGGATGTGATGATTTCTTGGTTAATGATACTAGTTTTATGGAAGTAATCTAATAGGCTTGAACGGTATATGCAAGAGCTTAAGTTTATTTGATTCGTAGTGAAGTATGATGTTGCATATATAATGTAGAAGTATGCCCAAAGTGATCTGAGGTTGCGGTAATTTCTAAGACTATTACATGTTTTGTGTGACGAGTGGTACCGTTGAGTTGCTAAGTGGAGAAAGACTAGTTAGATGGTATATGGTGTTCTTAATAGCCAAGTAAAGGAGTTTTGATTAATAGTGTTGAGACTTTTTATATGATCTTGATTCTCATAGTAGAGAGATGTAAGTTTGGAGTCGCGATATTGGTAGGCTATGTCGGAAGTAGTATGATTCATTGAAGGCTTGGTGATATCTATGTTGAGTGCTAGATTCTAAGTTTGAGTTTTTGAAGGTTGAACTAATAGAAATAAGAGTTAAAGCACTAGAGGTGTGCACTCCGACTATGGGGATACCTATGAAGACCCGAAGTTAGTAAGTGTGCAAGTATTATGGATGACTAATGAGTCTATAGAATGATAAAGTGTATCTCAGAAGGTAGTATTAATAGTGGGTTTTCCACTTTCAGGTGTAGTCATTCGGGTTAAGTGCTATGATATGCGTGTATAGTAGTTTTCCAGACTCTAGAGTGCAGTGAGTGTACTTCAGTTTAGAGTCTAGTAAGGGATCTCCCAAACTTAATATGATGGCTTGTATCTAAGGGGGAGATGATAGAGCAAATAACCAAGTCAGGCTTTCAGATTCTAGTAGTTATGTCAGTATGACATAGAACATCAGAAGGGAAGTGTGAGGCTCAACCCATTTCGGTCTCAGTATTTTTCAGTTATCCTAATACCTACTCATACCTCACGTTTCAGTTCCATGATCATAGTTCATGTTCATGTATATGATAGAAAATCATGTGCTCTTCCAGATTCCTAAATGAGGAACTTCAGTTCATTCAGCCGTCGAAATCCTATTCCATATGTTATGGACTCTAAATTAAGGTCATGCAGATCATGACTTATGTATTCTCACTTTATAGTGTGCTCAGTTTCCATAATTCATGCTATACTCTTTACGATAGGTGGAATATAGCTCATAGCCATGTATGGCCCAATTCAGATTTCTTTTTTCTTTGATAAATCCTGGATGTTGATTTGTTATTCCCCAGGCCTCAGTTAAGTTTCAAGTTTCATATAACATCCTTCCATGCTTCAAGATCTTATGTTCTAATCTTTAGTGACTCCTCTTTATGTGATGGTAGTGGTGTTGAGTAAATGTTTCTAGTTGGTGGAAGATCATAGTATGCTTATTTTAGATAAGGCCATAAGTGCGAAGTAAGGTTGGGGCCAAGTCTTTGATGCATGTGATGGTCAGCTGAAAAGTGTGTGTGTGTGTATGTTCTTGGGATAGAGTGTGGGAGATATATCGATAGATGGTTAGTAGAATATGTGAAGTGTGTTTTTATGAGTGTGTACTTTGAAGTTCATATGTGGTTATAGAGATAGGCTTGAATGACATGTTGGAATTTTTGTTAAGGAATGCTATATCCGCTAGCGACTTCGTAGCAATAGTTCAGAGTTAGCCATTGAAGTGGTAAGGCATGATAGGCTTAGGGTGTGATCTTTTAAGAGATATAGAAGGTGGAATCTTATGGTTTAGACTTGTATCGTGGAGTGGAATGTAGTATTTTGAGAGTTGGATTTAGGACTGATCACGGTGAAGAGGACTTAAGTTACTATAGACATTAGTAGAAAGATTTATAAATGCAAATACGAGAACAAATAAGTTGGATCGAATAAATGTGGTATCTACGGGTAATAGTACAGTTAAGGGAGTATTCGAGGAGTGTGCTAATCTTTAAAGTAAGAAGTCACATTGACTAAGGCCTGGAAATTCTATCCTAATTTATGAGTTATATGTCTATATTCCAGACTGCAGAGTAGTGTGAATGTTGTAATTTCCCTCAGTTGGATGTCTTATGTAATCCATACCCAAGATTCGTGGCTTCCTATTACTGCTAGAACTTCTTTAGAGAGAGTGTTGAAGAGATACTCCAGTTGAGTATAAGTGTTTTGTATAATTCAGTCTGTAATTCCGTTTAACAGTCGAGCACACAAGTTACTATGATTTTTCCATCTTTTCACCCAGTCCTACTATCCGAAGTCTCATGAGTATGGCCATTCCCAAGAGATAATCTATTCCATCCATATAAATTGTGAGTTCAGTTCATTCCAAGCATCATGTTTCAGATTCAGTTATCTATTCATGACTCGGTGCATAAGAGTTCAACGTATAATCTAAAAAATTTTAAAGCATTTCAGCTGAGATAGTGTAATACCCTTGTACGATCTAAGTCTTGATGTCTTATGATTCGTACTTGCATAAGTTATCACTTCCTACTTTCAATATGTATGATTGAATCATGAATATTTCAAGGGTATCCTAAATTTTCAGCACGAATCAGCTTCTTGAAGCAAGAAAAGTCAAGTCAGCTCAGAATTCAGTTTCATTATAGAAGTTTAAATATTTCAGATTAGTTATGTGCTTTCTTAGAAGGCACATAATGCCCGTGTTATTCCATACCTTTAAGCTTAAACAAGTTCCTACCCATCATTCGGGGACGAATGATCCCAAGGGGGAGATAATGTAACACCCCGCATTGCGGACGAGAACGAAAATTGTCATTTGCTTCACGTAAAGGTTCCAAAAGCCATAAATCAAATGTAATTTTAGTGTGTTAATAAATTATGTAGTGTGGAAACCTATTAGAGCATGAATTGAGATCATAGAGGTCCCCAAGATCAAGGACAAGTTAAAAGTTTTCCTATCGTTCGATTTTTAGTGAGCGTTGAAACTTAGGTCAACTTCAATCGACCATTAATCTTTGTATATATTGAATTAGAGTACCTACTATATATCAAATGAAAGGTATTCGAATTATATTTCCAACGATACCAATTTCGCAAAAATTCGACACCCGAGGAAGAATTTATGGCTTTAAAAAGTGAATGTGTCGTGCAGCATAAGGTGTGCGACGCACACCCTAACTTATGCCTTAAGGTGTGCGACGCACAACCTAATGTATGCGATAAAGAGTGCGCCGCACAACCTATATTATGCGATAAGGTGTGCGCCGCATATATTATTACTCAAGTGACTTAAAAACTCTGTTTTTGGGGCAAAATGGTCCTTTTCCCACCCTTATTTAGCAATAAAAACAAAATTCAGTTCAAAATCGCTCAAGAACTCTCCTTAGGGTTTCAAAATAAAAACCCAAGCGACTCAAGATTCAACCGTTGGTTTTTGAAACTAATTGCATATTTTGAATACCCAGAACGTAGGCTTCAAGAGGCACCTATCATCTTCGCATATAGAGGTACGTGGGGTTATCTCAAAAATCTCATGGTCTTAAAAAAATCATGTTTCAAAAATGGGGGTTTTGAAATTATGAATACAATCCCGTTTTGAACGTTTTATGCTATTAATTTGGTCTTTAGGCCTATTCCCGAAGTGGTTTGATTTATGATATATGTATATGCATGTATTCCAAAAAAATGTTAACTTGAGAGCATGAATTATATGAAATCCCTCTCTTTATAAGATCTCGTTTTAAATTCTCATATGATGTGAAATGTTTGAAATCATCTTGACAAGCGTGACATGAAATATTTTGAAAATGGTCATGGTTTTGACTTGCAATAAGAGGGTTGTTATGTTGAAATATGATGAGTATAATGGTTGCATGAAATAATGATGTGATATTGATGGCTTGCAAGTCGGGTATGACGATACCCTACAAAATAAGATATGTGATTGAATTAAATGGAGTTTGATGCATTGATTTTACATGAGATAGGTGGATGCCCGAAGAAGGTATTTGAGTGTAAGGGATCATCTCTAGAAACCGTGTTTGCCAACATGGGGATTTGGTACCAGGCTAAGTGATCTTGTGTACTTGACTTTATGTCATTCCCAAATTGGGACTATGGTTAGGAGCCCAAGCTAAGTGATCTTGGGCACTACTATACTTTATTGGGTCGAGACACCCTGCTGTGTGATCTTGTGTGTCTTCCCCTCACTTATACTCTAATCTCAGTGGCAACCGAGATTTGAAAATTTGTGTAAATGTTATATGTAGGGTATTCCACCTAGCTCAGCTGCATTACATTGTTGTTGAAAACTATTACATTATGCCCATGTGTTTTCAAATGATTTGATATGAAACTGCTTTATAATGACTCTCACCTATATTTGGAAAAAAATCTTATATTTTGTTTTTTGATTTCTCTGCGTACCAATACTTTTGTATAGACCTCCTCCCAAGAGGTGAGCCTTCTATATTTTGAAAGGCCTGATGTCTGTCAGTTCATTTATCATTTAGTAGTTTTTTGTCTACTGAGGGTCTTGTCCCAGTTTTCAGACAATAATTTATTTTAGTCATGTATTAGTATTTTACAGGCGGTTGTTCAGATGTCGATAGATGTTGTGGGACATTATTTCTCCTTTGTTGATTTCATTTGATTTATGACCATGTTTTTCGTAATATTGTGTATCTACCGCATATCTTATTATCATATGAATTATGTGCATGATTACGAGATAGATAGGGTGTTTCGGGCCTTCATGGTTCAAAATGTTTGTCACGGCCAGGGCCCCGGATTGGGTCGTGAAAAACTTGGTATCAAAGCACGGTTCATGGTCCCAGGGTGTCTGTGAAATTGCGTCGGGTAGAGTCTTGTTTATGGGTGTGTAGCGCACTACACTTATAAGCAAGAGGCTACTAGGCGTTTAGGAATGTCTCTCTTTCTTCATGTTCTAGTTCGTGCAATAGAGTCAGAATGTTCCTCTTTCATACTCTAATTCGTGTTATAGTGTCGCCCATACGAAAGTAAAAAAAAAGTCATCCCAAATTCTTTTCTTACGCTAATGTCCTCAGATATGTCTCATTATTGAGGTGATTCAAGTGCAGAAGTTTAGAATCTAAATTGTATGGTCCTTTTTGATTGAACCATATAAGAGTTAAAATTTATGCAAGGACTTGAGAAGAGTCCGTTAGTGCTTCGATGTGTATTGATTCCGATGTAATCATTGATTCTGATGGAATCGTGCTTTTTATCTTGAGGTATTAATTGCATTTAGTCCCCTTCAAATTTATGTTACAAATGTCTTTCTTAAGGGGGGATGATGTGTAGTAGAATGTTGGAACTATATTTCCACCCGAATAGTAGTATGCATTAAAGTGTTGTTGTCATGACCAATTGGTAGTGAAATTAGACCAAGAAGTTGGTGATGTGAAGTCACAAAGTTAGAAGTCAGAGCGAGGGTGACTTTTGGGTAAATGAATATTTTAGTTGAATAATCGATGTTCGAGAATGATTTACCCCCTTATGATGATAGACTAATGTGGTAACTAGTAGCATGTGAGGATGGTATGGTAGTCCGTGGAGGAAGTGTTTGACTCCGATTTTATTTATACAGAGTAAGATGTGTATTCTTAGTTCATTGGATATTGCATATTAAATTTCTATCTCATGTAATCTTGTCATCAAGGTGTTGTTGAAAAAAATAAAGTCTAGTGAAGTCGTGTGGGGATCTTTCGATTCACTAGGATAGTTGACTTGTCATTCATCTCATTTCCTTGTTAAAAATACAAAATCAAAGTCTAGTGAAGCCGTGTGAGGACTATTTCGATTCACTAGCAACTTGTTGTCCAACATGTTGTTCTTGTGTTGGTTTAATATATATAGCTGAATCTATTTGCATGAGATTGAGTTGGTAAAGAGGTGATTCGTTCTTGTGTGTTAGTTTAGTAGAAGGTAGAGAAGGAGTTGTTAGTTAGGGTGATTTGTCGGTTGCTTGAAGTGTGAAAATGGCTATATTAGCCAGTAAGTATAGACTCATGGTTGTTTGTGGAATTTGAAGGTAGTCTAAATGTATGATAGGGTAAGTAAGTATGAATTGAGAAATCCGTATAAGTAGAAAAGATTGTATGGGGTTATAATATAAGATTAAGGTTGATCAGGTCTATTATGTAACTTTACCCCTTGACCTTCTTTTCATTGGTAATTGTAAACTAGTACTACTTGTGAGAAGGTATGTAGTGATTTTTGAGGCGTTTGTATAGCATGTCCCAAATTTTATGGACTAGCATATTATGTTGCATTTTTCAGTAGTGATAGATGATTGATACAGGACTATATGCTTGAATTTAATGAAGAATGTGGTGGTAAAAATAGTGTCATGAGATTAATGATGTATGGTTTGTGGAAAAAAAATTAGTAGGCTTGATGTGTTAAAATAGTACGTGCTAATGAGTTATGATAAGAAAGACCGTAAGGTCAAGTTCAATTATTTGTTGTTTGGAAGTTCTAGTGTACTAGTGTTTCTTGATGTCTATTTCATAGTATGCAAGTGAGAATCATGCGTAAGGTTGGGTTGTAAAATCGTGTTTAGCACTAGACATTAAGTTTTGAACAATTGATGTCCATGAAGGTGGATGTGATGATTTCTTGGTTAATGATACTAGTTTTATGGAAGTAATCTAATAGGTTTTAACGGTATATGCAAGAGCATAAGTTTATTTGATTCTTAGTGAAGTATGATGTTGCATATATAATGTAGAAGTATGCCCAAGGTGATCAAAGGTTGCGGTATTTTCTAAGACTATTACACGTTTTGTGTGACAAGTGGTACCGTTGAGTTGCTAGGTGGAGAAAGACTAGCTAGATGGTATATGGTGTTCTAAATAGCCACGTTAAGGAGTTTTGATTGATAGTGTTGAGCCTTTTTATATGATCTTGATTCTCATAGTTGTGAGATGTAAGTTTGGAGTCGCGATATTGGTAGGCTATATCGGAAGTAGTAGGATTCATTGAAGGCTTGGTGATATCCATGTTGAGTGCTAGATTCTAAGTTTGAGTTTTTGAAGGTTGAACTAATAGAGATAAGTAGTTTTTAGTGCTAGTCTTTTCCAATAAGAAACACAATTTATATGGTAAAATTTTCATGCAAGTGAAAAGTATTAATTAAGCAATAGTTAATAGGTTCATGAACAAAAATTGTCTTTCTTTCAATTTTCAAGCACCTAAAACGTAAATGAATTTACAATTGTTAATGCATTTGTAACTCAAGATGCATTTGTTTCAATTGTAATTTCACATTCATTTTCTTTGTAACTCAAAATGCATTTGTTTCAATATTAATCGAAACAAAAAAAACTTTTAACCGATGCACTTGTTCCAAAAAATTGTTTGAAAAATAAACTTCAGTAATAACACAAAGAACTCAAGGTAAATTGTGCACATGCAATATGATATTGTCAATTATTTAATACACCATTTGACCATGAGAACCATAACTATTGAAAGTGCAAGCATTGCAAAACCACAATGCATGAATTGTTCAGATTGTTGTGTAACGATAGAACAACATCCATAACTCTAGGTACCATTAGCTCAAAACAAGAGAAATACTCATTAACAAAACTATAATTAGTACTCACCTTAATATACTGCCCGACCAAGTAAATGGTAAGAAAGTTGATCATTGGACTTAATTTTCTTAAACGAATAATCTGTCTATATAAATATCGCTTGATAAAGATCGGTGTCAAAGAAAGAGGAATACTTATTGAGGAAAACCTAATTACTCACTTTAAACAAGTTTCCGACCAAGTAAGGAAGTTGCCCGCATTGAGCTGAATTTGCTATTGGTTCTTCTTTATCTCTTTCTTGAAAGAATTCAAATCTAGCTTCTACCTATGTAGCTCTTTTTATAATTCACCATTCAAGTTAGTTAGCCAATCTCTTAAGTAAAGCCCGAAAATTGAGACAAAAAACACAATAAAAGCATTCAACAAACACAAAATAACTATGAATAAGGCAAACAAAGAGAGATCGAAACTGTTAGAGTGTGTGCCCTACTAATTTTAATATTTTACCCTACTGGTTGCCTATCTGTGAAATAAGTAAGTAAACGTGGTTCACAGAAGTAAAATTTGAACACAGTATTTTTACGTGAAAAACACCCGGCTCAAGAAAGGTGTAAAAAAACACGACCTGTACCTCTACAGGATTTAACCCCAACTTCACAATAACTCTTGAACCTCAACAATCAACAATATTACAAGACTTCTTGTTAGTCTAAGAATTAAAACTTTTAACTCCTATACTACAAAAACACAAATCTTCTCAAGATAAGTATTCCCAAGTCTTCGAGTTCCCTAACTTCAAGACACAATTCCTAACTCAGTTTATAGATCACTGAAACTAGAACAATAACTCATTACAACTCCTAAATCAACTACATTTCTGACTGCTGCAATTTTCTTCTCCTTTGCATCTGCTTTCACTGATGTGATAAGTTTGAGCGCATGATATTTATCCACTCCTGTTTTTGTGTAATATCGTCTTATCAAATATCTTGCCTGCAGCTATGCTTTGGGCACTTGGAATGGACCGGATTTCAAAACATGTTTCATTACATGTCTATCATCAAAACTCCATATTCCCTAAAAAAATTCCCCTTTATTTTGATGACAAACTCAGCAGCTCAACATCATTTTGCAATTCCTGACATACCCAGTAAAGAGTTCAAAATAGAAGATCAATGAAATGAAATAGGTTAATCAATTGGGTTATAAGCATTGTATAAGATATTCTTACCCCTTTTGACATTATCAAAAAGTTGGACCAATAAGTGAAAATAGTTTAATAATTCATGGCCACTGGGGCTATCACTAAAACAATCAAGAATTAGAGCAAAAAAAAACTCAACAATGCATTCAAAACAGAGAAACATAACACATAAAGCAAAAGTTCATTGCATTCATAGAACAGGATACAATTACCATAACCCATTAATATCACTAAAAGAGAAACAACTTAGACCAAAAACAGTAAGGAAAAATTCCTAAGACATGAAGATGGGCTTAAGTGGAGGAGGAAAAAGGGATAAGGGAGGTCAGCTTCCTAATCATATCAGTATTGTCAGCTCTTTCTTTTTCCAAGATGGATGTGAGGGAAGCAATTTGAGCTTGAAGGACCTGTTTCTCCTCCTCATGAGCAGCCTGCGCAGCCTTCAATACAGCTTATTCCACTTCAACTTCACCTTGTTTGGCAGCAAGAGCATTTCTCAACCTCTGCATAGGATTGTTATCTCTCCTCATAGAAACAGGTAACAAAGCATATTTCAATGACCCAATGACATCCTTTGTGGTCTGCAGCGACCACACCTTGATAGGGAGATGATAATCCTCAAAGACATATTTCACTGATCCATTTCCCTTTATTTTCACAAAGTGGTTTTTCCTAAGAAGCATCTTACTGTTATTTATTTCCCCGAGTAAGTGAAATTTGAGGAGAAGAGACCGCAGGGAGAGGCTTAACTGAAGCATCGTCATTGACATCAATGATAACAGAAGAGGGTTTTCGTTTAAGGGTAGATCTTGACCTTCGAGGGATGAGATTAGAAATGGGTTCATTATCAAGACCAACATTTGAAGGGGGGTAGGTGGTGGAAGTGAGGGTTTGGACTGGGATGAACCGGTTGAAGAAAAATTGGTGAAAGGGTTTTGGGAAGTTTCTGAATGCAGCAAAATTGAAGAATTTTCTGGAGATTTAAGGAGGGATTAAAGGCTGTAGGGTGATATTTGGAGGGATTAAAGGTTGTAGGGTGATATTTGGAGGGATTAAAGGTTGTAGGGTGATATTTGGATGAACTACAATAGAGGTGAAGGGATTTTTAATAGACTTCGTTAAGGAGGATGAAGAGGATGAGGAGGAAGCCATGGTGATAGTAAAACAAAAAATTGTGATTGGTTGTAGACAAGGTAAGAGGGAATGGAAAAGAAAGAGAAGGAGGATGCGTATTTAGGAGGGAGTGAAGAAAGATAAACCATGAAAGGAGTGTAATTCGAAGAGGCGTAATGATGAAGGGGTCTGCACTGATGGAAAGGGTCTGGCAGCCTTTTTGAAGAAGGTGGCTTTTGGGTTTTTGGTGGTTTAAGTGTAACAGAAAGGGTATTGTCAATATTACCTCTGGTATGACCATGCTCCAGTTGAAATTTTGACACTCTCTCATACCAAGCCCTTAGAGATTGCTTCAACTCATACAAAGACTTATCTAGTTTATACACATGATCAGGAAATTCTTTGCTTTCAAATCCTGGAGGTTGCTTAACATAAACCTCTTCATTGAGAATGCCATTCAAGAATGCACTCCATGTAGGCAACATAGGAAAAGAGTAATCTTATAGCTTCAAGTCTTGCTACAGGATCAAAGGTATCATCAAAGTCTATTCCTTCTTCTTGGTTGAAACCTTGGATCACCAATCTTGCCTTATTTCTTATAACTGTTCCATTCTAATCAACTTTATTTTTGTACGCCCACTTAGTCCCAATTATTGATCTATCTATTAGGAGAGTAATTAAGTGACATACTTTGTTTCTCTCAAATTGATTCAACTCTTCCTGCATGGCTATGATCCAATCAACATCAAGAAATACTTCAGTTACCTTATTTGGCTCAATCTCTGAGAGGAATGCCTTGAAAGCACACATACTTCTCAATCCAGCCCTTGTAGTGATCCCAGAGGTGAGATCAGTGAGAACATTCTCAATAGGATGTGATCCTTGATACTTGTATCCTCTTGGGATCAAACCTAGAGAGCTACTAGGTTCACTGCTGATGTTTTGAGCTGGGGTAGTTGGTGGTTCAGTTCCCCCTGTCACTATGCCTTCAGCTTCAGTTTCACCTGTTGAGGTGCCTCCATGTGTGGTATCACCAGTCAATGAACCGGGTTGTGTATTTTGTTACTCAGTGTCCCTACTTTCCTGAAGGTTAGTCTTAACACAGGATTCATCAAAAATTACATGCATGCTTTCCTCAACACAGTTAGTTCTGTTGTTTAAAACCCTATAAGTCTTACTCTGAAGTAAATAGCCTAAGAAGATTCCCTCATCACTTTTAGCATCAAATTTTCCCAGATTATCCTTTCCATTATTGTGTATGAAACATTTACAACCAAAGGTTCTAAAGTGAGAAACAGTAGGTTTTCTTTATTTTAGTAATTCATAGGGAGTCTTTTCTAACAAAGGTCTGATCATGCATCTATTTATGATATATGTTGCAATACTTATTGCCTCAGACCAAAGTTTTTTAGCAATATTTGCTGCAAGCATCATTGTTCTAGCCATGTCTTCCAAAGTTATATTTTTCCTTTCCACCACTCTATGTTGTGGTGTTCTAGGAGCTGAGAAGTTATGATATATCCCATTAGCTGAACAAAATTCAAAGAACTTTACATTCTTAAATTTTTTACCAAGGTCAGATCTTAAGAAAACTAATGAAGTGCTTAGTTTCTTTTCAATTTTCTTAATGAAAATTTTGAAGACATCAAAGGCATCTTCTTTAGAGGCTAGAAACAAAGTCCAGGTGAACCTGGAATAATCATCAACAATTACAAAAACATACCTTTTTCCACCTCTGCTTTTAAGTCTCATAGGTCCACACAAGTCCATATGAATCAGGTCAAGGCACATGGTAGTGCTAACATGGTTCTTTGACTTAAAAGAAGATCTTACCTGCTTCCCCTTACACATAAACTGCATAGCTTTTCTTCCTTGAACTTGTTCTTGGGTAATCCCAATACTATATTTTTGGAGAAAAGTATGTTTAGTTGTTTCAGACTTGCATGACCAAGTCTCATGTGCCAAAGGAGGGGATCATTTTATGTGTCACTTAAACAAGACAACTCAGGTCTTGGTAGTGCCATGATGTCAACTTTGTATACATTTTTGTATCTCCTTGCAGTGAGCACAATCTCTTTGGTGTCTATTCTTTTGACTTTGACTCCTGTAGTAGTAAAAATAACTTTATTACCTTTGTCACACAGTTGTGAGATGCTCAGCAGGTTATGCTTCAATCCTTCTACAAGATAGACATCCTCCGATGCTTTTGACTCAGATGAGCCAATTTTTCCAACTCCAGTAATGATTCTCTTTTTTCCATCACCAAAAGAAAATCCTCCTCCATCTATTTTGGAGAGTGAAAGAAACTTTTTCTTATCCCCAGTCATGTGTCTTGAGCAAGCACTGTCTAAGTACCAGTGCCTTTTTCTTTCTTTTACCCTCTCCTGCAAAAGAAATCAATGATTACACTTAGGAACCCATACAAGCTTGGGTCCTATTTTATGAGTGAAAGGATGAACTAAATTTCTTCTAGTCCATAAAGGCAACCTATAGTGGAACTTGTTTCTCTGATCAGAACTAGTTTTGTTCTTTTTGATCTAAGAAAATATGTTAGCCAGGTTTTGACTATTTGATCTTCTTCTAGCAACCACTAGACATTCAATGGTGGGAAGTCCATGGTTTCCACTGATATGACATAAATCTTTAGGATCATCAAAACTTTTGTGGAATCCCAACCCAACCTTTTCATTGTAGTTTCTTTCACTCAACTCCTGAACGATTCTTGAGGAGTTTTACTACTTATTTGCTCTTTCAAGATCAAGTTTTAGTTTAGAGCCTTCTTGAATCAACTTATTCATTTTTATAGTTAAATCATGGCATTCTTGTTTTTTTTTATCTAGCTCAAGTTCAATATTTTCTTGTTCTTTACTCATAGCCTTTTTCCCATTTTTAGTGGGAGTTAATTTGAGAACTTCAGACTTAATATCATTGTTTGAATTCTCAAGTTCTGCAACTTGTTTCTTAAGAGTGCAATGTTGCTTGTCAACTTTACCTGTGCAAGCCTTCAAGTCAATGAGATCAAATTTGAGACTTGCAAGACTGTTGAACAATTCATCCCTATCAAAAGTTAATTCTTGGAAGTCATCAATCAGTGCACTCATCAAGGAAACAAGTTTTGGTTTTTAAAATAATTGCAGCTTTTCTTTGAGTTCAAGTATACTTACCTTAGAAGAATCATCTTCTTCTTCTAAGTCTAAATCTCCAAGAGCCATGAATGCAATTTCATCAAATTCATCCTCATCTGAATCAGATCACCAGGCTGCTATCATTGCATTTTCCTTCTTCCTTTTTGCCTTTTCTTTCAATTCCTTTTCAGCTCTTTCCTTCTTCCATTTTATTTCCCAGACTGGACAGTCTCTGATCTGATGATCAATTTTGTCACACTTGTAGCAACCATTTGGATTATCATTGTAACGTTTCTTATTACCTGTTCCTTTCTTCTTAAAGAATTTGCTGAAGTTCTTAGTTATGAAAGTAAAGTTTAACGGTGAGAACTACTCATACAACTACTTTAAAGGAAATATTCTTTGCAAATATAAGGAATAAAAAAAATTCAACACAAAAAAGGTGAGTCCACTTTTTTTTTAAATTTTTTTTTATCTATCACCTTTTTCTCAAAGATTCAAAATAATTGAGTGTTTTTTTTTCTTTGCTTTTAAAAGTATGGCAAATGAAATAAGGTAAAATATCAAATATTTACACCCAAATATGTTTAATTTACTAACTAAATGATAAATTAAGGTAAACATATTTTATAGTATAAGTAAACCACATATTCCTCATCACTATCAGAAGCTTTCAATGCCAAGATTTTCCAGGAGCTGTTTGTTCTTTGGTTCCATCAACTTCCATTTCATAAGTTCTTAAGTTCCCTACTAGTTCATCCAGGGTCATACCTGCAAGATCCGTATTTGCCTCCCTGATTGCAGTCACCTTAAAATTCCATTTTGATTTAGGTAATACCCTTAGTACCTTTTCGACTTATTTCTCCTCAGAGATGACTTTTACTAAGGAAGTTAGATCATTTGTTAAGGTGGTAAGCCTTGTCATCATCTCATGCAGGGTTTCATTTCTCTTCATTTTAAATGCCTAATACTCAGTGAAAAGAAGAGAAATTCTGAATTTTCTTACTTGAGATACCTTCATTAGCATTCACCAGTGCATCCTAAATTTGCTTAGCAGTAGTGGAGGTTGATACCCTGTTGTATTCAATAGGTCCTAATCCACAGACCAAGATGTTCTTGGACTTATCATTTTTCTTCAAGGCCAATAAGTCAACAGGGTTAAATTCACTCCTTACTTTCTTGACTGGTTCACCATCAACCAACTTCATTGGAATAGTGGGACCATCAGTAATCCTATCCCACAATTCATAGTCTTCACCTTGGATGAGCATCTTTATTCTTGCTTTCCACCAGATAAAGTGAGAGCCATCAAAGAGTGGAGGTCTAATAGTTGACTAGCCTTCACTGTGACCAGTAGGAGGTGCGGAATTTATCATTGATCTTTTCTTAGGTGCTAGCCTTATTTAATACAACCTCGCTCTGATACCACTTGTTAGAGTGTGTTTCCTACTAATTTTAATATTTTATCCTATTGGTTTCCTATATGTGGAACAAGTAAGTAAACGTGGTTCACAGAAGTAAAAGTTGAACAGTGTTTTTACGTGGAAAACACCCGGCTCAAGAAAGGTGTAAAAAACCACGACCTGTACCTCTATAGGATTTAACCCCAACTTCACTATAACTCTTGAGCCTAAACAATCAACAATATTACAAGACTTCTTGTAAGTCTAGGAATTAAAACTTCTAACTCCTATACTACAAAAACATAAATCTTCCCAAGATAAGTGTTCCCAAGTCTTCGAGTACCCTAACTTGAAGACACAACACCTAACTCAGTTTATAGATCACTGAGACTAGAACAATGACTCATTACAATACAAAGAACCTACCTACTACAAACATACTGAGACTTGCTAAGTAAAGGACCAGGTTTTTTTTCAAGTAAGTGAACTGTTTTGCTGATTGTTGATTATCTTATCAGTGCATAAGTCAAACACTTGAAAGTCATTTGATCTATTTAAGCTTACATTAGATAGAGTCCTTTAGTTTATGTAATCTTCTATTGTCCGAAGGACTCCCAGGTAGTTTCACTCTTTTGTTATTGCCGCCTCTCACTCGCCTAGATTGAGTAGAACTTTTCTCCTTTATCTTGTAGAACTCCTAAATCAACTAGACTTCTGACTGTTGCAATTTTCTTCTCCTTTGCATCTGATTTCACTGATGTGATAAGTTTGAGTGCATGATATTTATCCTCTCCTATTTTTGTGTAATATCGTCTTATCAATAATCTTGCCTGTTGCTATGCTTTGGGCACTTGGAATGGACCAGCTTTAAGAACATGTTTCATTTACATGTCTATCATCAAAACTCCACATGCCCTAACAAATTCCCCTTTTTTGATGATAACAAACTCAGCATCTCAGCATTATTTTGCAATTCCTGACATACCCAGTAAAGAGTTCAAAATAGAAGATCACATAAATGAAACAGGTTAATCAATTGGGTTATAAGATCTGAATAAGCTACTCTTCCCCCTTTTGACATCATTGAAAAGCTGGACCAATAAGTGAAAATAGTTGAATAATTTATGATCACTGGGGCTATCACTAAAATAAGCAAGACTTATGATAACGCTCAACTTACACCTCAAAAAAGTGCAAGGTGATCGTCGTCAATATATTTACCCAACTTCGGAGTCGGGGTCGAATCCACAGGGAACAATGTGAGTGGCGATTAAACTAGTTCGAAACTATAGCTACAAGTTAAATTCAAATAAATAATAAGAAAAGACAAAATAGGGGCTTTTATAAATCAAACAAATTTTCACGTTTCAACTTATTTTAGAACTCAAAACTTAAATTTCAATATTTCGAATCAATGATATAGAGAAACTAGGGTTGTGATCACTATGACTATTAATCTCCATTGAATAATAATTGTTCATGATTCTCGTGATAGGTGGGAACAACAGATTATCCCTACCGATGATACTATCTAACTTATCTCTCGACCTCACCAGACAATTTATTATTTAATTCTCTCGAACTTAGATAACATATCTATTTCCAACCGGATGTTATCTCAGGTAGATTGATCCAGTTACGGCATCAATCATTAAACAAAAGGTTGGTAGCTTCCGAGTCCCTGTTGATAATTCACGACCTCTAGTCTATTTCTCCGTTAGAAGCAAATAAAACCTAAGGCATAATCTAATGTTTGCAACCAATAGATTCAAGTTAAAACAACAGAATTTCAAGACGTTCCCACAATCACGCAAACCCTAATCCAACTATTAAATCAATGAAATAATAATCATAGATCCCACAACCCTAGTTGTGGATTTTAGTTGCCCATAAAATAGAAAGAGATAACAAAGATTAAATTCATAACTTAAAGCAAGTGAAATTACAAAAGATGAAATTCAAAGTTGTTTCCCCTTCAAGTACAATAAGAATTTCCCACAACTAAATCAAAGGATGGAAAATTAAATTCTAAGTTAAGAGAGTCAAAAACAAGTGAACTCCCCTTTACTAAGTTACAAGATGTCAAAAGTTGCTTCCCAAGTTGTGAATGAAACCCTAAAAGATGATATTTATACTAAAGCCTAATTAAGGTAATAAAATAACAAAATCACAGCTGGGCTCGGATTTAGGTGACGGCATATTGGTGTTGATCGTCAGGATTCTGACGGCGTCTCCGATATGTCATCAGAAGTAGTGCCTTCTTAACCTATTCTGCCTCACTCTGACGATGTCCTCCGATGGCTTACCAGAGGAGTGACAACGTGTAGAAAATGGCGTCAGACCTTCAGCTTATTTCACCATGTTCTGTCCCACTTGACGGCATCTTCTGACGGCTTACCACACTTGTGAAGACATATTGAGAATGTCTTCACCTTCATCCAACAACTCTTCTTCACTGTTCTTCCTGACGCTTTTTTCTGGTAGCTTACCACATCTCTGACGGCTTGCAAGAAATGCCGTCAAACTCATATCAGCTCACTTATACCAGATTTTACTTATTTTGTTCATCTTTCCTATGTTTTCCTCCCATCCTTGCTACAACTACAATATCACAAGAAAACGATCAAAAACAACCAAAAGTTGCTTAAGACTTCGCAATTATTTAGAGTTAAAAGCCTCAAATGTGTTAGAATCTTCTCACACATCAACTTAGAGAAAAAAAAACTCAACAATGCATTAAGAACACAGAAATAGAACACATAAAGAAAAAGTTCATTGCATTCATAGAACAGGATACAATTACCATAACCCATTAATTTCAATAAAAGATAAACAACTTGGACAAAAAATAGTAAGGAAAAATGCCTAAGATATGAAGATGGGCTTAAGTGGAGGAGGAAAAAGGGATAAGGGAGGTCAGTTTCCTAATCATATCAGCATTGTCAGCTCTTTCTTTTTCAAGATGGCTGTGAGAGAAGCAATTTGAGCTTGAAGAACCTGTTTCTCCTCCTCATGAGTATCCTGGTCAGCCTCCAATGCAGCTTGTGCCACTTCAACTTCACCTTGTTTGGCAGCAAGAGCATTCCTCAACCTTTGCATAGGATTGTCAGTACTCCTCATAGAAACAGGTAACAAAGCATGGTTCACTGACCCAATGACATCCTTTATGGTCTGCAGCGACCACACCTTGACAGGGACATGAAAATCCTCAAAGACAGATGCAAGCTAGAACTCATGAACAGTAGTTGAAAATATCTCCCCAATTGCAACCCCGTTAGTGTAAAACTCATAAAATTCATTTTTACTAAACTTTCTTTGATGATAACCTTGTAGAAACAAGTATGACCACCCCTGAGCTCTCAATTTGGTGACAAAAATATCCATATCAGGTCCCCCAAATCAAGTGACAACTTGTAACTCCCCGAAATTAGGTCCCGAGACGTCACACGGTGCTTAGGGTCATAAGTGACCCCAAGCTAACCCTTCTACTGGCATAACTCATAAGAAACTGAATAAAAATACAAATCCATACAAATCAGCAGAAATTAACTCTTTTCTGAATCTGATCGACACAAAAATGGAATTTTACAGGATTACAATTCTGCCTTTACAACCAAAATTGAAACAAAATACATCAACTTCTACTGACTGTCTATGAAGCCTCTACTAGTACTGGTTGTAGGTAGCTGGGTCATGAATCCCGACTACCCCAACTCAATACGACTGAATAAAGAAAATACAACACTATAAACTCTGAATAACTAACCCAAGCCCTTGAATCAAAAGGACTCATCACCTACTGACTGGATACCACGAACTGACTGGATCCCAAGGTGCAACTATACCTTGTACCTACATTCCGAGAAAATGTAGCCCACATACGAATATGTGGGTCAGTACCATGGAAAGATACCGAGCATATGGGGGTGCAATGCATATATAAAATAATATCTTAATATCATCACAGTTTATAAAATTATGCATGCTGATATAGATGACTCACTTAGCTCGAATTAAATCATCAAAATCATGGATGAATAATACATGTAAAGTAAAACAAGTGAGTCATTACAATACGTTCTCAATTCACTTTTATCTCAATTTCAAATCATCAAAACAATCAAATCTCATGTCAATTCTCATTAGAATATATTCCTTAAATCTTTTAAGAATAATGACTGTCTCAAACTCAGCCTTTTAAGCAAATATGTTTTCATCTCAGATAGAAGAGTACACACACACACATTGGGAGATCCTATAACCGACATAAACCATGTGAGCCACATGGAGTCCAACGTACAACCCACGTTGGGGAGAGCCGTCCTATCCTTGCCATAGGAGTAGGACTTCCAGTATCAATTCAAAAACACTAGTGATCACTATATAAATCAGCCTCAGGCTCACATCCTACGGGGGCACGTAGTTCTAGGGAAGTAAGGTCACTTTTACCTCCCACTCGGTGCTAAAGATTACTCCTAGACTTAGCTCAGAAATTTAAATCAGTCTCAGGCTCACATTAAAGAAAATCCACAATAAACACTTCAACAATTTTCATCGGGGGCCAATTTGCTATCCCTTTATCATAATCAATAAAAACGTGGATTTCTTTCACAGTCGAGTTCAAAATAACTCATTCACGACCAAAAGGTCAAATCATTCAAAACATCTCAAATATTCAACATCAACGTGCATATAGCACACATTTTCTCAAAGACACAATTTCAAATGGGGTTCAAGACCCAAATATCAAAATCATAGTAAATTTCTTTAAAGCATCATACTTTAAGTCATAATTTCATATAAATTTGACTTTTCAAAGTCTTAAACATCATAATCTCAAGATAACCAAGATAGAATATAAGTTCATGCTCCAAAATCATAATAAACATATAAAAATCATATCTTCGTAAAGAAAATTACTTTTGGGCACAAGAACGAAAGATTGTTCTTGTTGAAAAACCCCTCATACCTTGAATGATGAACTTTAGATCAATACTCATTTTTGAGATGTTAATCGTGCCTTTGAATGATGGTTCTTGGAGTTCTTGAACTAGGAACTTGGAATCTTGAATAAATTTGCAGAATTAATGGTGAACTTTGGAGGTTCTTGAAGTTGGATGTAGGAGCTTAGGGTTTTCTTTTTGAGGGAATTTGATGAAATATAACATATAATACTTCTAATAGGCTTTAAAATAGGGTTTGAACGGATTTTGGGTGAGGGGGATTGACCAAAACGCCCCTAAAAATCAAATAATTCTCGAATCTGTCCTTTGGTGGACTGTTTTGATAGTCTGAAGCAGATCAACCATAACGTTTTACTCCGATATCCAAATTGGATGAAACCAATTTCATTAGAAAGAGAACTTTCATATCTTTCCGTTGATATATAGTATCTCACCCAGATCATTGTGTACAAGGAGTTATGATCGTTTGAAGTTGACCCAAAAATTCACTTTTAATAGGCTGAAGTAGATCGACCATAACTTTTTGCTCCGATAGACAAATTGGATGAAACCAATTTCATCAGAAAGAGGACTCGCAGAGCTTTCCATTGATATAGAGTAGATTACCCAGATCATCATGTATAAGGATTTATGATCATTTAAAGTTGGACCAAAACATACGCCAGGCCTCAGTACTTTTTTTCCTGCACATTTTACTGTTCACTACTATTCACGGTTCGATCGGAATGTTCATAACTCGTCGCTCGGGTGTCCGTTTTTGGATGATCCACATATCTTTGGAAAGCTTATTCGATACTCTACGCAATGGTGGGTCATAATCTAAGACATTCCGCACGAAATTTTAAAATTCATTCTAGAAGATAGAACCCAACACGTTTACGCTCAAAATTTCAACGAAAAATTTCCCGGGGTATTACACAACTCTACCCCTAGCCAACTTGCGCTTTTGAAAGTCGAGAACATGAGCTGACTGAATAGCCTTGTCAGCAGTAGTATCAAGATCAATATCATAGTCAAGATCTAGATTAGTATGAGTAGAAGGTGCAGGAGGAGTATCAGGAAGAAATTTAGAGTCTGAATCAGATGACTCAATATTATCCACATCAAAATCTTAAAAACACAAGATTTTGCGAATAAACCTATAAATACGGTAGTTAAAGAAAGGTTCTCCACAGTGGCATAATGTATTTCGAGAATGGAGTTATCATCGTTGGCCGCCTCTTCAACTACGAGCCAGTTAGGATACTTCTTCCTAGAGATTCACCAGAAAAGGAAAAACTGAGTAAATGGTAATTCATTGATCTCCATCAATCAGAAACATTATGCCATATTCAAAGCCAAGCAATCATCTTTCAGTTTCTAAAAACTTATTCCAAGAAGCATATTGACATAAGAACAATTATGTTTTTTTAATAAGATAGTTATGACTTCACGTGCATACAACATAAACTTGTCACACAACTACCTTTGTTCTATAGAAAAGAAACGATCAGCCCCATCAAGAACCACCAATACTATAAGTATTCAAATCAACTAACATGATATCATACATCATCAAGAATCATAATCAAGTTCAAACTTGAAATAATATTTATGCAAATTATTAAAAAAAAAGTATGTGCATGTTCACGATAATTGTCTTGAGTAATGACAAACATTGAGCGGTGAGGATTTCTAACTCTATCGCTATAATGGTTTAATGTTCACTAACATTAATCCTCTTTATTTTCTGGCAAGTTTTTTTCCTCTACTCTGCTTGATCCGTTCAACAAAAAAAAAGTAATGATCAGAGGCGGAGCCAGAATTTCAAGTAAGGGGGTTCAATATTCAAAGAAAACTAAGTCGAAGGAGGTTCAACACCTACTATAACCATATAAAAAATAATTTTAATCATGTATAAATAGCATATTTTTATGTTGAAGGGGGTCGGACGAACCCTCTAAAGAGGGCTGGCTCCACCTCTGGTAATGACAGAGGTACAAGAAACAATATCTGATAACAAAAAAAAAATGATAACAGAATAGAAACTGCAACAAACCAATAGGATATTTGAGACATCAAATCAATATGATCAAATTTAACCTTCAATATGATCAAATCTAACTTTTACACAAAAATTCTTCAAAACCTGAATAAAAATTCATCTACCACTTGTAAAAAGCAAAACAAAGCATCAAAAAAACACCAAATCCTAATATCAACCAACATCAAGAAAATAGGAAGTATATAATATAATTACAGAGAAGAAACACTGTAAATCTTATTTTTTTTTAATCTCAAAGACTCCTAATAACAAAAAGAAGCTCTTTTTGAATAATAGATGTAACGTTACATAGTACTATATTACACAAAATCACAACAGCCAAAAAGATTACCAAATATTAACTTTTAGAGTATAATTTTTCTTTTTCAATCACATATTTTAGGACTACTTTTTCATATACATAAGGAAAAAGAAAACCTACTAACATTAGTCTTCTGTATATTTTGTTCTACAATATATATTAGAATTCTTTAAATTTTAATAATTAAATAATAATTGGAGGAAAAGGGTGAAAAGACGATTTTGTCTATTGACACTTTTAATATAATATATATATAGATTATAGATCATAGATATAGATTATATAACCAATCTTACACACATTGACCTTATTGTTATGGTTTGATCGAAAAAATAAGTATATAAAGATTATATAAAGTAACTAATCGAACCAAACCATTGACACAACTTAAATGGACACCTCTATCGGTGATGGAAGAATCATGCTAAGGATATTTATTTTTCTATTCTAAAATCTTCGTCAACTACTTATTTCTAGAACTATCTTTTCTAAAGTATTTTCTATTCTAGAGATCTTTCTTTTATTCCTTATAATTTTTGAATCCTTCTTTGACGTGTATTACATATTAATTAAGTTTGTGATAAATAATTTATTTTTGAATCCTTCTTTGACGTGTATTACATATTAATTAAGTTTGTGATAAATTCTTAAAATTAGACATATATCCTATTAACACCTAAAAAGAAAAAGAATACAATAGTAATTGCTTTTTGGTAACAAATCTTAAGCATAATCCGTCTCAACTTGGGAAAACTTTTTAGTACCTACTAAAAAATTATAAGCTCCAAATGCCATTTACCGATTTAGCATTAGAGAGGCCAATAAAATTTTATAGCCGTATGATCACCGAGTAGTATCCAATGTTTAGTTAATCCAACGGTTCATATTTGCTAAACAGCCCTAGAAGGTGCTTTAATGACTTAATTACCATAAACTCAAAAGAATCCAAAATACAGCGTAATATTTCCGTTTCGTAACCCAAATCTACAAAGGTTTTCCACTATATAAAGGCCTTTTATTTTCTGTGTTGTTCTCACTTTAAACTCAAACAAATTCTTTGTGTTCAAGAAAAAAAAAATATCTTTGATTTCTTTCATTCGATACAACCAAAAGCAATGGCTGGAATTGTTGTGGTTTTTGATTTCGACAAGACGATCATTGATTTGGACAGCGATAATTGGGTTGTGGATGAATTAGGTGTTACGGATTCGTTCAAGCAACTTCTCCCTACCATGCCCTGGAACTCTCTTATGGTTAGTTTTTGTTTACCTACAAAATTATATGATGCGTATGTAATTAATCACTTGATTTAACATTAACCTAACTGCTATCTTCTTTGTTTTAAACAAATATAAAGGATAGGATGATGAAGGAACTTCATGAACAAGGCAAAACTGTCAAGGACAATGAAGGAGTACTGAAACGCGTACCTGTAATTCCCGGTGTTGTTTCAGCCGTTAAAGCAGCTCATGCTTTAGGGTACGTATGAGGAAACGAGTACTTTCTATTTTTATAATTTCTGCGTTTTTTTGTTTAGTAAAATCAGATTTACTCAATTTATGTGTGTTATTGTTTCAGATGAGATTTGAGGATAGTAAGCGATGTGAATGCCTTCTTCATTGACACGATTTTGAATCATCTTGGAATACATGATTGCTTCACGGAGATCAACACAAATCCGAGCTACGTTGATGAAGAAGGAAAACTCAGAATCCTTCCTTACCATGATTTTCACACTTGCTCTCATGGCTGCAACAACCATGTTTGCCCTCCCAACATGTGCAAGGTACCTAAAGCACGGACAAAATTTACTCCTACTGTAGCACTTTGTATAAAATCTATGAATTGCATGAGTTACACGTAATGTAAATTAATGTGATTTGATTTAAACATCCGTCATGAAATCTGTCTTTTTTTATGTCTTCATCGTTTTGTACCGAAGCTTCACGTGTTCCTTATTTTATGTCCACATGGAATAAAAAAAAAAACTAGAGTGTTCTTCATTACAATCTTTTGTTTCATTAATCATTCCTGTCAAATTCTAATGTATGATTTTGTGTATTAACAGGGCCTGGTAATAGAAAGAATGCAAGATTCATTGGCTAATAAGGAAGGGAAGAAAAGAATGATCTATCTCGGTGACGGACCAGGAGATTTTTGTCCAAGCTTGAAGCTCAAGGAGCATGATTACGTTATGCCTAGAAAAGATTTTCCAGCCTGGAAATTAATAAATGAATACCGCCATCTCATAAAAGCAGAAATCCACGGGTGGGCAAATGGAGAAGAGCAACAACACATTCTGCTCCAGATAATTAAAGCGATTACCATTCATGAAGAGAGGCAATTTTTATCAGTTGATAGCAAGTTCCAAACGATTCCGATTAATGCAGCTCATCATGAAGCCTTGCCAAAAGCTCTCCCTGTGCGTTACTAATTAAGCCTTGATGACAATATATAAGAGTATGGATGATCAACATTTTATAGAGATCAACTGTGTGAGAGCTAGCTAACTGATTAAGAGTTGCTTTAATTACTTGTATTTTAAGGCTTTATTGAAAGTTTGCCCTGGTTTTTGAGCCTTTGATTCAGGCTCTAAATATTATTGGATGCAACATTGTTGAATATATATATATATCATTTATCTCTCTTTTGAATTTTCTTGGACCAACTTTTTAATTTTGTCTGTATAATATTTAGCATTCCCTACATCTCACTAAAACACCAATACTAAGATTGGCTTGAAATAGCTCAAATTTGTCTTCCACGATGCCATTCACTATTTTGAACATGTCCACACACCATATGTGTGGCCATTACTTACAACTTAATGAAATCTTATATATTCTTAACTAGCGATTACTTTTTTCAATATGTAACAAATAGCGATTCCGTTCAATGTTTCGTTTGTTAGTGCTAGACATTTTCTAGAATAATTAGTTGTTTAGTTATAGAAACAAACAAATATTTGATTCACTAGATATTCTGCTTTTTAGTTAGTTGTCCTAAGAGTTATAGTAAAACAATTTAATGCCATCTAATATTTTAATTAATGAAATTTAAGATACTGATTTTCATCCATATTTTCAACCTTCCTACTTATCTCTATACAAAACATCCCCACAAGTTCTTCCATAAATACATATTTTTGCATACTTAGCTTACCTGCATTGGAAAAACTCAATCCCTCACTATTGGCAAAAGAAGAATTGATGGTCAGTAATACAAACGTGAAAAAATTGGCGTGCCTTATTTGGGCACTATCAGTAACATGTGCCCACGTATTTTAAAAACTAGTTTAGAATACGTGCGTTGCACGTATCTCTCACGTTAATATTATTAACTCAAATATATAAACGTTCTAAAATTCAAACTTATTCTTTTGATGGTTAGTTATTACATTATTAGTCAAACGATGCAAAAAGATTCGTTCTATTTTCGAACTTCTTGAATGAAGGATGAAGATGGTACTAACGGTGAAATTGCACAAATTTGTCTAATAAAGGTAATTTAATCATATCACCTTTAAATATATTTAATTTAATACTCTATATTTCTTTAGAAAATAAATTTGAGAATGAATTAGTATTTAATATCGAGAGTAAAATGAGCAAAAATTGACATATTATCCATTTATTTTTTACGCTGAACAAGTATTGTTGGATATTTAATTTTAATATAGTAGAAAAATATTATTGAATGGAGGAAGTAATACTTTACGAAAGTGTCATAACTCATTTAAAGAGTATCGGACATATAAAGAAATCAAGAGCAAGTTAGTCACCAAATATTATGTTTCTAACTAAATTAATTCCTACACCACCTAATATATTGAAAACTTCAGTCAACTATAAAGTCTTCATATTTTTTGCAAAAGTCATTTGATATGATTTCATCAATTCCTCTTTGGTTAGACATTTGAACCTTTCCTGCAAAGAACTCAATATAAATTGTGCACATGCGATATGAAATTGTCAATTATTTAATACACCATTTGACCATGAGAACCATAATAATGTAAGTGCAAGCATTGCAACACCACAATGCATGAATTGTTCAGATTGTTGTGTAACGATAGAACGACATCCATAACTCTAGGTACCATTAGCTCAAAACAAGAGAAATACGCATTAACAAAACTCTAATTACTCACCTTAATATATTGCCCGACCAAGTAAATGGTAAGGAAGTTAATTATTGGACTTAATTTTCTTAAAAGAATAATCTGTCTTTGTAAATATCGCTTGATAAAGATAGGTGTCAAAGCTAGAGGAATACTTATTGAGGAAAACATAATTACTCACTTTAAACAAGTTGCCGACCAAGTAAGGATGTTGCTTGCATTGAGCTGAATTTGCTATTGGTTCTTCTTTATCTCTTTCTTGAAAGAATTCAACTCTAGCTTCCTCCTATGTAGCTCTTTTTATAATTCACCATTCAAGTTAGTTAGCCAATCTCTTAAGTAAAGCCCAAAAATTGAGACAAAAAACACAATAAAAGCATTCAACAAACACAAAATAACTATGAATAAGGCAAACAAAGAGAGATCAGAACTGTTAGAGTGTGTGCCCTACTAATTTAATATTTTATCCTACTGGTTGCCTATCTGTGGAATAAGTAAGTAAACGTGGTTCACAGAAGTAAAAGTTGAACACAGTGTTTTTACGTGGAAAACACCCGGCTCAAGATAGGTGTAAAAAAACACGATTTGTACCTCTACAAGATTTAACCCCAACTTCACTATAACACTTGAGCCTCAACAATCAACAATATTACAAGACTTCTTGTAAGTCTAGGAATTAAAACTTCTAACTCCTATACTACAAAAACACAAATCTTCCCAAGATAAGTGTTCCCAAGTCTTCGAGTTCCCTAACTTGAAGACACAACTCCTAACTCAGTTTATAGATCACTGAGACTAGAACAATGACTCATTACAACTCAAATAACCTACCTATTACAAACAGTCTGAGACTTGCTAAGTAAAGGACCAGGTTCTTCTCCAAGTAAGTGAACTGTTTTGCTGATTGTTGATTATCTTATCAGTGTGTAAGTCAAACACTTGAAAGTTGTTTTATCTATTTAAGCTTACATCAAATGGAGTCCTTTAGTTTATGTAATCTTCTATTGTCCGTAGGACTCCCAGGTTGTTTCACTCTTTTGTTGCTGCCGCCTCTCACTCTCCTAGACTGAGTAGAACTTTTCTCCTTTATCTTGTAGAACTCCTAAATCAACTAGACTTTTGACTACTGCAATTTTCTAATCCTTAGCATCTTCTTTCACTGATGTGATACGTTTGAGTGCATGATATTTATCCACTCCTGTTTTTGCGTAATATCGTCTTTTCAACAAACTTGCATGCAGCTATGCTTTGGCACTTGGAATGGACCAGCTTTCCCAACATATTTCATTTACATGTCTATCATCAAAAATCCACATGCCCTAACAGATTCTCCCTTTTTGATGATGACAAACTCAGCAGCTCAGTCTCATTTTACAATTCCTGACATACTCAGTAAAGAGTTCAAAATAGAAGATCGCAGAAATGAAACAGGTTAATCAATTTAGTTATAAGCACTGTATAAGCTATTCTCCCCCTTTTGACATCATCAAAAAGCTGGACCAATAAGTGAAAATAGTTTAATAATTCATGGCCACTGGGGCTATCACTAAAACAAGCAAGACTTAGACCAAAAAAAAAAAATCAACAATGCATTAAGAACACAAAAACAGAACACATAAAGCAAAAGTTCATTGCATTCATAGAACATGATACAATTACCACAACCCATTAATATCAATAAAAGAGAAACAACTTGGACAAAAAACAGTAAGGAAAGATGCCTAAGACACGAAGAGGGGCTTAAGTGGAGGAGGAAAAAGGGATAAGGGAGGTCAGCCTCTCAATGATATTAGCATTGTCATCTCTTTCTTTTTCCAATATGGTTGTGAGCGAAGCAATTTAAGCTTGAAGGACCTTTTTCTCCTCCTCTAGTGCAGCTTGTGCTACTTCAACTTCATCTTGTTTGGCAGTAAGAGCATTCCTCAACCTTTGCATAGGATTGTCAGCACTCCTCATAGAAATAGGTAACAAAGCATGGTTAACTGACCTAATGGCATTTTTTATGGTCTGCAGCAACCACACCTTGACAGGGACATGAAAATCTTCAAAGACAGATGCAAGCCAGAACTCATATGGCAATGCATGACCATTTGCATCTTGGACTAAGAATCTTTGCATGTGTTTGATGATGAGTCTAGGAAGATCTATTGGAATTTCAGATTCTAACAGTTCCATCAAAGTGAGATTAAGGAAATTGGCAACTATTTTTCTTTCCCATCTAGAAAGGATGATTTTTTGAACCACATCAAAATAAAATTGATAGATAGGTGACATCTCATTCTTGAGGACCCTTCGATGAGTAAGGAGAAGAGGATTTACAGAGAATTTTCTAGATATAACAAGAACTGATGGGAGGTTATCTAGAGGAGGCCAAGCACCCTTCACATAATGACCCCAACCCCCAATAGGAACATTCAAAATTTGACTAAGATCAGCAGGATAGAGATTAATGGTTTTTCTATGAATAGTAGTTGAAAACATCTCCCCAATTGCAACCCCGTTAGTGTAAAACTCATAAAATTCATTTTTGCCAAACTTTCTTTGATGATCACCTTGTAGAAACAAGAAACAAGAATACAAGAAAATGTTGAACTTGACCTTGTTAAATACAAACAAGAATGCCATGATTTAACTGAAAAAATGAACAAGTTGAATTAGGAAATCTCTAAACTAAAATTGGATCTTGAAAGGGCAAACAAGTGGACAAACTCCTCTAGAATTGGTCACAAATTAAGTGAGAAAAATTTCAATGAAAAGGCAGGTTTGGGATTCCACAAAAGTTTTGATGATCCAAAAGATTTATGTTACATTTATGAAACCTTGGACATCCCACCACTGAATGTCCAGTAGCTACAAAAAGCAGATCATACAGTCAAAACCTGGCTAACAGATCTTCTCAGACCAAAAGGAACGAAACCAGTTCTGGTCAGAGAAACTGGTTGCACTACATATTGCCTGCATGGACTAAGAGAAATTTAATTCATCCTTTCACTCATAAAATAGGACCCAAGCTTATCTGGGTTCCTAAGGCTAACCTTTGAATTCTTTTGCAGGAGAAGGTGAAAGGAAACAAAAGGCACTGGTATTTAGACAGTGCTTGCTAAAGACACATGACTGGTGATAAGAAAAAGTTCCTTTCACTCTCCAAAATAAATGAAGGAGGAGTTTTGTGATGGAAAAAAGGGAATCATAACTGGAATTGGAAAGATTGGCTCAACTGAGTCAAAAGCATCAAAAGCATAGGAGGATGTCTATCTTGTAGAAGGATTAAAGCATAATCTGTTGAGCATCTCACAGCTGTGTGATAAAGGTAATAAAGTTATTTTTACTACTGCAGGAATCAAGGTAAAAAGGATGGATACTAAAGAGGTTGTACTCACTGCAAGGAGATATAAAAATGTATACAAAGCTGATAACATGGCACTACCAGGACCTGAGCTGACTTGTCTGAGTGCTATTGAAAATGACCCCCTCCTTTGGCACAGAAGACTTGGCCATGCAAGTCTGAAACAACTAAACATACTTTCATCCAAAGACATGGTATTGGGATTACCCAAGACCAAGTTCAAGGAAGAAAAGCTATGTAGTGCATGTGTAAGGGGGAAGAAGGTAAGATCCTCTTTTAAGTCAAAGAACCATGTTAGCACTACCAAGTGCCTTGACCTGGTTCATATAGACATATGTGGACCCATGAGACTTCAAAGCAGAGGTGGAAAAAGGTATGTGTTTGTAATTGTTGATGACTATTCCAGGTTTACTTGGACTTTGTTTCTAGACTCTAAAGAAGATGCCTTTGATGTCTTTGAAATCTTCATTAAGAAAATTGAAAAGAAACTAGGCACTTCATTAGTTTCCATAAGGTCTAACCATGGTTCAGAATTTGAGAATGTAAAATTCTTGAAATACTGTTCAACAAATGGTATAGATCACAATTTCTCAGCTCCTAGAACACAACAACAAAATGGAGTGGTGGAGAGGAAAAGTAGAACTTTGGAAGATATGGCTAGAACAATGATGCTTGCAGCAAATGTTGCTAAAAACCTTTGGGCTGAAGCAATAATTACTGTAGCATATATCATAAATAGATGCATGATCAGACCTTTGTTAGAGAAGACTCCCTTTGAATTACTAAAAGGAAGAAATCCTAACATCTCTCACTTTAGAATCTATGGATGTAAATGTTTCATACATAATAATTGAAAGGATAATTTGGGAAAATTTGATGCGAAAAGTGATGAGGGAATCTTCTTAGGATATTCACTTCATAGTAAAGCATATTGGATTTTAAACAACAGAACAAACTGTGTTGAAGAAAGCATATATGTGATCTTTGATGAATCTTGTGTTAAGACTAACCTGCAGGAAGAAAATGATGTTGAGGAACATGTTACACAACCCGGTTCATTGACTGAAGCTACCAAACATGGATGCACTTCAACAGGGGGAACTGAAGCTGAAGGTACAGTGACAGGGGGAACTGAGTCACCAACTACCTTAGATCAAAATGTCATCAGTGATCCCAGTAGCTCTCTAGGCCTGGTTCCAAAAGGGTACAATTATCAAGGATCACATCCTATAGAAAATGTTCTCACTGAACTCACCTCTGGGATTACTACAAGATCTGGACTGAGAAATATGTGTGCTTTCAAGGCATTTCTATCAGAAATAGAGCCAAAGAAGATAACTGAAGCATTGCTTGATGCTGATTGGATCGTAGTTATGCAGAAAGAGCTGAATCAGTTTGAAAGAAGCAAAGTATGACACTTAGTTCCTCTTCTAAAAGACAGATCAGTAATTGGAACTTAGTGGGTGTACAGGAATAAAGTTGATGAGCATGGAACAGTCACAAGAAATAAGGCAAGGTTGGTGGTCCAAGGATATAACCAAGAGGAAGGAATTAACTTTGATGAGACTTTGGCTCCTGTAGCAAGATTGAAAGCTATAAGATTACTTGTTGCCTTTGCTGCCTACAAGGAGTTTACACTCTATTAGATGGATGTGAAAAGTGCATTTCTGAATGGATTTCTCAAAGAGGAGGTGTATGTCAAGCAACCTCCAGGATTCAAAAGCAAGGAGTTTCTTGATCATGTGTATAAACTAGATAAAGCCTTGTATGGGCTGAAATAAGCACCTAGAGCTTGGTATGAGAGGTTGTCAAAGTTTTTACTGGAGAATGGTCATTCTAGAGGTAAAATTGATAATACCCTATTCTTAAAAACTAATGGAAAGGATTTGTTAGTTGTGCAGGTATATGTGGATGACATTATTTTTAGATCAACCAACACGAATATGACTCATGAATTTGCCAAACTCATGAGTAGTGAATTTGAGATGAGCATGATGGAAGAGCTGGATTATTTTTTGGGGTTGCAAATAATAGTCAACATCAAGGACAATGATCCACCAATAGAAGTATGTCAAAGAACTTCTCAAAAGATTCTTCATGGAAGAAGCAAAGGAGATCAGTACTCTCATTGCCACTGCCATAAAGATGGATTTGGATGAAATAGGTTCAGATATAGAGCAAAAAATATATAGAGTTATGATAGGATCATTATTATACCTCAAAGCAAGTAGACCTGACATTGTGTTCAGTGTTGGGCTATGTGCCAGGTTTCAAACAAAATCCAAAGAGTCAAATCTAAAATCTGGGAAGAGAATTTTCAGATATTTGAAGGAAACCAGTGATCTTGGCTTATAGTACCCCAAAGGTAGCAATTTTAATTTGGTAGGATACTCAGATGCTGACTATGCAGGATACCTGGTGGACAGGAAAAACACTACAGGAATGTCACACTTCGTTGGATCATGTTTGATTACCTGGTCCACAAAGAAACAAAATTCAGTAGCTTTGTCTACTTCTGAAACTGAATATGCCGCTGCAAGTTCCTGTTGTGCTCAATTTCTATGGGTTAAGCAACAACTCATGGACTTTGGTATAGATTTTGGTTGTGTTCCTATTTTTTGTGATAATACAAGTGCTATTAACATAGCTAAAAATCCTGTTCAACATAAAAGAACCAAACATATTGATATTAGACATCACTTTCTCAAAGATAATGTTGAAAAAGGTCATATATCAATTTTTTTTGCTCTACTGAGTATAATATTGCTGACATTTTTACTAAGGCTTTAAGTAGAGAACACTTTGAGAAAAATAAGTTAGCCTTGGGGATGATTAAAATTGCATAAGTCTCCCTCAATGCTTGCTTAGAATAAAGTTGCTTTTAAAAAAGTGATTGTCGGTTAATTCAGTCTCACACATTTAGTTGTGTATCCTAAGTCCAAGATCTTAGAATATGTTGACTAATGTATGTGTTGATTTTGCAGAGAGTTTTGATTACAGCAGCAATTTTGTCTATCTTTTCATTCAGGGATGATTATTATTGCTAACAGTAGCTAAAGAGAAACAAGTTGGTTACCTGGTTCCTTTCTGGTCCATTTAAATAGCCAAATTCAAAGAGTCACATTTACTCAAAAAGCTGCTACTCGCTTTCCCATCAGTCCAGAAGTCCTCATCATTACGTTCCTTCCACAGGTACAGTTTCTCATCTCTTCAACTTCTTCCATTTCTCTTTTAAATACTCCCTCTCCTATTTCGTGTTTCATACTCTTCTCCTCAATCAAGAAAAAATATCAGTTTACCAATGGATTCCTCTTTATCTTCTTCATTATCTTCTTCCCCTAGTTCTGCCAAAAATACCTGCACCACACTTATCCTTCATCCAAACATTACTTTACCTTCCTTTATCCCTCCTTAAATATCCAAAAGGTTCACCGATTTTGCTACTCTCAGAAATTTCCCAAACCCTTTTGCCCAAATTTCTTCACCTTCTCCATTCTCCTCGAAACCCCTCATTCCTCCTCTTATCCTACTCCAAATTGTTGAAGATGATGATAATACTAGTGACATAAATGACCTTTATATCGCAGAGTTAATCCTAAGAAGGTCCAGGTCTAAGCTTCTAAGAAAACCCCCTTCCATTCCCGTAACTGTTGACAACACTGCCTCTCCAAAACCTTCTCCAAATGTCTCTATCCCTTGTACTCCTCACACTCGAGGAAGAAAACAACGAGAAGATGCATCCTTTGCTGAAGCTCTTCGATCCAGCAAAAAGAAACGTGTGGCTACATCTGATCCCACTCCTCCTTGTGCATCTTCTCCTGATCTTCTACTTCGATCTGTCAGAAAGACAAAGACTATTATGGAAAAAGTTCCAAAACCCTCGTTGTTCATGAAACCCTCTTCTAAACCTACTCAAAAAGCCTCCTCCTCTTCAAAATTCCCTTCCACTGTCAAAGGATCCACCTCCTCAAAAGTTTACCCTCCCAAGCCTTCTACTCATCCCAAGAAATAGGTCACCACAATTTTTCCTTCTGACTCATCTGACTCTGACTTTACCCTAGATTCTATTGATGAGTTGGGACCTGAGTTTGAAGTTCCCCACCCATCTTCTCATTATGATACTCCTGAGGCTCATCATCTTCACTTTCAAAAGCGAAAATTAGCTAGAGGGAGGGTAGTTAGTGGTTTTGGGGGGGCTGATATGCAAATATTACTGGAAAAATGGGAGTTTCAAGGTTGGTCCCATTTATTTCTTCAGGGTGATCTTCAGCATAGATTTGTTAAACCTGAAGTATATGAGTTTTATACTAATAGGGTGGGAATTGGTTAATTGTTCTCCACTACTGTCAGAAAGGTTACCATGAACCTTTATGTTACTGACATTGCTAGGATTTTATGTATTCCCTCTGGGGGATGGGGTCACTATGTTAAGGATGCTTGTCATCTCTGGATAATCTTTCCTCTGCCCTCAATATATGTAGAAAGTTTTCTGGAAATCCTAACTTGCTCCACCATAGAAGAGTCCTTAATAGGGAGATGTCCCCACTACATCAGCTCTATTTTGATTTGGTCCACAAAATGATTATTCCTTGGAAGGAGAGACGGTGTGTGTCTAGTTTTCTTGATTTTACACTCATGGAACTGTTGGACACTGAGGTGAGAATTGATTTGCCTCGACTGATCCTGAAGCACATGCAAAGGGTTCTCCTCAAGGAGATTAATGGACATGCCTAACCTTATCCGTTCTGGCTCACCCCTATATTTGAAGAGTTTGGTATTTTTGTCCAAGTGTGGTCTTCACAAACTACCAAGGATATCATAGGGCCTGTGAACCACATGATGCTACCTGTTTCCTTGAGGAGTGTTGATAATCCAATGCACAGGTTGAGAAATGCACTGGCTGATAAACAAGCTGAAGTGGAAGTTACTCAGGCACCTTTGGAGGCTGCATAGGCTGCTCATGAAGAAGAAAAGGGGATTCTTCAAGCTCAAATTGCTTCGCTTACTTCACTATTGGAAAAAGAGAGAGTTGAGAATGTTGATGTCATTAGGAAACTCACCTCCCTTGTTCCCTCTTCTTCATCTACTTAACTATTCTACTTGGTCTTTTATGACCTCCTAGAACTGTCTCTTTTTGTTGCTTCTCCGGATAACTTGTTTTCTCTTTAGTTGTTTTTGGTATATGTAGTCATATCTGCTACTTAATGAAATGGACTTGGTTGTTATAATGTTTTCTGCTCCTGTTCGCTCATACTGCATTCATGTTATATTATTCTGAATTTTGATTGTCTTAGTGATAGCCTCAATGGCCATGAATTATTAAACGTTTTCACTTGTTAAGCCAGTTTTTCGATGATGTAAAAAGGGGGAAGCGTAGGCTATGCAATGCTTATAACTCAATTGGACTAACCTGTGTTTCATTCTGCTTCTTTTACATAAATTTCTTAGTAAGTTTATGTCAGCTGGTGTTGTGTTGTGCTTCTATGTTTGTCATCATCAAAAAGGGGGAATTTGTTAGGATATGTGGAGTTTTGATGATAGACATATGAATGAAACATGTTGAAAAATCTAGTCCATCCAAGTGAACAAAGCTAATCTGCAGACAAGATATTGATAAGATGTCTCTGCGTACAAACAGAAATGGATAATATCTATCACATCAGAAGTTGAGTGGAATTAGAAGTCCTGCAAAAGAGTCCTAGTCAAGATGAAGAGAAACATGAAATAGTGCAGAAGTTGGGTTGATCAAGGAGTCTAGCAATAAGAGAAGAAAGAGTCCTATTAAATCTAAGAGAGAAAGAGGCGACAACAACCAGTAGAAGAGTCACTTGATAAGAGTCCCACTGGAAAGAGAAGTAGACATCTAAAAGGACGTTATCAGAGGAGGGCTTAAATACAACAAAAGGAATTAAAAGGCTGGGCACTCAAGCACTGAAAAGAAAATCAACAATCAGCATATCAGTTCACATACTTGAAGAAAAACCTGGTCTCTTACATAGCAAGT